>VUYV01000079.1:1923436-2116417 GCA_008711295.1 Anarhynchus alexandrinus | reverse complement strand
TTTTTTCAGAAATTTAAAAGTTACTGACATGATATGAGACTGTATGTGCGTACGCACTCTGAAGCACTGGTTCAAAAAGTCATTTAAACACGTAATTAGTTCTCATGAAATTGTTCAAACATGCTTTCTTGGATGAGAGGTAGAGTGTATGACTGTAACTTTGCACATATCTTAATCTTCTTATCTAGATCTTATTTACCTCATTATGAAGAATCAGTTTTAAATGATGAAAAAAGTTAATTGGTTAGTTTGGGTTTAGGAGAAGGTACTGCGAGCTGTGTTTCCCTTTTTCTCTTCTATGCCATTTGAGAATTTCGTTGTAAACCCGTAATGTCAAACCTTTACCCAAACCACCATGTAATTTTTTTTCTGGCAACCTTTCGAGGGCTTCGGTAGCGCTCTGGGGCTTTGCCAAGCTCTTCCGAAGGTTTTCAGCTGCTCTGAGCTCCCTGGTTTGATCAGCCCCATCAAGTCCTGGATGGTAAGAGGGTGCTCCTGCCCCAGGCTGCAGACTTGGCCGGGAACAGGTGGTCCGGCATTGGGAACCCTTGGCGGAGCGGAGGGGATGGTGAGAGTGGAAAACATCTGTTTTATTAAAGCCTTGGCAGCCACAGTTAGTTGTTGGGTTTTTTTTTCCCCCCAAAAGTGCATTGCCAAGAAGTGAATGGGGTGAAGTGCCCTCTCCCACGGGAGGTGACCAGCGGTTAGTGCAAGCACATGCACACACTGGTCAGGCACATCTGCCTAAAGAGGAACACAGCTATCATCTCCAAATATCAGTGAGTTTGACACTCCTGAGCGACAGGTTGAAATGTTTTACTTGTGCAATAACGTCCTGGAGGTTTTTATGGCGCAAAATCTGTATTGTGTCAAAGGGATGTGACTGAAGACGCCTGTAATTGCGTGCTTTGGTCTCCTTTAATTAGCCATTGTACGGTGTAAAAGGACAGTCTTAGTTAGTGGATGTAGGGAAGAGCCTGTTTGTGTGACCCTGGACTTGAGACTTTCTGTGGGCTTAGTTTTGGTTCAAGTTCATGCATGAATGGCCACTACAGTCGGCCATTCAGAGGGTGAGGGGTATGTTGAGTTGAGGTGGTTACTGTATATCATTGTTTACATCAGGATATTGCTTTCTGGGGTTTTTTGTGCACCTTTCATAGCTGAAAGCTGAAAACTTGAAGTAAATGGGTCAGCACTACTTCTGAAATGTTTACAGATTTTTTGGATGCTCCTGCCCTGGTATTTTTTTTGCTGCTCTTCGTTTGGTATGTGTTGTACCTGAAAGGAGGGTGTGTGACATACTTCTTCCTGATGTGCGTACAATGTGCCACACAAATACTGCTTAAAAAAAACCCAAAAACCAAAAAGAGCCTTTTTCCTTGTACACAGGAGTAGAAGAGACACAATCTGTCTCTCAAAAATCAGAGAGTTTATGGGCTGATGTTGGTCAAAATTAATGTAAGTGTTTATACAAAGAAGTGGGAAAAGAACATTAAGATGTTAAATCCATTTGACAGTCGATTTAATCTGTGGTGCTTCAAAGGGGTCATCCCATGGGTGATGCTTTGCGACAGTCTCATAGCCTCTTGCTAGAATTGAAACGTGCAAACACAGGATGGCACCCATCATGAGTGGTACTGTGGTGGATTGACCCTGGCTGGACACCAGGTGCCCACCAAGCCACTCCATCACTCCCCTTCTCAGCTGGGCAGGGGAGAGAAAATAAAACAAAAGGCTCGTGGGTCGAGGTAAGGACAGAGAGATCACTCAGCAATTACCATTGTGGGCAAAACAGACTCGACTTGGGGAAAATCAGAGTAGGGTAATGAGAAATAAAACCAAATCTTAAAACACCTTCCCCCCACCCCTCCCTCCTTCCTGGGCTCAACTTCACTCCCGATTTTTTCTCCCTCCTCCCCCTGAGCGGTACAGTGGGACAGGGAATGGGGGTTATGGTCAGTTCATCACAAGTTGTCTCTGCCGCTCCTTCCTCCCCAGGGGGAGGACTCCTCACACTCTTCCCCTGCTCCAGTGTGGGGTCCCTCCCACAGGAGACAGTTCTCCATGAACTTCTGTAACGTGGGTCCTTCCCACGGGCAGCAGTTCTTCACGAACTGCTCTGCTCTGTGTCCTTTCCATGGGGTGGAGTCCTTCAGGAACAGACTGCTTCAGCTTGGGCTCCTCTCTCTCCATGGGTCCCTAGGTCCTGCCAGGAGCCTGCTTCAGCGTGAGCTTCCCACAGGATCACAGTCTCCTTTGAGCACCCACCTGCTCTGATGCGGGGTCCTCCACGGGCTGCAGGTGGATATCTGCTCCAGCGTTAACCTCCATGGGCTGCAGGGGGACAGCCTGCCTCACCATGGTCTTCACCACGGGCTGCAGGGGAATCTCTGCTCCAGCTCCTGGAGCACCTCCTCTCTCCAGCTGCAGTTGCTGCTGCCCCACAAGTTTTTTTTCCCCTTCTTAAGTATGTTATCCCAGAGGCACTACCACTGTCGCTGATGGGCTCAGCCTTGGCCAACGGCAGGTTGGAGCTGACTGCCATTGGCTCTGCTGGACATCGGGGAAGCTTCTGGCATCTTCTCACAGAAGCCTCCCCTGCAGCCCTCTGCTACCAAAATCTTGCCCTGCAAACCCGATACAGATAGCTATGTGGGAAAATGAACTTGCTGAGAACTCACTGTTCAAAAAAACCCACCAAACTACCACTTTATCTCTCTCCCCCACCTACTAAATACTCTTCCACTCAGATCAGGGTGATGTGGATGACAGCATGGTTGGAAGAATGGCACATGCATGGGAACAGAAATGCAGGAGAAGATGGCAAGCAGTTGTACAGGCTTACATATCGTAGTCAGTCTTGAAGCTATGCTGTAAGGTCAGCATAGTAGGTTTTTATTTTATTGTTTTCCCTTTGTTATCCTTAATTAATACGCCTTTCATAGGCAATGCCTTTTAAGGTTGAGTTCTGTGCAACAGAAATTAATTTATTTTCTTTCGAATTGTTGATCTACAAGGCAGAATTCTATGTTTTGATGAAGATTTTGAGGAGGACATCTTGTATTGCATCTTTCGAAAAATGCCATTATGAGGGGTTTTTTTGTTTGTTTTAAAATATACTTAATTTTTAAGTTGCTTTTCATCACTTGTATTCTCACTTTTCTCTTAAGTGTTTTTCACCAACTTGTTCTTTTCATATTTAGCCTTAGTCCCTCCAATGCATCTCTTCTATGCAATTCTTGAGGTCTTGAAAAATGGACAGATTAAAAACAGGAACACTTTAAAAAAAATACATTTTCTCATCTAATTCAAGGTTGTGGTTTTTTTCAAATTCTGCCTTGTACTGTATTTGAAAATGGGAATCATGAAAGAAAAAGAAATCAGTGTGTTTCAAAATTTCACCTTACTTTTTTTCTTTAAATAACTATTTTAATTTTTCTCCTGAAAATTTTAGGCTGCAAAAAAATTGTTTTAAAATCATCTCTTCCCCCCCCTCCCCTTTTCTGTAGCTGTCTATATCATCAGATGCAATTCTTACACCACCTTTTTGTTGGCATTATTCTTGACTCCAAACTGGGAACCAGGTTTCATAACTCTATGGTTATACTTGAAAAAAGCTTGAATCCAGCATTAATTTCAGTTAATGTTGTATGACAAAAGCAGTTCTGTACGCTCTCCAGTAGTCATTTTGGAGTTAGGCAGTTACTCTGTATCTGTGCAAAGAGAAGCAGTTGGAAGATCCATCCAGTCCAGCCTTGAAAGCAAACAGGGACAAATGGGAACTGTGGTAACTTCAGCAAGTGATATGGAGAATAGTGTTCTCCTGTGCAGGTGAAAAAGCCTTTGACGTGAAATGCAAACTCTATGGATTCAGCCAAATTAGTCTTTTTTTTTTTTTTTAAGGTCTACTGAAAGGTAATGTCTTCATTCCTGGAAAGTGAACCGTGTTGTTGTTTTACATTGGTATCTCGGTGTAGGTATTCTTAATCAAACTGCAACATATTGGATTTGATTATGTATCACTACTTTAATTCCTTCTTAGCGCTCAACTCGAAAATAATGTTTGGAAGAGTGAGTGCATGGCAAGGCTTGAGAGTCTGTGGGTTTCAGGATTTCATGAGCCCAGAAGGTGAATTCTCTTGAAACTGATTTTGTCAGTTGAAGAACTGTTTTGTTTTTTAGATGTTGGCCTTGTTTAAATTAGTCACAGGTAAATGAATTCTGGGTATTTGAGACCCTTTCCATAGCAGTTTACAAGTGCTCTTTTATGCAGAAAATCTGTTGTCAAATTACTGCCGCCCATAGAGGGCCTTTTTCAGGCAAAGTAAACAAATAATTCCACATGAATTCTTGGAAATAATTTGAAGGCTGAGGTAACAACAATTTGTTTTGAACCTAAAAGAGTAAAGCTTATAAGTTATTGGGAGGAGGTGTCCTTAAGTGACACCTTTACTCCCGTCCTCTCCTCAGATACAAATACTTTTTATAAAACCAAACTCTCTAACCTTAACCTGAGCAGGTGCCACTTTTTCCTAAATGTTAGCTGGGTGGCCTCATTACCTCATCCTAATTTATTCCCACCCCCCAAGAATCAAGGACACTTATTTTCTAGGGTGTTCCCCCCCCATTCCCAGAAAGATTCATGAAATTTTCAGTTATCGTTGTTCAAGTATGATTAAAAGTGTCTATTATTAGAACGTGTCTGGCAGCAGAGCAACTGCCCACTTTTTGCATAATAGGATATTAATTAATACCCTCGCTCCACAGGCAGCAAGGCTGGGGGTGTAGTCCGTGTCCAGCCCGGGGGAGATGAAACTCCCGTCCCGTGCTGCAGAGAGCGCCCTAAGCGAGGAGCTTCGGCTCGGTTGGAGAGAGGCTGTCCACTCCGCGTCCATCACAGAGCTGAAGCCTGGCACTGATATCCCTGGCACAGCACCGTGCCTGTAACACGTATTAACAATTTAGGGAGCTTCAGTTTGTTCTAGCTGGTTTAGAGAGGATGAAATTCAAAAATCCAGCGCAGGCTGAGTAGGGTACTGTTTCTTCCTAATGCTGTTCTTTTTGATGTGTGGAGTATAGCAGGTTCTGACACCCTCTGAAATGCATTATTCACTGTCGTTGTAATGCCTTTTGTCTTTTCTAAGGACATAAACTAGCTTTTCATCTGATTTTGTCCCATTTTGGAATGGGAAAAATCATTGCCATGGTGAGAAACCTGAAATAGGACTTCAGCACAATACAGTAAAATATACACGCTGCTCTCTTAACTTGCTGTCGGTGGCTGCTGGAATTGTTGGCCACGTTCAGCAGTGGACAGGGCAAGAAAAGCTGAAAGCGGAGCTTGTAAAACATCTCATTTTACTCACTGTTCTTTTGCTGGGCTGTCGAGGACAGGCAGCTATGATGTTTTTTACAAATACGACTCCGCGTTCGCTGAAATGCAGCCGCTAACCAGCTTCAGTGGGAATCCTGTTAACCTGCAATCAGTTTGACTGAGGGTGGAATAAATTTCTGTGCTTTTGGTCTGCATTTCACATACAGAAAGGCTGTATGGGTTGGAAGTACTTCTTTTAGTACTGTCTGTTATCTCTTTGTTAAAATTAATTATTGAGGTATTGTTATACCTCATAAAAAATTAATTACCGAGATACTGTAATACTTGATTTTATATTGGTAAAGGCTTCATATCCATTCTTTTTATATTTCATCTCATCCGATGAGTACTGATGTCTTACCTACATAGCAATTCCTGTGCTCTTTCTAATGTGTACTTGGTGAAAAATAAGGTAGATACGTTGTGCTGGTAGGAGTTTTTTTTGAAACAAATGACAGGTATTTCTCTAAGGAAAAAGAAAAAAAAAAATGAGTCCACCCTCCCACCCCACCATGCATCTGAAATATTTAATGCATCCACAAATGGAGTGTAGTTGGTCTGTCTTTCCTCTTTTTTTAATGAAGTCTGAAGCCCCATGCAAAACATGGAATAGACCACGTGTAAAGTTGAAAGAGAGCATTTGTTCATGGAATGGATGAATTATCATATCCTGGTTATTTCTGATGGAGCCAATGGAATTACATTTCTCTCCAGAGCTAAAATTTTGATTTCTAAATGAAAATTTGTTTGTAGAATCCATATATGGGAGAGTCAAGCCTGGTCTGACTCTTAAATTAATTTGACAGAGGATTCATCTAGTTGTCAGGTTTAAGGTTCACACTGGAAACACTTGGGCAAAGGGAGGTGAAAGGGATTCCTATTTTGTCTTTGTAAAGACAGCGTATTCTGAAGGCATGGGTGCTGTAAAAACTCAGACTTGAAATGCAGTAAGTCCGGTGATTATGGTAACTTATTACTGAGAGGGCTTGCATTCAGTGTGGATTAGTCAGTGGCTACGGTTTTATTTAGAAATGGGCTCAAATTACTTAAGTGCATGCTGGTTCTCTGGCGGTTTGGGGTAAGAGGTGAGCACTGCCAAGCAGTGATTCCACACTGTGATTCAGGAATGGCATTTTTTTACTCAGAACAGAGAAACAAGCTTCGGTATTGTTGGAACAGAAAACCAATTTTAAAAGCCAAAAACTGTCACGAAGAAGTCTATATTCCCTTTAATTGTTGTTGCTGCTGCTGTTGTTGACAGCAAGATGGAATCTTTTTCAAAGTGATGGATTACAGGTATTTTAGCTGACCATTTTTGGCAAGCTCTTCATGTAAAATCCCTTTTGAAACATGGCCGTGGTCTTAATCAGAACACCTGTTTGCATAACATATATTTCATAAGTAAGATGCATGTGATTTTTTTAAAAGAGCCTGAATCATTCTCCCTACCTTTATTTTTAAGCTAAACACTTTCAGCATAAATACAAACCGCTTCTGCAAATGCAAGCTAAGCCTGTTGCTCTGTAGCCTTTGCAGTCCTTTTCCTCTCCTTTCCCTTTCTTGCCCTCTTCCACCCACCTACCTTCCTCCTACTCCTCCTTCCCCAGGTGCTGGGATACTACAGAAAGCTCAATTGGTTTCAAATATTCAACCTTCCCCCAACTTCCAAAAGATGAATTGGGAAAATTTGAAAAAGACTTTACAATAGAGGGTGTTACTAAAGGCCGTTTTTATGTCCCAAAGTGCTGAGCAGTCTATAGTGTTTGCGTTTCTGTTAGGGGCTAATGTTTTTTTAAAGCAAATAAATTGCAAAAGGTAACACAGAAGTACCTGGTTAACCGACCCATGCTTCAGGTGACCTGAATGTGCAAATTTTACACTCATGACCTGTACTAATAAATTACTTATTCTCTTTTGTGTCTTAATATTCACTGAAAATGTTATTTTAATTAACTTTTATTTAGCTATTAAAATATAGATATTGATTTATAGGTGACTCCTGCCTTCTTAGTCTGTTGTTCTATGGTATGTAACTGTTTAGCAAGATTACCACTGTCTTCGTTAAGCTCATAAGGCTTTACTGTTTTGTTCCTCTCTTTATCACAAGGTGACAGACCTGTTACGGTGTGTACCTGAGATTTCTTGCAGCTTGGGGAAAGAACCAGTCGGTGACACTGTAAACTTAATGTGACTAATGGTTCCGTTCGACAGCCGTGTCCCAGCTGGGACTTTCCTGCTGGGGGTAGTTTTTCCCTTTGGTGCTATTTTCCCTCACTTTTTGGAGGATGGCGGAATTTTTTAGTTACATGAAGTATTTTGCATATAAAACCCAGCTGAGTAAGCGCAGCTCATTTTTACTTTTACTCATTCCATCTTTTAAACAAGATCAGAAAAAACTTACAGCATAGAAGGATTGTCAAATCGGTATCATTTCACGTGCCCAGTCTCATGGGGCTCACGATGACTTCTGAATATAGAAAAGATTTTAAGTATTAGTTGCTTCAGAGCTACAGACACATAAGTCTCAGCCATTTGTGTCTGGTTGGTGCAAGGTCCATAGATGACACGTTTAAACAAGTCACCCTAACCTGAAACGTCACGGAGAAGCTTCGAGAGCACCTGCTGTTTCCGTACTCTCCAAGTTGAACCGGTTCATTTGTTTCTAATGCGGGGTGGGTAATTGAATCCTGTACAGATACATGGGTGGAAAACTGTGTCTCATTTCTTAAGGAGAGTGAGAAGACTAAATAGAAAAAGTATTTTTAATATTTCTTATCTATTAGTGTAGAGATGTATACAGTAGTTCTTCCAAATTGGTGAGTTTTGAACTGAAGGTATCTCATTGCTTTTAATTCAAACAAGTAGTCCTTAAGTCCTAAGATTCACCATCAAAGAATTTTTTTTCTTCATAAAAATTAAAATTCTATCTTTACAAGCTAACAGAAATTGAAGAGAGGGAAAAGAAAAAGAAAAAAGTGTCTCTGTAGAAATCTGCTGGGACAATGTGTTGTGGTTTAACCCCAGCTGGCAACTAAGCACCACGCAGCCACTCGCTCACCCCCCCCCCGCAGTGGGACGGGGAGAGAATCAGAAGGGTAAAAGTGAGGAAACTCGTGGGTTGAGATAAGGACAGTTTAATAGCTAAAGCAAAAGCTGCACACGCAGGCAAAGCAAAATAAGGAATTCATTCACTGCTTCCCATGGGCAGGCGGGTGCTCAGCCATCCCCAGGAAAGCAGGGCTCCATCACACGTAACGGTTACTTGGGAAGACAAACACCGTAACTCCAAATGTCTCTCCTTCCTATTTCTTCCCCCAGCTTTATATACTGAGCATGACATCATATGGTAGGGCATATCCCCTTGGTCAGTTGGGGTCAGCTGTCCCAGCCATGTCCCCTCCCAAATCCCTGTGCCCCCCCCACCTACTCACTAGTGGGGTGGTGTGAAAAAGGAAAGACCTTGACACTGTGTAAACCCTGCTCAGCAGTCACTCAAACATCCCTGTATTATCAACACTGTTTTGGTCACAAATCCAAAACATAGCCCCATACTAGCTACTGTGAAGAAAATTAACTCTACCCCAGCCAAAACCAGGGCAAATGTGATTGTTTCTACAAATACGGACTACAGTTCTATCTGTAGGTCATCCAGTCTTTAGTCAGTGCCAGTCGTCAGTGTTTTAAAGCAAAAGAAGGCAAAAGATCTCTACCTTGTCTAATGTGGTGATGTTCTAGGGGTAACATCACTCCCTGGTGGTACTGCTGTGCAAATCCCATTGGATGGGATTTGAATGGGAAAATTGATCTACTTCCAAATGCCATTTCTCCGAACAATAAAGGTCTACAGGTCACTCCCACCCTGAAAACTGATCATTGACAGAGCTGGATTTATTTTAGCCGCAGGAATGATCTCTGACATACATAAGAAAAATGTTTATTTTTAACAGTACTGTATCAGTGTTTTACAAAAGGAGAAATAAATTACCCTTGTTAGGGAAGCCTGGAGGAAAGTCAAAGGGGTGTAATATCCCACTGCTCCATCCACTGCAAGGCCTGATTTTATCCCCAAGCTGCAAGAAAAGCGAACAATTCTTTGTAATCGAGCTGTGGAGCTCATGAAAGAGAGGGACATTTTTACTAAAGGACTGATGTATTATCCTATTTTCTAATAACGCTGCTGTATGATACTGCTTCACTTTAAAATCCTGCATTTTTAAAACAGGCATTATGAGCCAGAGCGTACAAAAACTGGACTGCTTTACCTTCCTTGCTATAGAAAGCAGAAACTTGGATGTTAGCAGAATGGCAGTGTAGTATAATTGTGTATTTTTAAAAAGCACGTCAGAATGGAGTTACACATAGTCAATCTGGATATAATGTGTTAAGTAGAACTGAGTAATCTTGCCGTTTGTATTGCAGCTTCCTCTTGACTTTGTGCGTTTTGCTTTTCTGTTTCTTAGATGCACAGCCCACAGATGGAGAAAGGGAGGTATGGAATCAGATCAGTGCAGTTTTACAGGACTCGGAAAGTATGCTTGCAGACCTTCAGGCTTACAAAGGAGCTGGACAAGAAATTAGAGATGTATGTTTGTTAAAGTTAATGACAGTTCTTTGGAAGCAAAACCAAGCAAAACTCAATGCGTTCCTTGCTTCTGTTCTGTATCCAAGCATGTTCTATGAAACGACATGAAAATCTTCATTAAATTTGTATTTAGAAAATATGTTACAGATCAGGTATAATGTTGAATATAGAGCCTTAATGTCAAATCATTAAATGGTGGCTGTTGGAACTTCTTTTAGGTTTACTGTTAGTAATTTGTAATTATTTTTCACTTTGAGAAACACCAT
Organism: Anarhynchus alexandrinus; assembly: GCA_008711295.1. Lineage (NCBI taxonomy): Eukaryota > Metazoa > Chordata > Aves > Charadriiformes > Charadriidae > Anarhynchus > Anarhynchus alexandrinus. The sequence continues at coordinate 2,106,195 of VUYV01000079.1, read as the reverse complement.
TTCGTATACCTCATTTCATATGTCTTATGGTAGAAGTCAAAGTTGAGGATATGGAAGAAATAATACTCAGTTGTTAGAAATACACTATAAAAAAAGTGTATAAAAAAAAGTTCGTCTGTGTAAGTAAAGTAATGAAACAAAAAGTAAATTATAACCTTACATCAACTTTGCAGGCATCTTATTCTATGAAATTGGTCCTGAAGTACAGTTCTGAACAGTAACTTAGAATTTGGCTCAACTGACCAAACCTTTCCCTGCATCACCTTTGCAGTTACTGTTAGTGTGAACTGTTGGTTACTTAAGAACCTGAGTATGTCCAAGATGTCAAAAGCATCAGAATCTTTAAAAAAAGGCTATTTCTGTAATCGTACAAAAGGTCTTCCTTGATGCTTCTGCCATATCTTTTCCCCAAATAATGTGTTAAAACATATTCTTGTATGTCAGTGGTGCATTTGAATGAATAATTTTAAATAACTACGGTACAGGGGGAAAGGGAAGGTGGAAAAATGGTATTTTTTGGACTCACTAATTTCCTATTCCTGTGCAATGTTTTACGATACTTAACTTTCTAAAATGGTAAACTAGAAAACTTCCAGGCCATCTTTTGCTTGTTATTCATGGATCACAGTTCTTTACGGTAATATTTTCATTTCAGGCAATACAAAACCCCAATGATATCCAGTTGCAAGAAAAAGCATGGAATTCAGTATGTCCTCTGGTTGTAAGGCTGAAGCGCTTTTATGAGTTTTCACTCAGATTAGGTGAGCCCCATTTTAGTACGTCTGCTTATTAGGCTGCTTTAAATATAAAGAAATAGAAAGTTTCTTTTTCCACAGACTTTTAAAGGGTTATTATTCTTTCTGCTTGATATCAACAGACATTTAACTGCAGTTATGTTTTCAAGGCCTATTTATAATCTTAATTTAATTTCAAATTTATCATAGTTTGTTAGTTTATCACTTAAAATGAATCTGCATTATCTAAATAGAGTACAAGCCAAGAACGTGATATAACAGTCTAGTTTTTCTCTAGTGCCTGCCACTCTTCTGCACTTCACTGGTCCATATGGTACTAATGTCATTTATTGTTTGTAATTTGGGTCCTTCAGAGTTTTAAAAGGAATGTAAACCAGTAATATTTTGAGACTTTTTAAAAACAGGGATAACAAGGGGAGAAGAGTATCAATAAACGCTGTCACAGGGTGAGAATCCAAAGTTGGGCATGCTTTACACTGACTTTGTCATCCCTACAAACCCCCAAAATTATGTAATTACTCCCTGAATTAGGACTCCAGAAGAGAACTAGTGTGCAAAAATTTATGTAGAAAGTGGGAGAGCTCCCAATGCAAGGGACTTCTACACCATCGTGCTTACTGAGTCTTTCACTTGTGAGTTATGCTGGTAATTATAGCTGCGGGAGCTGAATTACATTGCTGTCGGTGCCTAAGAGTACACTTTTAGTTACAGAGATGCCCAAATAATCTCTCTACTGAGCTGGTGGCTAATTGGGGAAGATGAAAGAGAAAGAGTTGAATATCTGAATGCAAGAAAAATGCTTTCTCTAGTATTTTCGATAGGGAACCAAGATAAAGGGTGATTAAAAAGGGAAAAGAGCTCAGTGATACAAAATGGAGAGAAAACAGGAGAGAGCCCAAAGAGGCAGTTGTCTCTGACTAATGTTTCTCGCCTTATAATAGCCTTATACAAGCACTTCTGTTAGGGCTGCGCATGTTCAGGGGGTTCCTTCCCTTCAAGCAAAGTATATTTAGATACTTAATTAAAACTTTGTCATAATGTGGACTGAATAGAATTTGTGCTTCTGATTTTTATTCAGAGAAAGCCCTGCAGAGCTTACTGGAGTCCTTGACGTGCCCACCTTATACTCCAACTCAGCACCTGGAACGGGAACAGGCTCTAGCGAAGGAGTTTGCAGAAATCTTACATTTTACTCTTCGTTTTGATGAGCTTAAGGTTAATAAAACCTTTTAATACATCCTGTTTTTTTCCATGTATTTTGAACTGAAAATGATTGTTTCTTATTTGTCTTCCTCTCAGATGAGAAACCCAGCAATTCAGAATGACTTTAGTTATTATAGGCGGACAATAAGTCGCAACAGAATAAACAACATGCATGTAAGTAAACAAAATCTGATCTGCTGTTCACACTGAGGTGTTTATCACTGTGCGTTTATACCAGTAGTGGTAATGTTTTTTCTTTTGATTTGCTAGCTGTCATTTTCTCTCCTTCACACCAAGAGTTAATCGGCAGTCCGGATGAAGTGATTAGAGTGGAACTATTCATGCGACAATCTGCTTGCTGACATGAGCATGTACCGTATCTTTATCTTGCTGCTGGCAAGATATTAAAGAGTTTTATTGACTATTTTTTTCCTGTGTTTTCATCAGCTAGACATTGAGAATGAAGTAAACAATGAAATGGCCAATAGGATGTCCCTGTTTTACGCAGAAGCCACACCAATGCTGAAAACACTCAGTAATGCAACTACACATTTTGTATCAGAAGTAGGTAATGGGGGAGGAAGGGTCTAACACAGACATTCTTGGTTTTAATTTTACAAGATGGTTGACTGAACATTGTCTGGTTTTAACCCTTCTAGAACAAAACGTTACCGATTGAAAATACAACGGACTGTCTAAGTACTATGGCTAGTGTGTGTAAAGTCATGTTGGAAACACCGTAAGTTTTACCTTAAATCTTGTTTTTCTTCTATAAGAGAATTTGTATTATATTTTAAGTAGCCACCTGAGATAAACACAGTTTTTTCCAAATGAATTCCTGTATGTTTGACTTAAGTTGTTATCACATTTGTATACAAAGCATGACCTGGTATTAGAAAGCCTTGCTTCCTATTTTAACGACCTTATGATATTCTTCGTGAATCAGCATTGAGTTTTTTTAGGGAGAGCTTACATGGACAGCCTGTTTCGTAAACAAAAAGTTAAAATAAAAGTGCAATCATGTGCACTCATAGGCTTCAATGTCTGTGTCTTGTCTAACCAGGGCCATAGGCCGACTGCTGTCTCTTGGTTGCCCATGCTGCTGTTATTAGCCCACTTAGGGGCAAGATTTTGGGGTTTCCAGGTAGCGTTTTCACAAATGATACACAGGGACTATTTTGAGGATTATTTGGGTAGATCTTTTTGGATGTAGCCCTCTTACTCTGGATGTGAGAAACTTCAGCTGTATGGAAACGGTACAGTTGTTTTCATAGCTGCTGGCAGAGGTATAGCCAGTGAGGTTACTGTTGTTTAGCTATGCATTTAGTCAAGTATTTTTTAGGTTAGATGTCTCTTTGAGTGGAAAACACGTACAAGATAGAGCCAAGGTTGTCTTCCTGTCTTTGAATTGTTTGTTCATGGTGCCATGGAAACGGTAGAATTCCTGAGGTTATTGTGTTTGGTTATGAAAATTCTGGATATGTAGGTGGTGGGACTCATCTCACAGTCCAGGGACATCTTAGAAGTAGTCATTGAAAACTAACCTTATGTATCAGCTCATTTTTTGGCAAAGTAGAGAAACAGAAAGTTGTTTGTCATCTACCAGAAGATTATCTGATATTTAGTTCTAATTGTGGGATAATCGAGCATTTTCATATCAAAATGTCTGTAGCCTTTAAATCTGTTCATGTTATTTAAGCAGAAGAATAAAAGAATAAAAGTTGAAGTTACTGTAAACTGAGAGGTAGTATGGTACAGATTTGAGTGTTTTTAGTTATATGTTTAAGTGAAAAAATCAAGTTTTATATTGAAAACCAGTGAATGATAAGTAGACAAATCTATGTATTATCTACTCAAAATTTGTTAGAAAAATTGTAATAATTTCTGTTTTTCAGGATTTCTGTTTTTCCTTACTATAGTTCGTTTTCATTTCCTGATTATGGTTTCAGGGATTAGAGCTGATAGGGACTGCCTTAACTGTGCCATCCATATTATTATTTTGCAATTGAAAAGTCAGAGAAAAACTCTTTGGAATGAGTTCAGTCCAGTCCCCTCCCGTGGGCCTCCGCATTTTAGGCGCTTAGTGAACCTGGGCTGTTGAAGTTGCCCATGTGCTTAGTGGGGAGAGAGAGAGAGCAATGACTGTGACCCACCTAGGTGAAGCCCTGCATTTGCTACCTGCTGAAATGAGTTCCCACCTAAATGTTAACTGTTTCAAAATAGGAATTTAAGCAAAAAGAGTGACTTTCCTTTGAGGTCCCAATATTCTGAGGTTCCAATTTCTGAGATTAAACAGAAAAGTACAATCAGCCTCTGGCATATATTATGAACTGTGGAAGTCTGCGAAGTTGTCATCTTAGCCATTTTGCTGAAGTGAGGATCTGAGCTGTGAAGGGATGTTAGAAGGAGTTTACGTACCTCTGTTTGCTTTCTAAGCTTCCTGCTAAATTGACAAGCACTTACGCAATTCAAAGATCTTTAAAATCTTACTAAGATTCATCTTCAACCTTAAAGTACAATGTTCAGGTTGCATGCGTTCGTAGTCTAGCTTGCAGAATTATTCAGTAAAAAGTCAAGACTCTTTGTTTCTTTTGTTCTGTTTTCCAGAGAGTACAGGAGTCGATTCACCAGTGAAGAGACCCTTATGTTCTGCATGCGAGTAATGGTGGGAGTTATTATTCTGTACGATCACGTTCATCCTGTGGGAGCTTTCTCGAAGACATCAAAGATTGATGTAAGAGTGACTTTTCCTTAATACTCTGTAGGTTTGAGAACACTAGTCTGCAGATATTTTCAGCCCAAGCTTATGACTTTGTATAAATCATTTTAATTACTTTTGAATGGCAAAATTTAGAATTTATCTTCACCTGCATACTTCAATATATCAGCTTGTTTGAAATTAAAATAAGGATCAGTCTTTTTTTCTTTGCAGTTTCTTCTAGCCACAGATACTCATCTTTGTTAGCTCTGCTTTCCTGCCAACTTTATGGTTACACTAAAGTAATTTTGTGTTACACATACCCTGGAATAAGTTCTGTGGTCATAATTTTTTATTAATCATGTAATTTATTTATGCTGAAATGCTCCTCTTTGGTAGTAGTTCTGTTGTAAATAAGCAGATATTCCACATTGTCTCTGCTTTGTCTGAGGGCTAAAGTAGCAGAACTGAAATGTTATTGTTGTAATGTTGATAATGAGCCTTCAGTTTTAGCTTTGGCCTCACCAGTCACAGGGAAATCAACATTATTTTTACATCTGAGATATTGCAGACAAAAAAGTACTATTATTTGGGCTACACGTTTTTACAAACTTAAAACTCATGCACCACATCTTTCAGCAGAAATAAACTGTAATTCATGGAAAAAACCTACTTCAAAAGAGGCAAAAAAATATATTATTGTGCTCCATGACACTAAGTCTTCATTAGCATTTTTCATCTGCAGATATCAGTATTTTACCACGGCTCCTCTTTGACTCTGTTTTACAGAGGGAAAGATATGTCACAAAGAGGTGAATTGATTTGCCCAAGGTCATGCAGCAGATAGAGGCTGGGAATTGAATGCAGACTTCCTGACTTCTAATTCAGTCTCTTGCCTACAGAGACTACACAAGTAAAATTTTGATAGGACCAACTATACAGTGCTTGTACATTGTTTCTCACATTTATTGTAATGCCCTGTAATCTTGCAGGATAGTTAGCTGGATGTGAATGGGAGACAGATGTACAACTCAGTTTTTAAAAATGTGTACGTGGTCCCAAATTTTAATTTGCTTAATTAGTTTAATGATTCTTCTCTAATAAAAAATCTTATAATATTTCAGATGAGTTTGTTTTACTGTGAAAAACAATTATTTTCTCCAAGCTAGTCACTTCTTGGGAGCCATTTCAAAAGAATTTCAGGGACAGTGGAACAAATTACCCTTTCCTTACTCTTTCAAGACTGAAGACTTTATTTCAAGCTGTTAATTATAGTCTCCTAGCTTAGACATCCTAACAGCTTCTTTTCTTTGACTGTTTTAGGGATTCTGATTCTAACAAAAAAGGAAAAAAATGGTTTGAATTTTTATCTCCTTTGAGTTTGTCTGATCTGATGAGGCATGTAAACCTGTACTGAGTGATATCAATATAGTCTTGAGTTTCTGTAGTTCAGGAAAAGTAATTCTGTCACTTAAAAATATGTGCTGCTACCCTGAAAATTTCACCTGAGCAACCATTTGCGTAGCTAGTTTTATCTTCCAAGTAGAAGTGAGCCGACTGAGCAGTGATCAGTGATTATTAGGCTGGTCATTGCGCAGAAGGCTGAGTCACATTTTCCAAATAACTTTTAATGGCAAATACATGGACCCTGACTTCAGTTAAGTGTTTAATCACCCACTTTCATAATAAGGCAGAGTTGCTCCTTAGCTACAAAGAAAATACTGCCATATAGATTTAGCACTGTAATGTGACTTGAGAAGGTTCAAATCTTGACTCTGCCATTTATCTGTTAACTAAAATGGAATTCATCTAGGCTAATTTCTGGGTAGGTATTAGATGTCTTCATAGCAATGGGAAGAAGTAGGTACTTCTGGAGCATGATTTCCTACATCTGAAAGTATGTTCTGAATTGGTTAGAGGAATTTCTTATTTTTCTCTATTTACTAGATAGGGAGTCTGTATAGAGGGTCAAATGAGTTCTGCTCTTGCTTTCTCTGCTTCGTTTCCTCTTTTGTAAATTTGGGTAGAGTTTCAGCCTGGTTTTTAGAGTCTGCACGAAGACGTTCATTCAGTGTGGGGTTTAGAATCAACATCATGGACTTCTTATCTCAGATTAAGTTTGTAACCACTAGTTATAAAGCAGATCATAAATTAGGACCAGTTAGGTTTACAACTGAAAACTGAATAATGAAAATTACTTCCTTGTGCTCTAGCATAAAAATAACAAAGTTAAAACATCTCTTCTGATAGTTGCTAACAGCAATGACGTGGAACTCTCTTCCAAAATCTTTTTTTAGCTCATATCAGCTGTTCTTGATAATTTTTTTAAGTTGGAATTGGAGAAATCATGTGCAAGTTAAAATATATACACTTGATATGTAATTTACTATCTACAAACACTTACTAAAGTAAGTGTTGTTTTCTCAAAAATTAGGTTTTTAATTTAAGATAATTTTTAATAAGTTATAATGCTTTTATTGTATCATGTAAAGCAGCATTAGCACTCAGTAGTAAAAAAAAAACCTGCGTGTCTTTGGTGAACTTTTTCCTAGTTTTCAGCTAGTGCAATTCATATATTATTGTTCAATAGTGGCATGCTTCTGTTCCCAGATGAAGGGATGCATAAAAGTTTTAAAGGAACAACCACCTGACACTGTGGAAGGACTTCTGAATGCTCTCAGGTATGTGTGGAATAATTGTTTGATTCAGCCTTAACAAATTACCTCCTTTTTTTCTCACAATCTCTTTATATTTAGAACTTTTCACCTTAGAAGCTAGATTTATTAAGAAAATTGTCCTTTCAGGTTTGCCTTCATCACCTGGGGTTTTCTTAAGTAATACTCATTTCTTTCAATTCCATTTCATTTTCGTAAGCAATGACTATTAATATTGGAAGCCATAATGTCCTTCTTCAGGCATACTTAAGGTTCGTTTTATCACCTAAAACTTAGCCAACTAAAAGGTAAACAATACATCAAAGGTAAACAATATATCTAAGCTAAGATTTGTTATATAAAATACCCCAGCAACTAGAACATTCTAGAAGCAGAGTCGAATTCCTGTTTCTCAAACCCTTGATACTTCCTTTCTCTCTTTCCCTGTGATTTAATAAGACTTTTTTTTTTTTTTAATTTTTGCTAAATGATACAACTTCAAGAAAAGAGCAGCCTAAGTCACAATCCTGTAGCTAAGTGTTTAAGGTGCTGTCTTGGGAAGCAAGAAGGGTCTGACCCTTCTCTGAAGCTGAGAAGGGAGTCTTAGTACCAGGTTTTTCAGAGCTGAATTGAATTCTCTAGCTGTTGAATGCCTGGATAGAGTGAGGACTGCAGCCATAACCACCTCTATATTTGCTTATCATGTCTTTTGAATTAAAATTGATGCGGAGTTAAATCCTACAAGTATCAGGTGTATTTTGAGCTTATGATTGATCTCCCTGCGAATATAAGCAGTGAAGAATGTTTGGGCTTAAATGGAAAAAAATACACATTAAAGCTCTTCAGTCCTCCCAAGATACTCCCAGAAGTGTAATTTGGCACCAAACAAACTCTGCGGGTTACAAAATCCAAAAAAATAGAAAACTCTCTATGTGATGGTACATTGTAAGGTATAAAGGTACAGGACATTTAAGAAAGCTGCTTAAAATTAGGCTTATAGATTATGCCAAAATTCAATCTAGATTCCTAAGTCCTCTTATTTTTTAACCTATTTCTTATGTCTTTGCATATTTTTTACTTCTTTTGAGACTTTTAACTGGAAAAAAAAAAAAGAGGTAATTTTGACCCAAAATTATGACAATGTCATGGACAGATGCCAAACAGTATTTAACCAGGATTTAGCCACAATTCTCCACCTATTAACAGGGAATAGTTTATTGCAAGAGGTATTTAGAAGATAAAGAGCACCAGACTATTAGCAGTTAAATTCCAGTGATCAGTAACTAGAGGAACACGTAAGTTCCTCCTTTGTGTAAGTGAACTACACCGATTTCAAGAACAGGCACTGAAGTTTTCAGGTTTTTCTATTCCCTGTTCATTTTATATAATACTGTTTTAACTTGTAATTTCTAGGTTCACTACAAAACACCTGAATGACGAATCTACTTCAAAACAAATTCGAGCTATGCTGCAGTAGTATCCTGAGACAAGTAGATGTTTGTATTGATCACAGAAGATGTGTATGTTTACATAATTTAATACAGTTTGATGTTAATACTTGTGTGTATTTACATAACCATTTTCTTCACATTGCTAAAATATAGGAATCTGTTCATAACCTGACTGACTTTATATAGTACAGCCTAAGTTTTTATGCTAGCCTTTATCTTTTGACTTTTAAAATACTTTTTTTACTTAGATACTTCAGCTACAACAGTTTATCTGTGCATTTTAATCCTTAAACACCTTCTCTATCAGAGAAGTAAGTAGTAGTGAAGACAAAATTGAAATCAAACTGAAATGTCAAAGATACCCCAGAAAATGAACTTTAAAGAAGGAGAAAATTAATATAAAGGAAAGTATAATTCATTGGATATGTTTTAAGAACATATGTGCACAGTTTTGTAGTTAGTTTTAGATCTCTGCAAACTTCTATGAATAGGACAATAACTGAATGTTCATCACTTTCATAAAATACGTTGTCTTTCCTGTAACAAGTGGAGATACACCTGATTTTAAGTAATACGTGCTGGCTGACATCCAAAAATCTATTGCAAAGAGGTCATTTTACCTCTCTTATTAAGCATAAACTGTACCTTTCAACCACCGAGAAAATTAGTGTCCTGTTTCAGAACAGAAAATTTGCTTTAAGACCATTTCTAGGTTTTGAAAATTCTGTATAATTTTATGAGATTTAGAAAGGAAAGGGAGAATGCTAATGACTTAACTAGAAAGGGTTTGTCAGTGTAAATATACCGTGATGAACCTTATCTCTTAGACAGCTCTACCTGGTAAGTAATTTTTTTTGCTGGTATAAGCCCATATAAAGCAGAACACTCTTCTGTAGCAGCAAACTTCCCTAGTGTCAAATTGGCCTCGTCAGACTGGGATTATATAAATAAGTTTTAAGAGCTGAGCTGTTCTTAGGAACTCCATCAAGTTCCTTGCTAGTATTATGCATTAGATGATTCAGAGCCAAGACAGAAATATATATCAGCTGACTGCTCTTCATTGGTGTTTGAGATGTGATTGATGCTTCAAGGAGTTCCTTGCTGAGTTGTTTGTTCTTACTTTCTAGTAATTTTTCCAGTAAATGGAATAGAAATACTTTGCCAAAAGCAGCAAAGCTCAAGCTCTGTTAAGTGTGTCTTCTGGGTGGTCCGCAGTTGCTGTACATATTCTTGCAGGGGTCACGTTCTGAAAAAGTGTTCGATTTTGTGTACTTTGCTTGCATGTATGTGTGAAAACACCAGTGCTTGTGCACAGATTCAGATTTGTATTTGCTTATTCCTGTGTACGTAAATCAGGGTTTGTGTGCTCTCACTGGATTTTTCATGCATATCACTTCTGAAAACATTACCTTAAGACTTTGGAGATGCGTTTGGTCTGCTGAAACCCGGCTGCGCTGTGACAAATTCAGTCATTGAACTCACTCCTTAAACAGTATTAATACCGTAAGTTCTTTGGAGTAGGAGTTGCCTTAGAGTTTGTTTCTGAGCAGAACTACCGCTGTGAGGTTTCTCGAGCCTGATCAGAATCCACAGGCGTCAGTGTTACACGTGTGGCGATACTGGACGGCACCGCCACTCCGGTGTTTGTGTCACACAGCAGCAGCTGTAGCAGCAGACCGCTATGTTGTTGTCAGGAACAGAATTGGAAATCACATTAGTTTTTTTCTTTTTCTGGAAGCAGCGATCACACTGCTTTTTCACAGTAGTAAAGCCACTGTTTACAAACTCCATTTTTAATGGGGCGACATTTACAAATGTATATTGGGGGAAATCCTGCTTTGTTCATAGTCGCTTCCAGTTAGGTGGATGACACGTCATTCTGTTGAGCTTTGATAATGGAATAATACATGCTTACCTGCGATTATTTGTCAAACAATGAAGTCTTATCTTTAAGTAGCCCAGAGGAAATCTATTTGTCACTTGTATAATAAAAATGTAAACCTTAAAGCATTCTGTGAGTTGTCATGTGCTGTTTGCTGAAGTCACTGAATTTCTTTGCCTGCTATGATGTTTTTGTACAGAAGTTTGTTTGAAATAATAAAAAGTTTGGTACAGTAAGCATTGGGACTGTCTGTATTTAGAGACAACATAAACAGGTTGAGAAGTCTGTAATTTAAAGTTTTGGATCTGAAGTGTAGTAGGCTCACCTATATGTATCTAGTTTATAGTTTATTTTAAAAGCATTTAAAATATTTCACTTATTTGCCACAACAGTCTAACCTCACGTCACTTAAACAAGCCCTGGGTTTTTCTGATGATTCTTTGCACTTGTCTGTCATCTTGACCAGGGGAAATTGTTGATACTGCTTTAGAGAGTGACTTTTGACAGAGTGACTATGACTTTTGTATCTTCACATCAGTCATCCTAGGCTATGGTGGCCATCTCAGGTTGCATTTATAATGAATAAAGTCACCAGAGCATGATTCATTTAATCTTCAGGTAAGTGCAAATAAGTTGCTCGCGGAAGAAGAGCTACATAGACTAATGGTCAAAGTTATTGATCTCCATTTTGTCAGTACTTCTTGTTATTTTGGCTCATCAGTATGTAAGAATACATGTTTGCAGTATGGTAAATATTTAAGCTTCATAATGGCAGCATTTCAGAGTGCAGATAAATAAGTTGGCAAGTTTGGGTCAGAACAGCCCTAGAAAATTTGCTTGTTTTGTGGTGGATGAAAATACTATTTTAGGGTGGTATGAATTTGAAAAACTAGAATTTGTTGCTGCAAACAAATGAGCGGGTTTGAAATGTAATTTATGACTTCTCAGCTTTCTGCTGCTACTAAGTTGATGTCACGAAGGATAGTTACTGAGGTTATATTTACTGGCATGTGACAGACCACATCACGCAGATAAATTATCTAATGTTTTCCACGTCTACTAAAATTTACAAAGCAACAAAAAGTCTTCTCTGTGCCACTTTCTGTGTTGTGTTTCAGCTACATTTAAATGGGAAATATGATGAAAGTAGTATGTAAGATGACTTGCATTCTTACATTTGCTCTGAATTAAAAAAGTAGGGCATAATTCTTCATATCAAATGATCACTCTTCCCTCTCCCCATTTCCTTCTTGAGAAGTTTAATGGAATTGATATATTCCTACAAAAATATAATGCCACTAGGTGGATGCAAACATTTGGGAAATACTGCATCTTTTTTTATCCCACATCTGGTTTGGGCTATATAGGGCTTTGTATTCATGTTTAAGTATCTCTGCAACCATTGTAGAAAACCCATTTGAACGTAGGCAAGTATCCTTAGTGTCAGCTTCCATGTTTGCAAAACAGGGCTTAAAAGAACAATGAGAAATATAAAAGAACAATCTACTGTTACAACAGAACAGTCATTTTCATGGTCCTTTGCTGGACATTCTCCAGTAAGTCTGGAGACTTACTACTTGTAAGTCTACTTTCTTGTACCAGGGAGCCCAGACCTGCTACCGGCACTCCAGAGCTGTCTCACCAGTGCTGAGTAGAGGGGAATGATCACGTCCCTCAACCTGCTTCTGATGCTGTCCTCATGCAGCCCAGGACACTGTGGGCCTTTTTTGCAGCAAGGCCACACTGCTGACTCACGGTCATCTTGCTGTCCACCAGGAGCCCCAGTTGGTTTTTTTCCAAGCTGCTTTGCAGTCACTTGGCATCCAGCCTGTACTTGTGGAAGGGCATATTCCTCCCCAGGTGCAGGAATTGGCAAGTCCCATTGTTGAACTTCACGAGATTCTGTTGTGGTTTTAACTCCGGTTGCAGCTCAGCCCCACACAACTGCTCGCTCACCCTCCCCCAGTGGGATGGGGAAGAGGACTGGAAGGGTAAAAGTGAGAAAATGGGTGGGTTGAGAGACAAACAGTTTAATGGGTAAAACAAATGCTGTGTACCTAAGCAAAGCAAAATAAGGAATTCATCCAGTACTTCCCATCAGCAGGTAGATGTTTGGCCATTTCCAGGAAAGCAGGGCTCCGTCACGCATAACGGTTAGTTGGGAGGACAAATGCCATGACTCCAAATGCTTCCCCCCTGCTTCCTTCTTCTTCCGCCCAGCTTTGATTGCTGAGCATGACATCATATGGTGTGGAATATTCCTTTGATCAGTAGGGATCAACTGTCCTGGCTGTGTCCCCTCCCAACTTCTTGTGCACCCCCGGCCTACTCGCTGGTGGGGTGGGCTGAGAAGCAGAAAAGGCCTTGACTCTGTGTAAGCACTGCTCAGCAGTGACTCAAACAGCAGTGTATTACCAACACTGTTTTGGTCACAAATCCAAAACATAGCATCATGTGAGCTACTGTGAAGAAAATGAACTCTCTCCCAGCCAAAACCAGTACAGATTCTTGTCTGTCCAGTTCTCCATTTTGTCAAGGTCCCTCTGAACGGCAGCACAACCATCTGGTGTATCAACAACTCCTCCCAGTTTTGTGTCATTAGCAAAATTCCTGTGGGTCCTGTCCCACCCTCTGGATCATTAATGAAGGTGTTAAACAGTATTGGTCCCAGTATCAACCACTGGGGTACACCACTAGTGACTGGCCTCTAGATGGATTTTGTGCTGCTAATCACAACCCCTTTGAGCCTGGCAGTTCAGCCAGTTCTCAACATACTTCACTGTCTTTCTCTCATCCATATTTCATCAGTTTGTCTATCAGGATGTTATGGGAGGCAGTGTCAAAAGCCTTGCTGAAGTCATGATAAACAAGCCTTCATTGATGTCGGCCAGCTCTCTCAGCATTTATGGTGCGTGCCATCAGGTCCAATAGACTTGGGTATGTCCAGTTTGTTTAAATGTTCCCTAACCTGATCCTTCTCTGCCAAGAGTAAGTCTTCCTTGCTCCAGACTTTCTCTCTGGTCTCAGGGGCCTGGGGTTCCTGAAGGCAAATCCTACCATTAAAGCCTGAAGCAAAGGTGGCAGTGAGTTCCTTGACCTCTTCTGCATTCACCAGGTCCCATACCCCATTTAGCAGCAAGCACGCATTTTCCATAGCTTTCCTGTTGCTGTTGATATACCTGTAGAAGCCCTTTTTGTTGGCCTTCATGTCCTTCACCAGATTTAACTTCAGAAGGGCTTTGGCTTTTCTAACCCTGACCATGCATGCTCAGACACTGTCTTTATATTCTTCCTGGGTCTCTTGTCTCTGCTCCCACTGCCTGTGTGCTGCTTCTTTATATTTGAGTTTAGTTGGGAGCATCATGTTCATCCTGCCATCTTTGCATGGTTTTGTGCTTATCAGGAAGGATCGTTTTTGAGCCTGGAGGAGGCAATCATAGAATCATAGAATCGCTGAGGTTGGAAGGGACCTTTAAGATCATCAAGTCCAACCATTAACCTACCCTGACAAAACCACTTCTAAACCATGTCCCCAGGTACCACATCTACTCTTTTTTTAAACACCTCCAGGGATGGCTAATCCACCACCTCCCTGGGCAGCCTATTCCAATGTTTAATAACCCTTTCAGTGAAAAAAAATTTCCTAATATCCAATCTAAACTTCGTCTGACATTACTTGAACCCATTTCATCTCGTCCTCTCGCTTGTCACCAGTGAGAAGAGGTCAGCCCCCACCTCTCTACAACCTCCTTTCAGGCAGTTGTAGAGAGTGATAAGGTCTGCCCTCAGCCTCCTCTTCTCCAGGCTAAACAACCCCAGTTCCCTCAGTCATTCCTCATAAGACTTTTCCTCCAGACCCCTCACCAGCTTTGTAGCCCTTCTCTGGACACGCTCCAACATTCCAGTCCTTGAAAATAAGCCAGCTCTCCTGGGCTCCTCTTCTTTCTAGGACTCTATCCCATGCAATTCTTTCAACCAGATCCCTGAAGAGCCAAATTAAAATTCCCAAATTAAATCTTTCCTGTAAGTCATCTTGTGNTCAGAAATATGCTTTCAAAATTGCATGTGTTTTAGTGCTAGTGGAAGCGCATGGTTCTATGAACAACCAAAGTCAGGAAATATAAAATCTTGCATATCCAAAAGTTTGTTAATAGTTGCAGAGAGTTGGAAGAGGTAGGGTTTTTTTTCTTTAAAAAGTAGGACATTACCGTTCTTTTGCCTCAGATGAATTCTCTAATGCAAAATTACAGACTCTATGAATTCACACAGTGAAGCAGATTAGATAATGCAGTGGAAACCAGTGAGCTGAAACAGTGACATGAATTTGATTTGCCAATAAGAGAATAAAACCCATTTTGGTTAAAAAGCTGATATAGCAGATCTAGTATTTGAACTTAGTAGTCTGTAGTGCTTCCTGCTACAAACTAATAAAGGTGAATTCCTGACTGCCACATTCTGCAAACACAGAATTATCTTTCACACCAATTTGACACAAATATAACTCAATTGATTTCAATAGAGCTGTTTCTGATTGACACGGGTGTAAATGATACCCTTTGTCTTTTCTTAGTCGTGGCCTTTGACCTAAGTTGCTTATTACTGAGCAAATTGAGTCTTCTGCTAGTGCAGATCAATGATGTAACATGATAATCTTGCAGAGATCTCTGGCGCTTGACTGCTTTGAAATTAAAACTAAAATGAACAGTGCAGTAGGTCTTCTAGAAAATCAATACGTATATAGTTAAAAAGTAGACCAACCAAGTGCTAATCCCTAGTTTAAGAGGAAGATATATAATGATTTTTCAGCAGATCTTAATTTGGGGTCCAGCTGGAATTAATACAAGTCTCTTCTCCTGGATTTTTGGGCTGTGACAATTAAATATGTAGATTTGCCTATTAAGAACTCAACATACCTCTTGACATTTTAAAATTGCCGTCAGAACTTAAAGCTTAGAATATTTATATGTGGCTCAGATAAAAATTGCTATTACAGCTCGTGATTGTTCTCATTCTGATTCTGCATTCAATTTAATGCAATCATAGGATTTAAAGAAATTTTCCATGGATTTTAATGAAGTAGCAAACAGCTACTCTCTTACTGCCTTGAAAACTGGAAGAGTTTGTCTGTCTTCTCTAGACACACAAAGGAAGTTGGACAAGGACAGTGGAAGGTGATCAACCTCAACTGGTTCAGATCTTCCATAATGAAAAGAGGACAAAGCATGAGCCTTGACATGGATGCAGTCACCGTGCCGTTCAGAAATTACCCTGTCCTGTGGGTTGTGTGACATGGCAATGTCTGAAGGTCAGACCATGTTAGATGGACAGGGAACTGCTGAAGGGCTTTGACCAGGAAAGGATTCTACCCAAAATGAAGAAACTCATCTCTTTACAGACATCATTTTAGGACACCATGGTAGGAGGAAGCTTAAGAGCTCTTACTAATCTTACCTCCCATTCTGTGGCAGCAGCACAGCACTGTGCAGAGCCCCGGGTTCTACTCCAGTTGCTGCCTGAGGGCCCACCTCAGGCTGTACCCTCTACTCTTGGATGCTTGGCTTTATCCTATAAAGAGCGTGTGAGGGAATGCAAGGTGGCCCACTTTAGCTTGCCTGGATGTAGGCTCCATCTGCCTTCTGCTCTTGTAAATGGAGTCTTCCCAGTGAATTCAGAGAGACGGGAACTGAACTGCATTTTGGTAATGTTTCTGAGAAGGTGGTTGAAAAAGGTGATCTTATACTGATTTTGCAACAGAGGTTAATGTTTGACAATGTCAGATATATTTCTAAATCGAATGCTATGGTTTTTTATGATTTTTTTTTCTGCTAGAATTTTCTGTGCAGTTCCTATTTGTGTCTTTATAAACTCATAATAAAGAAATGTCTGACAGTGGAATACAGCAGTTCCATAATCTTTTCTATTTGATTTGGTTTGGGGTGGCTGGGAAAAAAAAGCAAAATCCGTTTCATGCCTTTTTTTTTCTTTTTTTTTCTTTCTATTGCACACAAGGCTGTGATTAATTATAGGCACTTTAACTATTAAACTCAGGCTTAAATATCATGCAGCATCATACCTCAAAGGCTCTTTAATAGAAACATTCCCAAAGAAGATTCCTTACAGTGGACTGGAGTTAAGATTCTTAGATGAACTTCACTGAACAGGTACACAGGGTCCTGTTTACTGAGATACTGGCTATATCGATATCAGACTGAACCAGGTATTGCATCTCTATGAAAATTTTTAATTTGGAGAAAGAAAAGTTGTGTTATCTAGCCAACCTAATTAAAGGTTTTGTGGAGATTTCCATTATGTGTATCAGACTAAATGCACATATTTGTTCTTCTGATCAATTTTGGATTACACATACTCAGGTATACATTCATAATAATATTTATGGTATTTATGCAACAAAAGATTATTTGTAACTGATGACGTAGCCGATTCTTTGCAGCTGTGTTTTAAAACTACAGGGTAAATGCCACATTTGTGGCTGTCAAAGTGACATTTGCTTTATTAAATTTGGAAGCTTGAAAAGCTAATGAAGATTCCTTTTGTTCAGTGGTTTCACATTCACATTGAGACCCACTACTCTGATTATATGCTGTACAACTGTAATTACTTTAATTGAGATATGCAAATAAGACCAATTTTTTTTTCTTTATTTTTGTCGTTCATGATATAATTTGCTAGATCTTTAAATAATACAATCCAGTGTAGGTTAAATGAAATCAGCAAAAGTACTCAAACGCACACCCTCTGAAAATTAGTTTAAATTATTTTATTGAAAAATATTACTCCTGAGACAAGATTATTTTTCAAACGAGTATCAGTAGTCCTCCTTATTATATGTATTTTCCAATCGAAACTAGAGTTTTACTGATGCAGATGTTACCTGAGTATGCAAGTAGTTCAAATCAAGAAGCACGGTGTAAAAGAGCTGAGAAAAAGCAGAACAGTTTTGGTAAAGTTTGACACTGGTGCCCAAGCCACTGGTCATCATTCATGTTGGAAAGTTTGAGATCCCTCAGTCCTTTCATACTTGTGAAATAAAATAAAAAAAACCTATCCTCTCTTCCTTTAACTCTGACCCGAAGAACAATTTGAAATGCCATATTTAATAAAAACCAGCCAATAAAAACTAACAAGCAAACATTCGTGGGTTTTAGCTCTGGGAGGTACAGGCTTCAATTTAATTCAGATTATTTTCACGCCAGGTAGTAGTGGGGCCATTTCTGTGTAAAACAAAGGCCCATGAGATAGCAGCGGTTTGGCCTCGTGTGGGAAGTCAGTCTGGGATTTTGTGTGTATTTGGAACATTCATTTCTCCTGGGGTCTCCATTCAATTGTATCACAATTGTATTAGAAACTTCTGCTGAAAGAATTCCTCTGAGACATCTTTTATTGACTTCATGGGTCAAGAAGCATAAAAATGAAAGATAGCATTCTAGACTTTGCAGTGACAGGTCATTTACCTCCCTGATCTTGGAAGCAGAATGAAAATAATTCATGGTGAGAGTAGTGGCATCGGAGCTGCTGAAAGGACATCCTCTCACCTTCTTTTTAGTGGCATTATTTTTTTAATGATTTTTCATCATCTCTTTCAAAATTAGAAAATATATTTTTGTCCCCATTTGAAGCAGATGAATTCTTTCACAGCTTTGTTCTTCTTGACCTGACACACCGTTTGAGGCACAGACTTTTGAGTCCTGCCTGTCACAGACATCTTGATAGTACAGGTGGCAGGTGTTACAACCTTAATTTTCATTTGACATTTCAAGGGACACCACTTGCACAGCCATGGGCTTTGCCTGAGGTAGCAAATTATGTCCTCCCATCTGCAGTCCTCCAAAGACTATGGAGACACAGACCGCTAAAGACCCTCATTCTTTCTTGAACTGCAATGTTAGGGTGGACTGAGTCACCCCCAGAAATGCCTCTGTCTCTTCACTGTGGACTACGGAGATCCTGAATTATTACCTTGGATGAAATGCCAACTCTTACAGTGATCCTCAGGAGAGTCAACTAAGAATCTTAAGTGTTCCCAGTATCTGGAAGTTTTTGCTTTGAGCGGTGTCTCGTGCTGTCCTGTGCTGGGATTTCTGCAACTGCAAAAGAGCACAACACAAGCAGCAATATAGAACAAATGACTTGGGTTTCATTCTGATTTAGTTGATTTTTAAGGATCTGAATCAAAGTTGGTTCAAGTCATTAGCCTGCAAATTGTCAAGTGGAAAACAAATCCAAAAATCCCCAAACAAAATCTCTTAATTCTTAGAAGTTGTAAATTTTTCTTCACATGTGCTAATAAATCATCTTTTCTGTCTGGTAGCACTCAGCTACCTGACAGCATCACCGGTGATGCTAATTTCCACAACAGGGTTCAGCAGTTCAGCCTTACCGGGTTACTAGAAACTCCTTTTGACTTACTCTGGTCTCTTCCATCTGTATCCACTTTGAATAAACGTCCTCTAAATACCATGTTTTAAGACAGGTTACCTTACATTTGCCAAAACCTGAGCTTCGTGCTCTGCCACGGTAGTGGAGTTACCCAAAATTTCCTTAGTAACGTCTGGGTGTGAATCTGCAAACTCGTACATTGTAATTACAAGAATCTTCACAGTGTTATTACCATAAATAATTGTTCAATTGGAAATATTCAATAGATACTCAAAGAAAGCATTTACATCAGCAACAGTATACAACAACTAATAAAATCACAGAGCTGTTTTATCGCAGGCATTCTAAAAAAAGTCTCTGCTTTCAAAACTGCAGCATTTACTAAATTAAAAGCTAAGAATAAATAAAGCCTAAATAATATATATTTATATTATCATATTCTGGGGGGTTGCTTGTATTTTAAAATAAATGTCTCCGCCATTTTATGCCCATTAATGTTTTTGCTTTCTTTGAGATAGGAGGAGTGTTTGCTGGTAGGGTGTGTGTATTCTAGAGCACACGGAGGAAGGATCAGCTCCTGAAACCACTCCAAAAGTGTTGCTCATCCAAGCAAAGAATAACAAACATTCACCTCAGCTGGAGATCCCAGCATCAGAACAAACCGCTGTTCAATAACAGCTTTCAAAGACATGTTGATATTTTGCATTTGAATCCGTTGAAGAAAATTAGAGAACTACTGATGGGCAAACAACTAACAGAAAAGAAATCAAATTTAAATTGAGCTCCAACTTGAACTGCATTCAGTAGAAAGAGTGCATGAGTCTTGCCTGACTTGGGATCAGGTTTGAACTGGTTTTTAATGATTACCTTTGTTTCGAAGACAGATCAAAAGCAAGTAAAGTTACAGCTCTTTCTCATTTGAAGCTTATTGCGATGATGTGAGTGAGAATTTGTCTGAGTAAAGTTGAGGGACTGGGTCATTTACCAAGACTGAATTTGCTTTCATTGTTTGTGGTTTTCCCTGAGTTAGACTTGGTTACTATAAATTGTTTTGACCTGCAAACATTCTGAGAACTATGGGCAAAATAGTTTCTGCTGGTATAACCCTATTAATATAAGTGTCCTAGACATAAAAAAATAGCTTTTTATCACTGATATGGTATGTTGCGTGAGGCAGAAGTCTTTAATGTGCTATTTATACCTCAATATTTATCATCAAATGCAAGACAGTATAGGAAAGGATAGAATTTGGCCCTTAATTTAATCTTGTTAAGCATTTGACTTTTTCTTGGTTTTCATTGCAAGGCAGATTTCTCCTTTATTACCAGTGCTACTCTGGCAACTTTTTTTCCCTGTACTTATATTTCATAGAACTTTTTTTTACTTCTAGTCAGATCTGCTTT
The DNA here is from genome assembly GCA_008711295.1 of Anarhynchus alexandrinus. Classification (NCBI taxonomy): domain Eukaryota; kingdom Metazoa; phylum Chordata; class Aves; order Charadriiformes; family Charadriidae; genus Anarhynchus; species Anarhynchus alexandrinus. Next base: position 2,085,752 of record VUYV01000079.1, on the reverse strand, counting down.
TGTCTTATAGGGAAAGAAAATAAAAAGGCCAGTCTGTTATCTCACATTTCGGTTAAGTCTAACATATATTTGCTTAGGGGTAAAAAAGGTTGAAGAAAAAAGGGAAATGTCAAAAATGAATAATAAATGGCGTATAAACAGAAGCAGATTTTCTGTGATATGTTACCCCTGATAAACTTGATAATGTTTCCCAAATGTGTTGCCTTGGTTCAGATCCAAATCTACTGGTCAGGTTTTATGTGCTATTTTTAATTTTACTGCTTAAAAAACTTTACATCATCTTGTAGGAATTCCCTCCTACTGCATAGCTGTATCTAGTTATTTGTAGGTTAAAATTCATCTTAATATAGACTCATATAAAACATGTGTTACCACAGAGGCAGCAAAAAGACAGATCTGGGTGGGTAAAACAAGCTGGATTTGCAAGGAAACTCTTTTTTCTTTTTAATGAAATATGTTTTCCTTTGAGGTCACTCCGCTGTTTGATATTGTAGACTCCGAGGTCTTTCCCTTCAGTAAACTTTCCTTGCCCTTTAAACAGTGAAATCGGAACGTGAGAGGCGAATACAAACAACTAGGGACGGGGGGACCTGGAAACATTTAGGATCCTCAAAAAGCCTCTAGAGCTAGGCAATGAAATCAAGAGGTACTGCAAAACAATTCCGCTCTTTGCGATACTTAAAAATAGAAATTGTCTCCGACAGGTACCACTGCACTGACTGGGTGGAGTTACTCTACTCCAGACTGATACTGGTGGAGATAGTTTTAGACAAAGAGTCTTTCTCAACATAAAATATGAAAGACGTGGGAGCATTAAAATGGATGGGGAAAAGAAAGGAATGATGTTTCCAATGGCACATAGCGCTGACAATACTGCTAGGAGGAAGCACAGCCCTAGTAACGGAAGAGCTTTGCGGTGTTAGTTGCTGATCAGTCTGTTAGCTAGTGTTTTTCACCATTATCCCATAGCAAGTAGTAGATATGCTGCAAGTAATAGCCTTAAATGCTGAGTCCATGCGTCAGTGCTCCAGCCTTTGCTAAATTCAGTGTTTTGGAGTAGGTTGGGCCTGATGAACTGCATCATAAGGTGTTTGATGAACTGGCTTAGCACAGACTGTAGTTATATGTGATTACTTCTAAAGGGAAGGTGAGGCAAGTGCCTGCCCTTAAAAATCAGGAAGGGGTGTGAAAATAAGGGTCCGGTCAGATAATGGGCATGTGAGACCGCATCAAAGCACTATAGTTTCCTTAATAGAGAGGAAGAAGTTGCAGAGGAGGAGCAGCAGTATCAAGTCATTTGCCTCCATGAGGTTTTTGATACTACCCCACACTGATTGCCTGTAAGTAGCTAAACAAACGTGGTCTAGATAACTCTGTTACAGGGTGAATAAAAGCCCATTCTTGAACACAGACACTCCAGCCATACAGCTGTATGGGGCCAGGGCACGGGTGTGAGCACCAAGAGCCTCTGGGGGCCTGGCATGCTTCAGTCCCACCCCATACCCTGGTACCTGAGAAGGTCCACCCACAGCTCGAGCCTTTGCTCCATCAGATGTGACAATACTGGTTTGGTGGCAGAGAAAGAATAAGGGTGAATCTTGACTCTTACCCCGGGTAACTGTGGTTCAAGAAGACAGAGACGTTGGGTGAGGAAAAAAAATGGTCCATCAGATGTTTGTTTGGTATTACATTATATCTTTTGTGTAGTTATTCCTTTAAACAAACATCAAAATATGTTCGTTTGTATTAAGGAAAATGTTTAATTTTATTAAGTGGTATTAATTTTAAAGGTGGCCTACAGGAGAGCTGGGGAAGGACTTTTTACTAGGGCATGTAGCGATAGGACGAGGGGGAATGGCTTTAAACTAGAAGAGGGCAGGTTTAGATTAAACATTAGGAAGAAATTTTTCACTCTGAGAGTGGTGAGACACTGGCACAGGTTGCCCAGGGAAGTTGTTGAGGCCCCATCCCTGGAGGTGTTCAAGGCCAGGCTGGACGGGGCTTTGAGCATCCTGGTCTAGTGGGAGGTGTCCCTGCCCATGGCAGGGGTGTTGGAACTCGATGATCTTCAAGGTCCCTTCCAACCTAAACCATTCTGTGATTCTGTGATTCTATAATTATATAAAACTGAGCCAACTGATGAAATACAAATTCTGCCATGCAGCCTGAAATATGAGGGACTCACATGTCATCTCTCATCCCCTGCTGAAACACCACAATTGATTTCAACTTCAAGAATTTATCCTGATTGAAGTTTGTGAACATTAAGGCAAAATACTAACATTCTAACATTAATGTTTTTAAAGCTTCAGTGGAAATTAATGGATAAGAGATCCCTGTGCTGGCTCTCACTAGGAAAGCCACCTTTTTGCCTTTGTTTACCAGTTCACGTACCAGGGATAATTATGCAAGGCTAGATCATTTAATCAGTGGGTTAACAGGGCTTGCATGAGTACACTGGAGTCAGAGATTACATTTGTTTTTCTTCCTTATTTGAGTGCCCTTTTAACTATACAAGTGGTTTGCTAAAGCCATGAATTATAATTAATATAATCTGAGAAAGGTAATGTGTAGCATAATTGAATATGGGTAAAATGTCACTCTCGCTCTCTTATCCCTGCTATATGGTTATTATCAGCAGATAGTCAAAGTAAGAAAGAAAAGAACAGGATAAAAATCTAATAGTTATAATGATGTATTTAATAACCACGGGTGCCAGACAAACGCTGAATTTTGTGAACCCTTCTTTATCTCAGTTCCATCACTCCTTGATCTTACCTGGGGAAGAAAAGACCCTTCTCTCTTTTCACGTAAGCTGTTGAGCACAATGTTTTGGAAGCAGATTTCATTCCAGTATTTCACGTTTTGTGTTTTCTTTGTTTTGTTTTTCTTTTTTTTAATATGCCTGTGGGAGAGGTGGGAGTCCAAGCTCTGCTGCATCCTGCAAAGAGGCCAAAGAAGGAAGCAGGACACAGCAGCCGTAAGAATAAAGAGAGAAAAATTGGCTGTGTATAGGATTGCAGGGGGGAAAAAAAGCAGCAAAACCACAAAAAGCTCTCTGAGTGAGTTGGAAGAGGGAACAATACAGCTTTATACAAACCACACTCCGTGGAGAATGATGTGTGTGCAGCTCAGAAAAAGGGTTTCCTCACTCAGACGCCTGTGTAAACATGGCTTAGGAGCCCAAGTCTCTTCTTTTACGTATTGTTTATATTCTAGTGTAATTCCATCAGTTTAAGTGAAATCAGAAAATAATTTTAAAAAAAAAAAAAAAAAAAAGAGGCTTTCCTGTAGTCTAAATGCTAGGAAAAGAAATTATTATCCCTCTGGTAAAAGCCTAAGAGAAGAAATCTCACATGTTAGATATACATAATATTGCTCCATTCATAGTGGGAAGGTAGGGAGGGCAATATAGGAAACTACATAAGCCTTGTACCCTGTTGAAGTATAGAAGGGCACAGGTACGTCTTTGGGGTGCCTGTCTGTAACAGCAAATTAACATAAAGCCTAAATATAAGAGAGCATGATATCTAGAGAAGGCAGCTGAGATCTCTGGTGAGCTGAACCCTTCCGCAAGGTTTTCTCCAAAGGACTGCCTGCAGACTGAGGAAAGATCTCAGTGTTGGGTTTAACTGTGGGTATACAACACAAGAGAAATGAAGCCTTCTAACCATATTATTTAGGTTGTGATTTTCGCTTGTGAGAGCAGACTTTTTAATTGTTTTGTCTCCCGCCTTGTTTGAAAAGGCAGAAACCGGAGGCTGTAGGTGAAACGACTGTAGGACACAAGGATTACTTCAGATGTTAACTGCAGTAAGCACTGGCAGCAGGTTGAGTATCTGCTTGCTGATGTGTAGAACAGCCTTCTCTCTGCTTTGCCCTAATACTTAATCATAACCAAACTGGAAAGGCAACCCAGAATTCTTGTAGGTAGCACAGAGGCACAAGATCAAGATGGTGCACTCAGAAGTCAGCGTGGAAATGAAATAAACTTCAAAGGGGGAACTGCAGTCTTGCAATCCACCGACAATGGTCATTTATATTACTTAAACAGAGTACTTTGCTCCTGCCCTATTTAATCCTATTTTCAGTGATTTTCCCATTTGCCAAGATTATTTTGAACTCTATTTCTGGCCTTCAGTGTATCATTTGGGTTCAATTGCAGGGTCCCTTTACAATGGCTGTGGCTGAAAAGGGCATCTCCCCCACCCACCCCCGGCACAGTTCACGCATTCCCACCCTATTCCTTGCCCTGAGCGATGTGTCCTGTCACCTTGCCGTCTACAAGATGCAGTTGAAAACTAATCTTTTTGGGGGGGGTTGGCCAGATTAGTTCCAACTGCTGTGTGAATGATTGTGTCCGAGGAAAAGAGTGGCCTGGGGAAAATGTGTCCATTTTCCAGTAGCGAGCTGTACCTGAGTCTTTTTTTTTGCACCCTCAGTGCTTCCCACATTGGTATTATCTACAAATGTAGTGAAAGTATTATCTAGCCACTTGTCTGTAACTTTTATAAATATATTGAAGAACACTGGACATTACGACAGGCCTTTGCAAATCTCCTTTTGACACGTATCTTCCTTCTGGCAATGAACTACTGAAGACTATAAGTATGTTCTTCTTGTATGAGGTTAATTTAAGTGAATTATTTTGGATTAACCTGTTTGGGTTTTTTTTTCCTTTTTTATAGACAGGTTTGTCTATACAACCATGTTCATGCTAAGTTGGTATTCTGTAAGGTCTACTCGATGAATGGATTTAAAATAAACACTTCCCCTTGAACATCCAGATGTTAGACTAGAGAGGTAATTCTTAAGCCTTCAGTCCTATCTGGAATTAATGCTCCTGATATGGACAAGTATAGGTTGTGCAGTTTTAGAGTGTCCATGGACAGGAGTTTTATAGATGCAGAGAACTTACATCAAGAAATTCTCTGTACCAAATATGAGGAACATATTCCTTCATAGGTCTTCAAGGATGCTGTGTCTAATTTTTAGGAACTTTTTCTTCACATCATATCAAACCATCTCCTGAATTGGCACAAATCAGAATAGTTCTATTTAATGAACAACTCTAATTTATCCAAGTAGAGGATGCGGCCTTACCAAGCACTACATTCTGAGGCAAAATGCTGCCAGTTTACGCTTAAGCCCTGTTTAACTACATTGTCTGTGCAGAAATATAGGCTTTTATTTTTGGTGTTCAGTTATAAAATTAAAAAAAAAAGGCAAAAATAGTAAAAGACAGGGAAGATTTCAGTATGAGCTGAGCCTAAANAAAAATAGTAAAAGACAGGGAAGATTTCAGTATGAGCTGAGGCTAAAAGGCCTTATTTACCTAATAGAGAGGCCACAGCACCTACAGAACTGCCAACACTAGAAGCAATGATGACTGGGACCCCTGGGCATCAGCAGCATCTTCATCAGTGCCAGGCAAGCAAAGCAATTTGCAAATTGTACAGAATCTGCAGGGTGGGTTTTAGTTGCACTGGTTTTGTGCAAAGCGTGGAGTATTTTAGATGCATTTGTCTCTGAGGTCAGGTGTCAGGTGCTGCAGACTTAAGGTGTGCTCACACGCTCTGTGGTCTGGTCCGCAGCGTGAGAATGGTAAAATAAGGGATGGGTACATCGCACCAAGTTCCCAAACAGGAATATTGATTCATCATCATGTCCTATTCCACCAGTCTTTGCCAGGGTGCAAAGCAAATCCTGGAAGTTTTTGTCATTCCCATGAAAAAGAGCTGTAGTGCCACTCTTTTGAAGAGTCTGGCTCTGATAGAATTTTTTATTCAATTCTCAAATTAAAAACATTAGAGTAGACACACACAAAAGCAGGAAGTGGATGAAAGGTATGTGCAACTGCACTACAAGAAAGCAAGGCTTTTACCTGAGGAGACCCTGGTATTGGAGGGAAGAGAGCTTACTGTATGGGTGTGAGCCAAGCTATGATCTTTGGCATGTTTTATTTTCAAGCGTAGACATAGCCTGAGGTCATCAGACACACATTTCCCACTTCCTTAATATCCAATCTGCAGATTAAGTCGAGGAAATGTGAGTTGCGTTTACCACCTCTTCTCTTGCAAATGAGGTGTGTGTGGTGGGGGCAGGGTGGTTGTGGCTTTTTCTGCAAACACACTAGCCCACGGCTGGATCTAAGATGAGGGCGAGTGACATGGCAGAGTTTGTATCCATATACGGCAGGCCCTGTGGTAATAATTATGCAATATATTTGGGTGTGTCTGCATTAATTTCTTAATTTAGATCAAGGGAATGGAGTTTTTGAAGCAACTCTCTCGCCCATGTGCTGGGGCTGTCTTGGAGCACACAAAGCAACTCCTTTACCCTGATACTAAACCAGGGGGTGTTCTACAGAAGTTCACAGCTCGGTGTGCTAATGAGCATTCAGTCCATGACACCAGGATAGATCTAGATTTAGGTAAAACCTCCAAAATATGCATACAGGGGACATCATGTCTTCAGCACCAAGAGTTTTGCTCTACATATCCATTCCTCTTGGGCTGCACAACTTCTCAAATTTGACATAGCCTGAGAATGAGCAGTTAACATTTTTTTGACTTTGTGCTTTGGTTCTGTTTAGTACAGACATTATGACTAGGAAAGGGCCAAATTCATTGTTATTTAATGATAGTCAGAACTTTAGTATACACTTCTTTATTGCAATGCTCTTTACCACGATCAGCAGGACATGGCTGATCAAGGCTCAGCATCTTCCCCGATTTCCCATCAATCATAGGAAGATGTAACTTGCATCAATATTCACCTTAAGGAAACATTTGTATCAAACTGACCAGAGCTGCAGCATCTCAAACAGGAACCAGCAAGAAAAAAGCCTCTCAGAAAACTAAACTAAAAACTAGCGAAGCCCACCTTCCCTCCAACCAGCTGAGCTCCTGCCTGTGAACATCAGTTCGTAAAGCACACTGGTGTGCAGCATCTTACTTCAAAAATAATTTGAGAAAAGTAATCTTCCCTTTAAAAATCCTACTGTTCCAGTGTTGCATAATAAAACATCATCCAGAAGTCCTGTAAAAATTAGAATTCATAGAAAACTGAACTGAATTTTTACCTGTGTGTTGAGAGGTGTGCTACTGGAGGCAATTTCACCCAGGTGACTGAGTTGGGATCCAGTTTAGGATGATCATCCCAAGCTGTCAAGAGTAAGTGAAGGAAAGAAAAATTTTTCTCCACTTTTCCCATGTTCATTTTCTTGTTCCTAACAGTTGCTTGTAATAACTTCCAAATGTGGGAGCCTGATAGGGTGAAACAATTGAGAAGTTTTTTGCTGCCAGCAGCAACCTGAACTAATTCTGCTTTATTAGCATTATGCAGAATAATTTCTTGCAGAACTGTGAAGGCTTTCTTGGGAATATTTCTGACAAAACCTGCTGGAAGTTGGTTTCATCATGAGATAAAGACGTTTTCCAAATTCTGTTCTGGATCTTCTCTTCAGAAATATTTAACAGAGAATCATGATCTTATTAGGCAATCTCAGTAATCCAAAATTCATATATGTGTGTAGAAAATTGCTCACAGCAGTGTTTTTTGTTAGTAAGAACAGTAGGGAACATTTGAGTTAAAGTTTCAACACATGGACAGTATATAGACTGTATATAGAAAGATCAGATGCTGCATGGAAACATATCATCATGGCAATTTAAAATAAATATTGTGACACAGGTAACATATCAGTGCAGACAGACGAACATTAATGGCATAATGTTATATAATACTGTAGTGTTCCTCAGAAAATGGGATAAACATTGCACAATTCCCCTGTGTGAATAGTTTCATTAAATCATCACAAATACATGTATGACAAAGCAAGCAGGTTTTTAATTTTAAGATTTTGACTATGCCCGGTAGTGCCTCCCTGAGTCATAGTGAAGCGACGCATTCCCAGGGTTTCTGTTCAGCTGCATTCACTCATCCAAGCCAAATTCTTTGGACTGAATCCAGCAGCTTTACACAAGTGGAAGTTCCGCCTGCTAGAAATATCAAGATCCCCTGTGATTTCAAAGCAAAACTTATGTGCTTGCAAACAATTGTGCTCCACCACCCATACAGCCTTGTTAAAGCTGGTCTCAGGAATGCAGAAATCACAGCACCAGAAAGTGAGCAAGTTAAAGGGCGGTGCAGGAGGGAACCTGTAAGGTAACGGAGAACTTTGCCTGGGTCTCAAAATTATCTTTATTTGCTAATCACCATAAAATACAAAATGTTTAAACCTTTATTAATCAGATTAGAACTATTCCCACTTTCTGCAAAGTATCACAGAAAAAATTTTGTAAATACCATCAGTTCATGCCTTAAACGCAGCAGAAGAGTGTGTTTGCATCAACAAAATGCATCTGGAAATGCCAGCAATGGTTTGAGAAAGGGCACAAACCTTACTGGCAATCTGAAGTCATATATTCCAAGTTATAGAAATAAAGGAATTGGTTTTGGGGTTTTTTTTTGTTTTGTTTTATTTTATTTTAGATAAATCCATATGGCTTGCAGCTGGACTGTTCAATGAGAAGGGTAACATTTGGTATGCAACACCAACCAGAGCTTGAATTTTTTAAAGGTCTCTCTAACGTTGTATCAAATCCCATTTTTTGTGATTTAAAATGGTAGCATCACTGACTAAAATTGCTTTACTGCACTGCTTTTTAAATGACCTGTCTACGTGCTGACAAAATCTAAATAAAATCTGTTCATCAGCAATATGATGTGCTTCGTGAAATTAGTAAGAACAGGTCTGTGTGTTTTGTGAGGTCAGGAAATTGCTGGTCTTAAGAAGCAAAACAATCCGAAAGCTGATAATCAGGTTTACCTTTTTACCTTTAAAAGCCACAGCAGTTCACCTCAACTTTCTATCTTGTTGCTTTTCCGGTCCATCCAGCTATCATTTATATTAATGCTTTCTTGTTCAGCCTCATGGTATTATTATTCAGCTTAATGGCATGCGTTCTTCATTGCTCACCTGAAGTCTGAATTTGTAAAGCTGTCAGCTGTGTAGCACTGTGGACTCAAAGGCCTCTGTATTAATCAGTTTTGCTGTGTTTCGCTGAACTATTAGTTTTCGTGTGTTGGCAAGTAACATAGGGAACATGGCACATCAATCGAGGTCTACCGGGGACAAGCTCAGACAGTTTCTCATTGCTTCCCCAAGCTTCTTACAAGTCTTATGAGGAACGACTGAGGGATCTGGGGTTGTTTAGCCTGGAGAAGAGGAGGCTGAGGGCAGACCTTATCGCTCTCTACAGCTATCTGAAAGGAGGTTGTAAAGAGGTGGGGGCTGACCTCTTCTCCCTGGTGACAAGTGAGAGGACGAGACAAAATGGGTTCAAGTTATGTCAGGGGAGGGTTAGGAAATTTTTTTTCACTGAAAGGGTTATTAAACATTGGAACAGGCTGCCCAGGGAGGTGGTGGATTCGTCATCCCTGGAGGTGTTATAAAAAAGGGTAGATGTGGTACCTGGGGACATGGTTTAGAGGTGGTTTTGTCAGGGTAGGTTAATGGTTGGACTTGATGATCTTAAAGGTCCCTTCCAACCTCAGCAATTCTATGATTCTTTTTATGTCTCCGAATCACCAGCTACAGGTGCAATGACTCCACCGTATGTGCACATCGAAGACAAAACATTTAGTCCTCTCTGTGATTATCAGTGAAGCACAAAAAAACACCCCCAAATTAGCTGTTCTCAATAATTGCATTTGCAGGGAACGCACACCCTTATGCTGATGCATAAAAAAGGCCATGGATGTGATATTTCTATACCTGTGTTAATGATGACAGATATAAATATTCTAAATACTGTACACATAACCCTCCATTAAATTCAGCTCTTTTTAAAGATCACTCGTTCTTCATTCAGTCCTTACCCCCTTCAAAGCCCAATTAATTACACTATTATCTCTTTTATAATATTTGTACTTAATCCTTCATGATCCTTCTTGTCTCATTATCGGAAATATAATAGAAAGTGAGCGAAAAAATCCAGGTTAAACTGTGGGGAATTTCCTGCTCTCTAATCAAAGATCTTTTTTTAGTTTACAAAGTGGCACTACTGCTGTGCTACCAGGAGTTTTAAAGCTTGATTTTTTTCTTAGTTAGTAAGTATGAATTTGAAGCACATATCCAAGAGGACTTCAGATACTTCAGAGCATCTTAGACCTTACACAATTTTGAAGGAAGTGATTGAATCACAGAGTTAAATGTTTATATCTCTGGAGAACAAAACAAGATGCTGTAAAGGTGCTTAATGGATATTTCCTCATATAGAAGCAACTAGACTGAAAAGTCTTGACCTGCCAAGCAGGTTAGATAGATCTTTTTGGACAAGCACCATGTGCACAGGCTAAAATTCTCCTGGGCTGACCCTTGTGAAGGGCTGAATTCAGCTGTCCAGTGAAGGATGGAGCTGGAGGAATCCACCTCTTGTGCTCCTGTTCCTCTCTAAATGTCTCCCTCCAGGACCCTTGAGGGATATATCCCGTAACGTTTGTGCAATGGTCACATCTGATGGCAATTATGACCACAAAGCAAGAGGATTGAATAGGGCGTTTGGTGCCTTAGGTGGCTAAAAGCGTGATGGGGATGATGGCAGCAAAGGACACGGATCACTGAAAGGTCTGCAGGCTCGCGTCCCCTCGCCACACACGCACAGAGCAATGTGGTACCCAGACGGCAATGTCACACACACACAGAGCAGTGCCACACACACGCACAGCAGTGCGGTAAGTAGCAATGCAACACGCACCCAGCGGCGCAACACCCACCCGTCCATGCCACCCACTCATGTGCACCCACTGCCTGCCCACTCCCCGCCAGCCCGTGGCACTCAGTGGGTGTCCGTCTGTCCTCTCCATATGGTCCAGCCGCCTCCCCCCTCCCCTGCCCCATCACAGCCGGGTGAGGGGGCGGTGGGGCGGCCGGGGGAGAGAGCCGGGGGCGATGGCCGGGATAATGGGCACTGTGTGTCGGGCCATAAACCGCACAGTGTTGGGGAGGACACGGGGAAGCCGTGTCGGTTTCTGCTCATCCATCACCTGTCAGGGCTCTGCTCCAGCAGCCCCGAGATGAAAGAGCCCAGCTTTGTCTATTGTCTCTCTCGCCGGTCACTCTGGAACCGTTCCCGCGCTGGAGCCTTGATGTTAATCCCAGTGAACTGGGGGGGCTGTCAGGCCAACATGCCGGCAATTTAGTGAAAAATCATTTTTGGGGTAGACGCTCCGCGGAGTTATCTTCCCTACCGTGTTGCTCTCTGTCTTTGCAAGCTGCGCTAATCTTTTTCCCATCAGCGACGGGGCTCTGGGGACTCACTCACATGAGCCCACAGCACTCCACCCCTCTGCGGGATCACTGACATTACGGACTGTGAAAAGCTACACATAACTTCCTGCAAGGTTAGGAGGGGGCGACTTTTAAGTCTCTAAACCTACAGTAAATGGTCCCTTTCTGAGAAATGAATGTCATGTCCTTGCTACATGATCCATGTAGTTTCCCTCTTTACATTTATTATTCTCCTCTTTACACTTATTACTTTTATTAAACACTTTTATCATGCTTATTTAAAAAAGAAAAACCCACTCTGCCTCACATCATCTTTTTTTCCTAGGGCATGCAATTTCCTTCCTTACCTGGTGTTTAACACTAAAAGCTTGGCAACTTTATGTTTATCTTTATCTTGGCAATCTTAATTAAAAAATAGAAATAATCTCTCAACCTTGGAGAATCAAAGCTCAGTGTTATGGAGAAGTTGTAGTTGCAGAAATGCTGACTTCTGTCTTGGTAACCAGTTTAGGGCTTTTTCTTGTCTCTGAACTTCTTAGCAGCTGAAGACATTTACCATAGCTGTATTACAGATAAATACCTATGAGCTAGTTTTTTGTTATCTGTCAATCAGATAATAAACTTCAAAATGATCCATTAGGCATATACTAGTAAAGTGTCAGGAGCTGTGTCTGAACACTGAAGTTTAGTCATCTGTACTGTTAGACCTGAGTCTCTTGAAGGCACCTTCCAAACGATTCTGCAGGAACAGCTTGTCCCAGTTGCAATTTGAACACAGGCAACCCGTTTTGGAAACACCAAGAGTGGTGACAAGTGGCATCCCTCAGGGGTCTGTGTTCGGCCCAGTACTTTTTAATATCTTCATCAATGACATAGACAGTGGGATCAAGTGCACCCTCAGCAAGTTTGAAGATGACACCAAGCTGAGTGGTGCTGTTGACATGCCGGAGGGATGGGATGCCATCCAGAGCATCCTGGACAGGCTCAAGAAGTGGGCCTGTGTGCACTTCATGAGGTTCAACAAGGCCAAGTGCAAGGTCCTGAACATGAGTTGAGGCAACCCCCAGTATCAACATAGGCTGGGGGATGAAGGGGTTGAGAGTAGCCCTGCTGAGAAGGACTTGGGGGCTTTCATCCACTTGGGTGGATGAAAAGCTGGGCATGATCCAGCAATGTGTGCTCGCAGCCCAGAAAGCCAACCGTATCCTGGGCTGCATCAAAAGTGTGGCCAGCAGGTCCAGGGAGGTGATTCTGCCCCTCTACTCTGCTCTGGTGGGACTCCACCTGGACTACTGCATTCAGCTGTGGAGCCCTCAGCACAGGAAGTACATGGACCTGTTGGAGTGGGTCCAGAGGAGGGCCACAAAAGTGGTCAGAGGGCTGGAGCACCTCTCCTATGAGGACAGACTGAGAGTTGGGGTTGTTCAGCCTAGAGAAGAGAAGGCTCCGGGGAGATCTTGTTGCGGCCTTTCAGTACTTAAAGGGGGCCTATAGGAAAGATGGGGACAAACATTTTAGCAGGGCCTGTTGCGATAGGACAAGGGGTAATGGCTTTAAACTAAAAGAGGGGTAGACTCAGACTAGATATAAGGAAGAATTTTTTTACGATGAGGGTGGTGAAACAGTGGTTGCCCAGAGAGGTGGCAGATGCACTATCCCTGGAAACATTCCAGGTCAGTTTGGACAGGGCTCTGAGCAACCTGGTCTAGTGGAAGATGTCCTTGCTCATTGCAGGGGAGTTGGACTAGATGACCTTTGGGTGTCCCTTTCAAACCAAATAGTTCTATGATTCTATGATTGTAAGAGCTTAGTACTGTGAACATGGTCAACTCATGCCAGTTGACGTGGGAGCCCAGTGAACGGGCTTTGGAGTGTTTTAATTTCTAAGTATAGACACCCTCTAGTGCCAAAGAGAAAAAAAAAAAAAGGCACAGGATTTTAGGTCCTCTGGTCTCAAAAAACCTGTGTGTTTCTATTCCATATGTAGTTCACAGAGGGAGTTAGACATCCCTGATGAGATTTAAGGGTGGTGGGCTTGACACCATGTGCTGTGGGCATGGTCTGTGTTTCTGCCTAGAAGCAGCCACTGGGGACACGTCCTCAAAACTGCCTGCCAGGTGTGACCATTGCATGACCGTCACAGGGCTCCTTCATGCTCCTGGGATACATGGCTCCAAGAAACAGACATGAGCAGGGTACAGAAAGTAAGGCTGCAAAAAGTCCCTTGACAGAGCAAAGTACAAAAAGTGAAGGCAATTTGCAAAAATCGTGCCTTCATATAAGGTCTTCAACTGTCTTAAATGGAAAGGGATAAAGTTCTCAGAGGGCTAAAGTTCTGGAAATAAAGTAAAATCATGTTTTCAATAGATATTACTCCTGCATATCATCAGTATGGTATGGTAACAGAACTGGAATTTAAATTATATGAAAAGAAGCAAATGTATTTTTCACAATGACATTAGCTTTTCAATATTATTTCTTCACAAGTCAAAACAGAGTGGTCCTGTCTCAGTGGAGTCATTTTGCAGTAAGAGCAGCAAAGGAGTTCTTGGTTGCTGATTCTTTGGATTGATTTATTTTATTTTATTTTGTTCTGAAAATCTGCTAGCTTTGCAACAACTCTACTCTTTCTGGAGTTTTCCAGTGACTTTGGTTTGTGCAAAATTCGCTTAATGACATGCTTTTTGAAATCCCACCTTAGAATGCCCATTTAGAAGCTATTGGAAAATTCAGATTTGCACAGGAAACAATCAATAAGGTTGACAGAATGTTAGTAATGCATATATAGTAAGGGAATATGACTTTATTATTATTATTATTTAATCATTTTTTACAAGAAGCAGGGAGAATGGACTTACAAAGAGATTTCTACACTGCGAGTTATCTCAGCACAAAATAACTCTTCCAAAGGAAATTTTGGGGATTAGTGCAGAGGAGGTCTAGATGCACAGACGCCACAGACACACATGCACTGTACTGTTGTATTTGCATGCTGCTAGCTGGAATTAAGCTCAAGATGAGATTTTATCTCTCTTGGGTGCAGGCCCGTAAGAATACTCAATTCCCTTAGAATACTGAGGCTGAATTGCATTAAATGAACTGCGCAATGTCAAAATAGGAACAAATGTAAACAACTCTGAGTCATGTCGAAGTGCTGCACTTGAAGCATTTATTTCAGGGAAAGAATTTTGAAAACAAGGATCCAGTGTGTCTTACACTGCAACACCTGGTGGCCCATAGCAACTTCTGTCCTAGAATCTGTGTTCATAAGCTTTTGTTGATCACTGTAGTGTAGCACATTTACCTGATTTCCTTAGCAATACCATTTTAAGAGTGTTCAGTGGCTTCTGCCTCCTGAGATCACCAAACATACCAATTGCCTACTGGTGTTCTTATGCCCTGCCCCAACTGGCTGGTATTATCTAAAAGCAAAACATTTCTTGTGGATAGTTCCCATGCACCATTTTCTGCAGTAGCAAAAAAAAACCCAAAACTCAACAATACAAAACCACCTCCAAAATCCAGAAACACCATTTTTCTCAGTAACCTACAAGGCTTGTGTGTGTGCATAAACTTAAAAAAAAATATTATTTAAAAGCTAAGCCGTGCTGTATATTGAATAGAAGAGAACCTGATTGAGGCATCTTACTGAGATGGGGCTGTACTGGTAAAAGATCTCTTCATCCTCTTGTCAAGAGCATGGTGGCCATGCAAAGGAGTTCTGGTGAGAAAGAAGCTCTTTTGGGGAGAGGTAGAAGCTCCTAGGTGGAGGGAGAGTTTAGGAACAGAGCCACTGCATAGACAAAGTCAAGGTAGTGCTCAGCATATCACTGTGGCTGTTCTCCTGACAGTTGAAGGATGTCTTTTTTAAGTCAAGAGATATTTGCTAGTACTCTTTCTTCCTTACTGACATTTGACATGGCATTTCAGAAGTGCATGAGCAACTTTGATGAACCCAACTACTGATTTCCCTATATCCCCTGTGATTCTAGTTTCATGAGTTACCACTTGTCAGCTGAGTGGCAGGAGCTGGCTCTGTGTTTATAGCAAATGGAGATAAAATGAGTCACACCAGACCTCAGTGAGAAAGGTAATGCCCTTATATTATCCTTGGCAGTAGCAATGGGCTGCGATTAAGTATGCAGCGAGCTGCTGTGGCTCAGCTGATTTGTGGTAGCTCATTAATATTCAAAACCTTGATCACATGTCAGAGCCCTCAGTTTTCTTTAGCTCCTTTAAAAAGTCTTAGGTAGGGATTATGCCTTGGGCAGGACTTTCTACCTTGCACAGGTATGATTCTCCCAGGAGTTTAAGCCTGTAGCAGCTGGGGGACGTTCTGCCCTTGAGACTCTGTTGTGAATCAGATTTAAGTAAGAAAGAAACTCAAATCCTACCCTGGCCTCTGGCTGGCATAGTAAATCTGTAAAAATCACTCCAGCTGAGACGTATGAATCCACATAGACCTATGCAGAATGTAAAGCACATAATCCTGAGACAGCTGCCCGGGCCGCACAGGAGAGGAGCTGCAGCACGCACAGAATACGTATGAGGGACATGTGCAAAGACAGACTTTTCCCCCCACAGGTGATTTGTGAGAGTTAACATTTGGGTTGTGAGACATTTAACCGCTGCCTTTTCCCCCCTCAGCCTGTTTGATAACGACAGGGGGGAAAAGGTGCAAGTTGCTCCTTGCACCATAGAAGAATGACATAGCTGGGTGGCCCGGGCAAAAATAAGGTTTACAAAGCAAGTTTTTTAAAGCAGGCATTTAAAACCAGGGTATTGTACCCTTTCTGTCAGCTAAAGTGGCTTTTTATGGATATCAGCTCATGGGGCTGGACTGAAGGCATGCCAGGAATGCCGGATAGGTCAGCTGGGTGCTGAACTGACATGTCCTAAAGGAATGAGACAGGATCCAAAAGCAATGCCAATATTAAAACATGTGTTAGGGTGTGTTAGGACAAAAAATTATCAATACCTACTACTTTTGATAGTTCTCAGTTCTGCGCAGCAGCAGTGAGCAGTCCATGAGTTGTTTTATTGATGACACCATGGGCTGTGAGACAAACTCCATGGATAAAGATTTTCAGGTTTGCTTTATGGCCTTTCCAATAAAGAGTAATCTTTTTTTCAATAAGATAAGAATTATTGACAATCCTTTAAATTATAACAAATGCCTGAAATATACCTTAGCTAATTTAGCTTTAATAAGAAAGTAATTACAAAGCCAATACATACCTATTGATTTCTACAATTGCATTTACTGGACTTCATCATCTACCTACTGTTACATGCACACAGTCTGCGAAATCTTTCAATTCATATTTTAAAATCTTGGAGAGGGACCTGGATCTTATTAAGGTTAAAGGCATTGCTGAGTACAAGAGTGCATTTTCAGTGGTTTAGAATTTCCCCTATTTTCTGGGCTATTATTTTTTAAGCCAAGCATCTGCTTCATGTGGAATTCTGTGTATGTGCACAGAAAATTTTGTCCAAAATTCTTCAGCTGTTTCAGAAAACTGATATATAACTTTTGAGAAAAGTATATGATTTTGTTCATGTTACAGAGGTGACTTACCTTAAGTAATCCAATTACCCACATGCCACAGGGCTTTAAATTTGTCAGGGAGGGACTGCGCCTTTTACAGCATCTCAGTCCTCATCTTCCCACAGCAGCACAACATGTCACCCCATTCTCTCTGTAAAGTCATTCCCTTTTCTCAGTTCATTCTCTGCATTTTCACAGACTCATCAGTTCTCAGGCCAAGCTTCTTTTCTTGTGCCTGAGCAGGAGGTTTGGCCAGAGACCTCCCAAAGCCCCCTCCCAGGCGGCTGGTTTGATCTCTGATTCTCCATCCAGCCTCAGCTCCGCACCGGTTCTGTTCTTCACATCCTGCCCACATTTTTCTCCCAGTCTCCTGCTGCAAGCTGCTTCCCCCCCACCAGAAACCCAGTGTCAAGTTCAAACCCTCATTTCACATTTCTGAAGCTTTGCTGTTCCTGAACTTTACAGTGAATTCGTTTTCCCTATATTTTTTTTCTTGGTTTTACTGGGATCTCTTCCTTTTCTTTAGCACATTTAACCCTGTCTGGATTGCTTCTAAATTCCTGCAGTACCACACTAAAAATACAGCCTTTTCCCTACAGGGGACCAAAAAGATTACAGAGACTGGAGAAGCTCCTTGCAACTTCACCCACACACCTGGGCAAGGGTGAGGCTCCGGTTTCTTCCTCGAGGCTCCCTCCTCGTGACCTCATTCCATATCCTGACTCAGATAAAACTCCCCTTGAAATCAATGGCTATATAGACTACTTAAGAACTTCTGGACTGGAACCAAACATCTTGTTGGAAGCCTAATTAGGGATGATTATAATTTGATTGTCTACAGTAAATAAAATATGCTTTCTTGATTTACTTTTCTGCTTTCTTGGAAAGTTGAGAGTGACTGCAGGAAAGACGTTTGTGTTGATGTTGTGTTTTGTGCAGTGCTGTAGGTAGGCGGCCGCTCTTTGTGAGTGTTCAACACTGTACAAATCTTCTTGATAAAAAAAAAAAGTAACAATTTTTTAAAAAATGCATGCTAAAATTCACAAAATTCTGTCGGTGAGTGTGCCTGGGTTCGTTTCTCAGGAGTCAGGGTAGAAACACCATTGCTTTACCCAGCTGTAACTTAAAATGTCTTTTGAAAGGGGTAGTAGAAAAATTACTATATGAATCCTGTATGAGATTGCAAGTCTGGTTTTATGCTTCATGTCCACTGCTTTTTCAGTTCTTTGATTTCTATAGCAGGCTGTTAGCTTTAACTTCCCAATGGGATCTGACCAAGCCACAGTCCAAGCATAGCCAAAGTCACACTGAAAAACTCACAGGGAATTTCAATGAGGATTGAAACAGTTTCTGTATACTGTGATTTTTGTTAGACTCTGGAAAATAAGATTTCATTGTGAATTCAAAAATGGCGACATAAACAGCCATATGTAAAGAATTCAATGATAAATGTGTATAGTATGGTATAGTTCCTGTAAGCACAGGAATTGAGTATCTAGTGCTGGGATTATTATTCAAGAAAACTGTTGTTCTTTGGTATCAACAAATGGAATTAGTTTATGCTTAAGCTGATGTTGTAGAGGCCTGACTGCTGATGCCAGGCAAGTTAGCTTGAGTATTTACACTGCAAAATAAAATACATGGATTGTGTAACAAAATTTTGATGAGCATTACCAAAACGTTAAAAATTGTCATTTATAACTTTTTTTGTCCCTCCGTGACCTGTAGAATTTCATTTATACTGACATTAATGGACAGCAGTTTTCCAAAAATAAGCACAGTATAGTAGCTTTTTATGCAATATATTTCAGATGTGTTAATCTGTTCTGACTCCATTTCTTTCCTTGACCAGGTGGGGGTGTTCTTGGCATAACATTTCTCAAGAGTGAGATCCACAAATATATGGCAATTCTCTGCTGACATCTGGGAAAAGTTGGTTTTAGTCTATGTTCTAACTCTGACAACAAGCAGATGGGATCACCATTTTGACTGGATCATAGGAATGGTCTTATTCTGAGCCTTATTACACCAAAATCCACAGCAATGAGTCTGGGCCAACAGTTCTGGAGCAATGCATTATAATTAATATAATCATCGGACACAATGTGGAATAAATGCACTAACAAAAGTGTTCTGTTTAGTGTTTAAGTCTCTATCTAGGGGAAGATTTTGGAAAAAAAAAACTTTTTTTTTCTTTTGTTAAAATTATGGAACAAATTAAGAATTCTGCAAATACTTTTCTGTAGTCTACAAAAAGCCTTTTTTTTTCAGAATTCAGTTGTTTATCCTACACCTATGAGTTACTAAGTAGCTCCAGAACTGTGTTAATGTTAACTTAATACTTATATGGATGCATATAGACTTTTGTGCTTTAATACCTTTATACCTAAAAAGAGAAAGGAGTAGTAGTTTACAATGACCTTGTTAGACTGAAGAACTTTAAAGGGTGAAAAAATGGTACAAGATTTCAAGTCACACAGAAAGGCTGTGACCAAGTCAGGAAAGGAAGCCAGGGTAGTGCCAAATATAAGAACATCTTTCCTATCTTATTGTCACTCCTGAAGTTTACTAAAAATAGGAATTAAGTAAGTAGCTCAGAGAACTGGTCCACTTGTTCCAGTGTGAAGAAGAACTGAGCATCAGGAAAATTCATTCAAATTTTGCAGACCTATACCTTAGAGCTCTGGACTTTCTCTTGAAAGTGACTTCTGCTTCCCAAAAATGAAAGTGCTGTCACCTGAAATAGATGCTCCCTGGTCACACAGGTGAGATACCCAACAATCAACAGTCTTTGCCATCATCATTGTAAAAGGTGAGCCTTCCCCAGCTGAAGCGGTATCACTCCATGAAAATGACATATGAAATTAATGAGGAGGATAACAATATGGATGGAAGGGATCACTATTTTCCTCTCTTGTAGTTGTAGCTGAAGTCGCTTTTCCAAAATTACCCCATAAAGTTAGATCTTATGTTTCCTTTGTCCCACACAGTGATCTACCTGCTAGCCTGTACTGACCTTTGTTAAGCCAAAACGCATGTGTCTTCAAGAACACTTCTGTACTCGCTGTCATCACAGTAAATACCATCACCTTGACAGAAGGCATGTTTCAGCTTTTGTTATTTAACTCAGAAGCCAGCATCACCCAGGAGATAATATCAGAGGTCCATATATGTACGTTCGCAGCATATGATGTTCCCTATGGAGTGAGCTCTATGAGATTACACTGTGTTTGTGCATACGCAGGAATCTGTGCACATAGGTCTGCCCATCATTTTCATCTACACCTCAATAACTTCAGGATCACTTAACTAGTTTCAACCCAGTATGACAGAAGTTAGCAGGAATTAAATATCCAATTTTGTAGGAATAGGTGGCTGAGCAGAAAAGAGAGATGTCATTAGTGGTCTAATTGAGTCAGACCTTCTCTGATCACAAGGTTGCAGCATGCTCTCCACCCACTGGAAAATTCACACAGAAGACAGCTATTATGGCTGCCCCAACCACAGGAAAAGTTTTAATTGGTACTCACACCAGAGAACCCAACCACAAGACACAAGTCCATAAAAAAACCCCAAGCTTCATTAGCTCTGCTGCAGATGGAGCTGCTTGTCTCTCCAGGAACTACTCTTTACCTTATTTGTGGCAATTTCACCAGACTTTTCATCTCCCATTTCATTTGAGCTCATCTGTCCCCATTGCAGCTGGCCTGCTGAGCTCTGAGGAACAGATGTATGAGGTCCCTGACTGCTGCTTGGTGAACTCGGTGTGGGCCATTTCAGTGCTAGTGCTGTGCTGCACCATTCCTCCCCATCCACTCCCTTTCTAATCTCTGAGTACTTTGGGCTATCAAAATCCAGCTCTGGATCAGTGAAGGTTTTGCAGAGAGACCTCTTACATTTATGAGGGAAAAAAAATGTCTGCAACTTCTTTATTTGTCATCTCTTTCCAAACAGTCCACCTCCAGTTTCCCAGTGTTGGCTAATGGAGCCAGTGAGTTGGTTTTGGAACAAACGTGTTTCATTCCTAAGCTAACTCCAGTCATCTGAACAAGCTTGGTACAACCTCCTTTTATCAGTAAAGTGTTTTTCCTATCTCTATAAAACCCAGATTTTTCCTGTCTTTGTGACTTGCCTAGAGGATCACCCTCTACAGAGAAAGGCAGGCATCTCTGAAGAGACACATTCACGCCAGCTCTTTTTTAGAACATTTTATAGGCACTCTTTGGCAGTGCCTATGAGTTTTACTGATACAGACGGGGGTCTAGATAAGTAGACCAGATTGGATATCTAAACTTGAACATGGTTGAAAATGTGCTACAAAATCTCATTTAAAATATATGGACTATCACCTATCATGAACATAACATAAAGCAGAACATAGTATCCAATTGGGGAAGGAGATTTGGAAGTTAAGTGATTTTTTGATGACAGCCCAATCCTCATTTGAAATAAACTGGCATCAGCAGCCATCAAAATCAATAAAATCATGTTAATGAAACAGGAGCTAAGGATGTGGACTTAAAATAACATTATTTTGTTTTCACTAAATAGGAAATGCTAAGGAGGCAGTTGTGCTCTTGAGAAGAGCCAAGCAAGTTGCTACACTTTTTCTATGCCCATCTCCTCCACCAGCAGGGAAAGAAGTGCTGACACACAACAGTCTTGTGAAGCTTAGCATACTAGAGAGGAAAAAAACTTCTAAAGAGAAAATCTCTGTTTTGTCAGTTAAGGGCTGTTCTAGCACCAAGTCAAACGGACGGGATGCCAGTGAAATCAACACGTTTCCACCCCAGATGGGAACTCCGCATTTTCTTTGCCAAGAGTGGGCAACAAGATACAATCCCACACGATGACCGTGGGCTCACAGGGATGTTAGCTGGCCCTTCACATTTAATTTGTAATGCTCTTTACCTGTGGAAGAAGGGAAACCTTTAAGCTGTTGTCCTTAGGTTCAAATCAGATGTGCTACTTGAACTAGTAGGTTCTTAAAATCCTCCAAATGCTTCAGCACTTTATATAAGTTACAAGGAAATGGAGACACAACAGTTAATGTTTTTTCAAAGTTATATCTTACCCTTACGAGATCTAATCAATCCTTTACATCTCTAGTTATAATAAATCCTATTTTATATTGACATATAAGGCTTTTTGATTCAGACTACTTTCCTAATTATTATAAAAATTATGGACCTCTTTATCCATCTTTAATATAAAGTTCTGCAGTATATTACAAGTGCACGGCAACAGCACTCTAGATTTTGAGGCAGGCTATAGGAGAAAAGCTTTAACATACTGAGGTTGCTGAGGAATTTCAGAAGACTGACTATCCCCAAACAAGTCTGGCTGCAGCTTAATATCCTTTTGGTTTTGAAAATATCCCGTGGGATATGCAAAGACCTTGGTCACATTTTTATGTCACCCAAGGGCAACAGCACGGAGGGCTTTAACACAATTTAGGAAAGCATCATCAGATTTTTCTCTAAGATTTCTCCTCTAGATACAGTTCTAGGAGTCCTTGATTATAGATCAAGTCCAGATTATAGATCTGACAGGATTGGTGAATGTCATGGAACGTATTCCATTGTCTGTGATGCATGCTCTTCTTTCATAAAATCAGCTAAATGGAAAGGTGGAACGAGAGCTACCACAGTAGCCCTCCAGGAATCCTTCATGAGCTATCCAGGGATATACCTATTATCTTTTATTTTTCTGAAAATCTCAGAATACCAGAATTTCTCCTTCTAACATCTTCATGTGAACGTCAAGAAGGAAAGGATCACTATTTTTCTACCTCTGATGGCTACTTGTGTACCTCCCAAAATCAAGTGCATGGTCTTGGCAACGTTCCAGACATTTCTCTTCTGTTACATCGCAGCACTGGCAAAAAGCCAAGGAATCAGCATTTTTGGTTTCCGTCAGGAAAAAAATTCTTCCCAGAGAGTTTGGATGTGATGGGTTTTTAATAGGATCCAGGATGTTTCTTAGGTCAGTGAATCTTTTCTAGGTGGCGAAAGGAAGCGTTATGAAGAGGAAGGCCCTGAAACCTGGCATTCAGGGTGGTTTTTGAGGTGAATCTACCCCTGCTCTTGGCGCATTGCCCCTCACTGCATGCAGGGAAACTGTATTCAGTTAACGGTACCCATAACTGAGGACTTCATAGAGTTGTGACAAATGCAGCTGATTGCTTTTCTCAGGCGTTGCTTGCTCTGTTTTTCAAGTGCAGACCAGCTGCTGGTATATCAATTCTTGCTGTAAGCCACAGCTCTTCGTACCGAGGTGCTACTTCAGCCTTTTCTGAGAACATCAGTTCCCCCAAACTGAAACCACTGACACTGTACGGGGGCATTTGATTCATTTTCCTTTTGTATTTTAGGCAGTATCTGTTAACATCCAAATTATTCTCTGCTTCCTGCAATGCTCCCTAAGATAAGAGTGGCTCAACAGTGTACGTTTGTGGTAATTAAACCATCATGAAAGTTGCAATATCAGCCAATATGTGGTTCTCCACTTTTTTTTCCCCTTCTCTTTTTTTTTTCCCTCTTGCCAACTACTTGTCTATTTATAGAAATACACCTCATCTTTTACTTAGGAGGCAGTGACAAGGAGAAGCAGATATTTAGAGGAAGTCCATTTGCTTGACAAAAACATCCATTACCTTTATCACCAGTGGAGACCAAAAAAGAATCAATTACAATACTTCACTTGGGAATGACTAATTGAATTGTGAAATATACTGACACTCTGAAGTCACTGTGGTAAGCTAAGTAGCGGTACTTGTAAAAGGCAGGAAATGTTGTAGATAAGGTGCTGATTCACATGATTTGAGACTAGAATGCATTTTCAGTTTGTGTTGATGCTCTAAGCTTGTCTAATATCCACCAAGCCTTATTAATCAAGGGTCAGGGGATTAGCTCAGAAGAGAGAATGACAGGATTTGCTCCTGCTTGGTTCAACTATGAAATTAGCTCCGTGCTAAATACACTGCATCCCATCTGACAGTCGGAGATCAGCTGTCAACTCCTTATTCAATCATAGAACCACTTAAATTAGTCATTTTACAGGCTTTAGTGGTGCATCTGTCATAGGTACTCTATTCTCCTCCTCCAAGTGTGCTAGCACCTTCAAATTCTGCAGAGAACATAGGCAGGAGTATTGTTGGATGTCTTCACTGGGGGTGAGCTCTGAGTCCTTATCCTGCAGCTGTTCAACTGTGTCGGGTATTACTATACATTGAATAGCTCCACTGAACATCCCCAGGGACTGGAACTTCATTATCTGTGCTCTTAAATTGTTAGGAAGATCCTTGGCACGTCTTTAGCTGAGGCTAACCTCCCTATCCCCAACGCCTCAGAAATGTTTGGAAGGTTTCATGGGACAAATACCATTTCCAGTAGGCACTTTGGGTGAATGCCATCCATTTGGGCATTCACATTGAGTGCAACGTTCTTGATGCAGGTTTTACTGTGTCATTTGACCTCAGTGACAGAGAACAGCATGGGCCACATTTAGTTTACTAGTGCAGACACTGTTTCTGTGTTGCAACAAATAGCTGTTCAACATAAAATACTGGAACTCAGGAAGACTAGCCCCCAAAATTGAAATTGTTTAGATATCTATACACACATATATACATGCTGCAAAATTAATCAAATAATATGTTCATAGTATTCAGTTAATTCAGATATAAAAAGCTGCACGTGGATATAACACTTACTTAGCAACAAGCATGTGGTTCATTACCGAAGGAGACTCGCATGTGCTCAGGGGATCCTCGTTTTCACATTGCCCCAGAGCTCCAGGAAGGCAGAGGTGACCTTCTTGCCCTGGTGGAATCCACCCTACAGACACTTCCAAATCAAAAGGCAGCTTTTATTTCTAGGGCTTTCTGAAAAGCTTCTGAAGAGGAAAATGCTTTGGTCTTTGCAATGTCCTAGGGGCCTGATCCAAGCACTTTGCGAGCAAAGAGAATTGCTGAGTTTGCTACAGAATGTGAAATCTCAGTGCCATTGAAATAAATGCCACCGTCCCCTTGATCCACTGAAGTTAGGATTTCAGTCCATAATATTGAAGAAATCTACCTCCATATCTCTCAGCTTTAACTCTTTGAAATAATAGTTCAGCAACATACTTTGGTGGTAATGTACTCAATGCTTTTTTTTTCCCCCACAAAGGAAATAAAAGGACATTCTACAGGCATACGTAATTGAAACTGGTTACTAATTGACTTTTCTAATATATTTTATTTAAATGCTGAAAGAGCTGGCCTTGTTTACAAAATAAAATAAACTATTAGATTCTCTGGATTCTCCCTCCTAAATTGACTCAGTCGTCTCATTTGTATCTAAGCGATTTGTGATTCATCACGGTGTCAGGAAAAAATGTCCCTCTTAGAACCAGCCAGGTTATTCACGATAGCAGAAGAAAAAAAGAATCATTAAAGAAATGTGTGTTTATGACCTGTGATCTGAAGAAGAGAAGGTTTGAGGAGTAGAAAGTAAGAGACTATTTCTACTACTAAGCTCAAGGTGGAGGTGGAGGGAAGGGAGGAAGAGGAGGAGAGGTAAATAAGCTAATTTGCTGCATATTTACATTTCTAGATGCTTTGATGCTGGACATCTCATAAGAAATGGCGTTTTATGTACAATCTACTAGTGTGGAATAACTGGCACAGGAACCTTTCCTTTTTCAGGCAAAATCACAGTGTAATTTTTCATACTGAACATTAAATAACATACACATGACCCACTGGATGTCGTGATGCTATTGAGCAGGACTCAGCACTAATTCTGTGTCAAACACTGCTGAAGAGAGCAGTGTCCATAACTTAGATGGACAAATAACAGAGGAAGAAACAGCTGAATCTGAAGTAACTTGCCTATGGGCAGACAACAGCAAATTGGAAAGACTGGGGATTAAACCTGGTTTTCTG
The DNA here is from genome assembly GCA_008711295.1 of Anarhynchus alexandrinus. Lineage (NCBI taxonomy): Eukaryota > Metazoa > Chordata > Aves > Charadriiformes > Charadriidae > Anarhynchus > Anarhynchus alexandrinus. Next base: position 2,059,979 of record VUYV01000079.1, on the reverse strand, counting down.
ACTCTTAATCCCATGCTTTGCTTGTTCAGTGGTGATGAGTAGAAGTATAAAAAGAAACAGAAATTGCAAAAAACTTCTATATCTTTCTCTTCCTTCCTTTTTCCCTTTCCTTGCCTCCTTATTGGTTTAAGGTGAAATTTTTACTTAGAAAATTACTTCCTATCCAAACTGATTCCTTAAACCTAATAAAATAAACTTTGAATCAACCATTACAGGATTTTATGTAGATAATTTATTTTGAATAGTTATTTCTGCTTGTGTATAAGATGCAATGTTTTTATTAATCACAGAATCACAGAATGGTAGGGATTGGAAGGGACCTGCAGAGATCATCAATTCCAACCCTCCTGCCAAAGCAGGTTCGTCCAGAGCAGGTTGGACAGGAATGCATCCAGGCGGGTTTTGAATATCTCTGGAGAAGGAGACTCCACAGTCTCTCTGGGCATCCTCTTCCAGTGCTCTGTCACCCTCAAAGGAAAGAAGTTTTTCCTCATGTTCAGGTGGAATTTCTTGTGTTCCAGTTTGTGCCTGTTGCCCTTTGTCCTGTCGCTGGGCACCACTGAAAAGAGCCTGGCCCCATCCTCTTGACACCTGCCCTTTAGATGCTTATAAGCATTGATGAGATCCCCTCTCAGTCTTCTCTTCTCCATGCTAAACAGACCCAGGTCTCTCAGCCTTTCCTCATAAGAGAGATGCTCCATTCCCTTGATCATCTTCATAGTCCTCCAGTAGTTCCTTGTCATTCTTGAACTGGGGAGCCCAGAACTGGACACAATACTCCAGATGTGGCCACACCAGGGCAGAGTAGAGGGGGAGGATGACTTCCCTCCACCTGCTGGCCACGCTCTTTTTAATGCACACCAAATATATGGACAAAGCCAAGAAGGCAAAGTGTAGCTTCAGAAAAATAACTTTAAGAACACAGACTTGTTAAATGGGGATTCTAGGCCATTTGTGTATACAAATGTGGGGGACATAGCAACTCTGTATTTTAGAAACAGGTTTTCACGTATGGTTTGGATGCCTAAATGCACGTGTCTTTAAGCTCTTGAAATTCGGCAAGGTTAGAAAACTTTAATATCATCCTGAAAAATCAGATTTTTCTACAAGGAAGTTCTCAAAGTGTATACAAGAACAAGTACACATTTTTTCAGTCATGTCACACACAAAAAATGACACACACTGCAATCTCATTTCCAAGGGTTTACACCACATATTTTCAGTGCACCTGTTATGCAAATAAAAATTGCACTTCCAACTGAAATTTTATCTGACCATGTCCACATTCTGTAGTAAAAGTTGGTTTGCTACTCAAAAGTTAAACACTAGAGCTGGAGGATGGTACTGAAGACATGCTAACACGGATCTTCACTTTTCCCATATTTTCAATTAAGTAGAGGATGAGCTTCTCAGATGAACTTAATTTTGTACAAAAAGGCAGTCATGAGTATAGATGCACTGTGGGAAAAGGAGCCTGGCCATTGAACTGGAATGAGATGGCCAGGAATGCAAACCGTAATTCCTGCAAACTCCTTTGGCAGCATCTAGTTATAAATTTGTCGCAAGACAAGAGTGATATTTGCCACAGGAAAGTCTGTTTGTTTGTGTTCTCTTCCTGTAAATCCTTACACTAGCATCAATTTGCAGCACTTCCATTTCCTGAAAAATTACCTTTAGCAATCTCATCTGGGAATTATACCCATGTTGCTGTCAATATATTTTATACTGTCTGTAAGTGATGGCAAATGTGCAGTGTGCAGAGACCCCAACAACTGCTTAGAGCCTTGACAACTGCAAAACAAAGATGTTCTGTGCTGGGCTAAGCTTGCGAGAATGAGAGAAGTGTTGGAGCCAACCGCATACTTTGGGAGTTTTCCAACTCTGGCAGGAAAACCTTTTTTTTTCTTTTTTGGTAACAAATGGCACTAATGAGAACAATGAATTTCAGTAATTAGGTTAAGAGGCTTAAACAAACAAACTAACTAGAACAATGAAAGATGAAGATGGCAATATAGATTATTGTAAGCTTATTGTCATTGTGGACTGATAACGGTTTAGTGGGCTATCAGCATTATTGTAACTCATTTAGTCACAAGCTTCATTCCAGAGTGCCCATTTCTCTATGTGCTGTTCAGATTTAGAAGCAAATGAGCTGTATAACAGAACTGGAAGAAAGTAAATCTGAGAGCTGTTGGGAGGTGAATCAACTGCGGAGGAAGTAAATTCCTTGTTCAGTCACAGAACAGCTGTAGCTTTTACAGAAAGGGAGCTTCAGTCCATGAGTTAATGTCTCTAAGCTTTTAGAAAACAGCATTCAAAGCCCTGCCCTGCTGCACATTTTGTGTCTGATCAAAAATCACGTCAAATCATGATCAATTCACGTGAACCTCAGTTTCCCATTAGCCAAAACCTACAGTAAAAGACAGAAAAAATTCTGTCTTGCCGGAGTGTTCTAAAGCTCATGACACACTCCAGTAAAAGGTAATGAGTTCATTTAAATATCTTACGAACTACTGTAATATTTTGCAAATTACCCTACCCATTGGCTTCAGCTGAAACCTGAAAGATGCTCAGTGGGAAGCCTGCCTTTGCGTGCAGGTTGGTGTTTTCGATGAGGAATCAGGTTTTTCTTTCTCTGCTGACACTCATTCAATGGTTCTTTACGTGTGAAGTTGCTATACCTTTTCCAAATTGGCCCTTTTTTGCCTGTGTAGTCAGTCATAGCAAACATGTTTGCAAAGAGATTTCATTTCTAGAACAGTTAGAGAAACTAGGAGGGACATTTCTACTGAAGCGGGAATAACTTCATTTTATTCTTCAGGGCAGAGACCGCTGTGATCATAAAAGTCAGCATTGCTGATAAAATCTTCAGGAACAAGTGGAGCTGCTTTCCATGCTTTCAAGCTTCCACAGCAGCGTAACAGGATGGGTTAAGTGATGGATAAAGGTAAGAGTGGCGTTAGACTGGAAACGTGCTGCCTAAATAACATTGATTGCAATTTGTCTATATTTAAGGTGAGAAAACAGAAAGTAAATCTCAAATATTAATTTGTGTTTATTGATTACTTCAAAGTGTCTTCAGAGGGTTCACTTTACGAAAGCAAAAACGGTTTGGAGAACCTGACGGAGAGGAGGGATTGGACAGGAGGTTTAGGCTGATAATGGGTTTTGCTTTAACATATATTTGCTACATACCTAAACCTTCCAGCGATTCACATCCAAGTCTCTAAACTGTTTATTAAAAAAAAGCCTGGTTACATTAAGAAGTAAGGCAACAGCTAGGAAGAAACCCCACAATGATACACAATATGTAGAAATACCTATGCCTGGAACTTGGAGGTTAAAAAAATACTGAAAAGAGGATGTGAGAATCTAAAACTATTGAGGGGAAATTTTAGCATGATAAAATGTATTTTTTTAGTGTATACTGGAAGGAAAGTATGCCTTAATATAGAATTGTCCTGATGTTGGAAAAAAAACCCATCAAATTCTTATAGTTACAATTCTTAAAATAGCTGGATCTCTAGAAACAAAATACAGATTATGTACTTCTACCATATAAGAATAGTAAATTTCTTTCTGGCTTGTCATGATCTGAGGGAAATATAAAGCAACTTTAAGTATAAATAAACACTTTTAATTTAGTGAACACAGATGGTTTCCACAGAAATTGCTGTAGGAAATCTTTAATCCTCATTTTTAACAAATTCTGGAATACCAAGAAAATTCCAGAAGACTAAAAGTGAACTTACAGTGTGCCAATATTCCAAAAAGTCTGACAAGATGACTGGAGTAAGTGTAGGTCAATTAGTCTGACATCTGTTCCAGAAAATATTACAGAAAAGCTGGGAAGAGAATCAGCTGAGAAATAATTAAAGGATAGAAATAAAATTAATTCCAGACAACATGGTTTTATGAAAAGCAGATCATGTCAAAGAAATTTCACTTTATTCTTTGATGAAATTGCAAGCTTGTTTGAGTAATCTGATTTTTGTAAAATATTTGAATTTAGCAGCACAGGATGTTCTGATTTAAACATTGGCATCATATACTATTAATAAAGCAAATGTTTTATGAATTAAGAACTGGTTAAGTGATAGATCTTAAAAAGAGATTGTCTCCAGGAAATTATCAACAGCTGAACATACTTATAATGGAGTTTCATGGGGATCAGTAGCAGACCTGATACCATTCAACGACTTCACTGATTATTTTTGAAAGTAAATAATAAATCACTTATGATAACGTTTGCAATTAAAAGGGGGAAAAAAAAGCCCTTGGTAAAATAGTAAATAAGGATAAGGCAATGAGGCAGGATGATCTGGATCTTTTCATAAACAGGGCTCTGAGAAAGACCTAGGGATCAAAGTGAAAGAGCAACCAAATGGGAGGTCTCAGCATGGTAAAAGTTCTGATAATTAGCTCTAATTGTAGCCTGCCTGCAAATGCAACTACACTGTTCTCTGGATGCAGGCTCTTCAGTGTACAATCAGCTCTGGTGTCTCTGTACTGCACTTCTCTACACTTTTCTGCTGGTTAGTATAAACTGAGACAGCTCAGATGCCTTGGATGCCTCTGCCAGCATGATGTAGCTTTGTCCTTGATCACAGTCACAGTACTTTCACAGGGAGAACGTAATGGTATTAAATAACCCTTCAATCTAGGAGGAAGGAAGTAACAAGAACCAACGGCTGGAAGTTGAAGACATGCACATTTGAGTTAAAATGTATTATAGTTACTATATGCACATCACTGGAAGAAATTATCGGAGGAACTTCCGTCTTTAGTCAGCTCTGTGCCTTTGGAAGCATATAATTTTGTGAAGGGGGGTGGCTTTCCATAAGACCGAGGTGAAAAACAGTGTATAACTCTCTCCCTATTGCTTTTAACAACAGTAACCTGGTAGTAATTTTTGTTTACTGCTCAGAACAATCAGCTTGCTAGCACTGATTTCAGACTGGAAGAAGTTGAAATCTCATACTCACAGGCAGAAGAATATCATATGTACAGAAGAATTTGCAAAGCAAAAGAACATTCATAATAAAAAGTACTAACAAGTCAAATCTGAAACTCTGCTCTCAGGCAACAAGCTTTCCAGTTGGAAAAAAATGTCCTAGAATGGCCCGTGGTTAATGCTTTTCAGATGACAGAAAGGGTATGACCTTGAGAGGTCATCCCCTATCTTAAGTCAAGATCAACTCCACTGAAAGCTGATTAAGAGGAAAATGAAATGCCAGTAATGTTAAGCTCACAGGTATAAAAAATGTCCTTGCTGCAGCAACGTCAATGGTTTCTAATCCAGCTGAATGCCCCCCTAACCCAGGCACCTCAGAGAAATAATAGCAGCTTCTCGTACAACCTGTGAATGTGTGACCCTTCCAGAAGAATCCTTAAAATTCCCCAAATGTGCCGTTTTCTCAGAGGCTACAGGCTACAAAACCAGAAGGCACTGCAACTAAATCTGTGTGCTTGTAAGCTAGTTTGGGTCAAGGATTAAAGAGCGTCCTGACCCTGATTCAGCCTGGCTAGTGTGGCAGTGCTGAACAGGTTGTATTTCAAGAGCAGCAGAACAATGAGATCAATTACAAGTGACTGAACTTCTCAGCATAGACAAGGCTCCTTATTCGGGAATATGCTCTTTAAAATTCAGATTTATGGGAGGACTCTGCAGTCAGTACCCTAACCTGCCTATAACCCTCCTTCTGTCCACTGCTGAAACAATAAAACTTCGGGACTCCAGTTCCCGTAGAATCACTTATCCTATCTGAGGAGAGTATACTTAAGGATCTTTAAATTAAAGGGTATTGATTTGGAAAACCACAGTAGTTTGCAATTAAAGAATGATATTGAAATATTTTCATGGTAAAAAGACCTTAAAAATCCCACCTTTTTCAGTATTTTTTAGTTGGTGTATGTTTGCACTATGTATGTCTTCAGTACAATTTAATTTAGGGAATATTGCTGTAAATTGGGCTAACTAGGGGAGCATACCTCAGGCAGTGTTCATTTTCCATTATGAATTATTTTGAGATGTAGACTAATGCTCTCCCATTAATGATTTTCAAAGTTGAATACAAGAAATGTTAGAAGATATATCCTCCATCTTTCTAGATAAAATAATGTAAGAATTAAAAGAGTTCAGATACAGCTGCTTTGGGATATATCTGCACTGTTACTTGTGTAAAACAATGATTTACACAGTCTACTCAAATTATATCTTACAAACCCCAGCCAAAGACCCTGAAATTGCACAAGCTAAAGAAATGTAGAGTTTGACCACACTAGATAAATTTAAACGAGAAAGACTTGACCTAAAAATAGTAATACCACAGGCCCTTTCTTCTTCCCCTCACTATCCACCATAGTGGTGTCAGTCAAGAATACGTATTTGGCTCCGTGGGTTTGAATTTGCAAAGACTAATAAATTGAAAAGACTTTTTTACATTTTGAACTTGTTATCATAAAGGCACTTGCACTGGCATGAGGGATTAGGTGGGAAGAAGAAGTCAGGGTATGGAGAGATCAGGATTAGCCCGTCAGCACAAGTGTAGATTAGCTCAAAGCGGCTGTGAAACCTCCCCCGAAGTCTCTCTTGTCAGGTTATTCTGCACTGGAGCCCAAACTCCTTGATAGTCCAGCTCATCCTGAGCAAGTGGAGCAGGTCTCCAGGCAGGGGCCCTGGCTTAGGTAGGAGCTCTAGCCATACACCTGGTATAGGCATGGTTGGCTCAGGCCCAGGCTTGATCTCGAGCTGCTCCATCATGCGGTGCAGACACCACAGTGCTTCATGGACTCTCTCTTGAGCTGCGTGGGATGCAAACGCACAATGAAAAGATTGTGCCTGACCCAGTTTTAAGGATCTTAAAAGACAAACCTGAAGCGAAAGACAGGAGGTGGCAGAAACCAACAGATGCAGCGCAAACAGTGAGATGCGTGGGAATTGCCACGAGAACACCGAATCACTTGTCCTTCCATTAGCAGCTATTTATACACAAGGTGAGAATCTAGCTTTAACAGTTAACATACGGCATGCAAATCAGTTTTCAAACTCAGCTCGCGAAGCTGGTGTTCGTGTTTTGTCCTGAGACCGAGGGCAGCACAGCAGCAACTTGTGTCCGTAGTGCTTTCTCTAATGGACATCACATGCGTTCTCCCTTTGGGATGATATCCACATCTCCTATCATCTACTCTGCAGTTCCAGCCACACTAATGGCACTCAATAAATGACTCTGTGTCAACAGGCTGGAAGCAGTTTGTAAAAATCTTTGGGCACTTCTTGATGAGAAATGTTAAGGAGGTTATGTGTTTACTATCCAAACTCCACAGCTGGATGATCAGGAGGATGGACAGCAGCTGAAATAGCCACACCCCAGCAACTGTGGTGGATTACTTCTGCTCCTTTGTGGGCTCACCAGACTGTCTTCCCCAGGATAATAAACACAGATGGAGGAGATCAAACTGATAATGGTGGAGGAGAGGAATTTAAATAGTGTCTCTGAAGGGAGAGATGCATTGCTTTTGCTCAAGTAGAGCAAAACCTAGAGCCTAATATATCAAAAGAGAGGAATACGCAAAAGACATCATGTAGAAGATAGAAGCATTCTTCCAGACTTATGTTATATTAACCCTTTCCCTTGTTACACTGTGTTACTTATGTAGAGGTTAAATTACTCTTTGCTTTAAGAAACTGGTGTTGGCTCATCAACGGCAGGCCCCGAAGAGAATCCTTTAAGCTGACTCAGGACACATTCAGTAAATGTATTTCTCAGTCCTCTGCAGTGTGGATTGAATTTACCACTCGGTTTCTCTTCACAGAGGTTACCTAAAATATCTTCCTTAACAAATCTGTTGGAACACGACTCATGTTTTACTATAAGCACAAGTTTATATTGCTATAACTTTCTGAGGATTTATGCTGGCAGAACTTCACATACAGATTCAGTTACACGAGTGCACAATATCAGCATATTCTTGTGTCTACACTAGCAAACCTCATCTAAACACCTCTATACCAGCACTTCCTCATTGCCTTGAATTGTTGCCATAGTGTGCTGAATACAACACTCTATGTTATGCTGCTGTCTTGCCTGAGGCAAGAATTAACCCTGAATTTTTAACTTGAACCATTAAAAGCCAAAGGTGTTGAAACTGCAGAATGACAGCTTTTCCTCTATTCCTCCAACTGTCTGCATCACACAGCTTTATAGATATCTTTGAACTTATGAGGTCCCTTTGGTGTAATACTCAAGTAAAAAGAGAAGAGGTTTCAGCTCTGAGTTTTCTGACATCTGCAGACTTCAACAGTCCTTAATTTTTAAACTTTACTAAAAGTTGTGCTGTTGAATCACTTAGTATTTATTAAGCATAAGTCTAAGCACAGTAGTAAGATCTTGTCATAGAACGTTTGTATTTTCAGTGTAGACTTAGGGCTTTGGTACTCAGACATAATCATTGCGAAACCAAAAGATAACTGCCAGCTCGGAAGATGAAGGATTGGACATCAAGTAGGAGGCCATTGGCCAGCAGAACATGAGGAAAGAATTAACACGTTTTGAGAGGAGAGCTGCTGGCCTTTGGGGGATGATACACAGGTCAGTGTTTCTGTCACTGCTCCAACTGGCTGACCTACAGATTGGCTCCAGACCTGGGAACAGCTTGCCCAGTTGTCAGCCCAGGAATGAATGCTTCAGCAACTGAGTATGCGAAATAGAGAAGGAAGAAAGAAATGTGCTAATGAGGTTTTTTATAGAATTTTATGAGTGGAATATAGAAATAACGAAATAACGCATCAAAAGTGGTAAGATGTGGGAGGGGAGAAAAAAATTTTTGGCTGGGTTTGGAATGTGCTAAAGTTAAGAATTCAGAAAGTAGCAGCCATTAAATAAATAAATAATGAGGCTCACATAAATTCCTGGTCCAAGAGATGAAAAATGAATAACCTTTCCAGACTTATATCATCAAGGATACTATAATGAGTGTTAGTGATTATTAAATACACTTGCTGATTAATTGATGGCCTGTTTGGATCTGTTTGGGAAATGCAGAGTCTCGTTCTAAATTTCAATAAGGTGGCATATCTACATGGGGACTGTGCAGCCTGTGCAGAGGGGTTGCCTCAGTTTGCAGCTGTACAATTGCATCAGTTTGTGATTTGCCTAAGCAAATTAGTTCCTCACAGGAAGAGGAATTAGCCAGTGAATAGAGGTGGGGGATCAGCCCATGCATTGTGTGCTCAAAGACTGAGAGGAAAGGCATACAGTCCTGCTTATTTCTATACACAGTTTGTTAATCTTTATAAGTTATATAAAAACGTGTGGAAGCTCTTTTTTCCTCCATTTCCTAAGTCGCTGAAAAATGAAATTTTGAGAGGTACAACAATGCAGAAAGTTTCCCTGCTATTTGGAGAAGTGCAGAACCCGGGAGAAAAGTGGAGTGTAGACTCATGAACAAATAAAGCTGAAAGGCAGAATATGCCAGGAATATATGAAAGGTAGAATATACCAGTTCTGTTAGCACAGGAAGGACTCAACACCAGTTTCCCCAGTGAGTAGAGCGTTCTGCCATAGATGTCTCATGAATGTAGGTTGGCCATTGCTACATCTTCAGGGCTTCATTCAGTAGTAACCTGCAGCATTGATGTGCTCAGTAAATGGATCCTGGATGATTCTTTCCTCAGCCTTTTCAGAGGTGCGTTAGCATCTTCAGGTCTTCTCTTCTGCCAACCCAGCTTCTCATGAAGTTATGACAGGATTGGCTGCCTGAAGTGCTGCAGTCACCTCTGCAATGGCCTGATCTGGTACCCAGTGAGGCCTAGTTCGAGGAATGAGCATAAACCCACTTTAACTGTGAGTAATGACACAACACGCCAAGCCACGTATATGGAGCAGCAGAGCAAGAAGTTGGATTACATGTTTGAATCATAGAATCATAGAATGGTTTAGGTTGGAAGGGACATCAAAGATCATCTAGTTCCAACCCCCCTGCTATAGGCAGGGACACCTCCCACTAGACCAGGTTGCCCAAGGCCACGTCCAGCCTGGCCTTGAACACCTCCAGGGATGGGGCCTCAACAACCTCTCTGGGCAACCTGTGCCAGTGCCTTACAACCCTCAAAGTAAAAAATTTCTTCCTAATGTTTAATCTAAACCTCCCCTCTTCCAGTTTAAAGCTATTCCCCCTCGTCCTATCACTACATGCCCTAGTAAAAAGTCCTTCCCCGGGTTTGGGAGGACTCCTTATGGGGAGTCCTTCCCCATAAAGTTTGGGACCTTATTCTCCTCTCCTCCCTGCATTTAGAGTGGAGACTCAGCTTTAGAGAGAAGAACTCACAAGCTCAGCTTTAGGCAGTCTTTTCCCTCGGGGTTTCTGCAATACCACAATAAACGTAGACAGGAATAAGGAGAAGGAAATAAGAAAATTTTGAGCACATCCTGAAATAAAGCAATTCTTGCAGGATGCATAAAATATGAATGTGTACGCAAAGCGAAAGAACTCAGACACGTGCAGTGACAAAGGTTCTTTTGCAAAAATACTTTTCAATATTTAAATAACCATTTCTGATAGACTCTGGGGTAACAATACAGTTGATTGCTGTCCGTTCCTTACAATGGAAAGTTAAGGGGCATCCAGTATAATTTTACTGTAATAAATAGAATCTGAAAACAACAAACTGTAAGGCTGCAAAAGCAGACTGTTTTCCTGAACCGCTTTGCCCTCTGAAATATTTTGATGGCATGACAGACAATGTTTATTGTTTTACATGTCTTCATAGCCTTCAGCCTCTCTCTCTGTCAACACATTACTCTTCAGCTTCGTTGTGCTCTTCTCTCTTCTCTGGTGCCGTGGGAACATAAAGCAAATGATTCTACTGTTCTCAGCTAGAAATTGTTTTTCATTATAATTTCAAGAGGGGCTTTGAAGTATCTACTTAGGCTCTCACAGCTAATAAGAGACAAGGCAGTTGCTATGCTACTTGTTGATTAAATGAAAAACAGACCTGATAACATGTGAAATCTTCCTGCGGGAGGTGTTTCTTTTACGGAGATGAGAACCAAGCAGTTAAGACCTGAACTGCAAAGTTGTATGTCTAAGGTTAAATGCCTAAATGGTCACTTTAAGTTCCCAAAGCAATGAGCTGGCTATCTGGAGCCAGAGTGTCAGCTGGTGTAAATCATCATTGACACTAGCTAAGCATTTGGGCATGAGGGGCTTGGAGGCCAAAAGGTCCGTTTTATATTCTGATCATTAAAAATCCTAAAATTTCAATTAAGAACTAAATGAAAAATAATGTCTTTTTCCGAGGTGCAATGTGACAGAAAATTCTAATGACACCTAGGAGAAGATCCTCAGCTCTGCCAAAACCAGGATAATATATTTAAGGCCATACCATGTAGTTTCATACCTATAAGTTACCGTTTGAAAATGAGTATCTAGGGAAAGTTCCAAAATACAATTTATGTTTGTGAAATAGAATATAGACCCTTAATTCAGGAATGCAGTCTAATCTAAAGCCCTGAATCTGTTTAGATGTTGGAAGTCTCTTAAGTATGTTGTACCCTTTAAGTCAGACTTAACCCTTCTGAGAGCACAGAGTTCAGAATAAAATATAAGTCACAATGACTTCTGCTGTGAAAAACAACAAAAAGAGGTGCCAAAGCAGTTTATTCATTAGAGATTTTGCATAGGGAACAGAATGGGTATAGTTTCAAATTTCATACTGGAAACTAGAACTCTATTTTTACCCCTTACTTTTGAAAATGGGCAACTCTGCAGCAAAGGAAGTAAGAGCTATGTGAGCAGAGAAGGAACAGTTAAGACAAAGCATAATTTTGTAGTCCAGTGATTTAAGCACTGTTGGGAGAGGGCAGAAATGGTTCTGCTCTGTACTTAATTTCTTTTTATGTGTTTATCTCTTTAAATTAAAATGCAGAACCAATTCACAGTAGCAGAACAGAAAATGTTATTACACCTTGTCTTACTTTCTGTATTTTTGGTCCCACACTTGTTAGCTGGACTGTGGTTACCATGTGAACTGCCTGAGGGGTCGTGAATGTACCTATAAGCTGATGGTTATCCTCTTAGAGTAGAGGAGATCTGAGTTTAGCTCCCTTAAGCTAAGAAAGGCTTTCTTCTGTTCCAGTTATTGGCAGTAAAACACTTGATTTTGTGCCTGCTCACAAATCAACAGAGATAGCAAGGGTCTGCATTCTGGCTTAACCGAGGAGCAAACATCAACTGTACGTACACACTGGATGTCAAAGCTCAACACTGAGAGAGGTGCACAGTTTCTCAGATACATTTCTATCTCCAGCTGGAAGAGCAAGCCTGCCGCTATCGGCACCCTTCTCTCCCATGTGTGAGTGGCTGATGTGTTTTCCACCCCTGCTCCAAGGAGTTTAGATTTTAAGTGACACATTACTGCCTGTTACAATGTATGTCTTTCTTTGAATGGGGTTTTACACAGAGATCCCCCAGATGCATTGTCTGCCATATTTATTCCATGCATACAACGTTAACATTTCAGTGATTGCCTTAATAGTATATACTAGGTGAAGAAGTAACAGCTTGCTATCAAGGTGTTGTTAAACAATAACATTGGACTTATTCTGAATATACCAGTTTCTGAAAACAAAGATAATCAAGACAGTAGAATAATAGGAAACTTATTCTATTAATTCATGCTTTCTGCAGAGGAGGTGAAAGTAGGGAGATTCTCCTAGCTCAGCAGTGTCCACAGTTATCTTCCATTTTATACCTTTATTTCACCTTTCTTTTCATTTTCCATTTCATATTATGATGTGGGGTTGTTGTTTTATTTTGGGTCTGGGTTTTTTTTTTCAGTTTAAATAGCTTCCTTTTTTAAAAACATGCACATCCTTTAACAGTTAGATATAGAGAAATAGATCAGTAATTTCAAGCTCATAAAAGGAAATTATGTGCAGGGATAATTTTTTGTTTATTGTTTCAGATTTTCTTTATTGCACTTGGCAATTTCATCCAATCCATGCACTGAAAAAAGAAATCTTGTATTTCCAAAACAAACAAAAATTCCAGTTGCATGGTAACCAGCCCACATACTAAGCCCTAGAAATATCAGATCCAGAGGGCTTAGGACTTTGCCAAAGAATAAAAGTGTTTTTAACTGATTTCTTCATATGATAATAACTGCAACAGGGATTTTAACCACTGCACTACACAAAATGATCCTGTAGCCAAATTCTTTGCTGTCACTGAAGTCAAGGGAGTTACACTATTGGAGCAGGGGATTCTAGCTCTTCCTAAACAGTTTGTCCTTGTGCAGCCTGCAGAGGGGAGTTTGCCTCTGTCAGAGAGGGGAAGTGTCACCAGGCAATATGCTCTTTCTGTCAAAAAGAAACTTTACTTTAAAGACACTGTGGACTTTAGATCCACAAAGTAAGAGAGCATAAGAATTAAGGACATGGGGGGAAACAGGAAGGCACCCCAATATTTGCCATACTTCTAACATTAACGAAGAAAAAAGCCAGACACAGCTGCACAATTTTCGTCTGGGCATTTCACGTTAACATGATAGTTTCAAAGGCTGTGGCTACTCTGGCTGCCCTGATGATGTGGATCCACTGGAGATGTATTTCAAGAAGCTGTAAGGAAGTCCTGAAACTGGAATAAATGCCTTGCTAAGGATCACAACATGGGTAACTATGATTACAAAGTTCTTCACTGTTTTCTTGAGCAAGGAGAAAAGAAGGTCCAAAACCAAAAATTTCTTCCTCACAGTTCAGTTTATAATGTACTTTCGTGAAGAGCAAGCTAACAAATTTTCTTTCATAGCATGTGGTTTCTCCACAATCATGGGCTTAAGCAAAAGTGGGCTGATGCCAAAGCACTCATTGAGTTATTCTTGATTTTCTGCCTAACATTGAATGCACCTCAGACTGTGGCTTTCACCTCAGTGTTTAATCCAATTATATTTTTTGGTTCACTTAAATCTCCAACCTTTAATCCACAGACAATGGCTGGTAGGACATTGGAGTAAAGAGTAGTGTCTATGGCAATGTAGATACTGTGTATTAAAATCAGTGTTGTGTGTTCAGTAGATGCAGCTGGAAATACCTGCGATAATACAAAATTTCTAATAAGGTGAAGATCACCATCATTGTGGAATTCATGTTTGAGTGGGAAGGAAACTCCTGACTGTCACTGCCAAAGCTTTGAGGCTGTTTTGATTACAAAGTTGTTTCATTTTGAACAATGGAGTCAAAGTGTCATTTTTCAGCTGTGTTCTCAGCCTGAACACACATACAGTATTCAAGGGATACATCTCTTCACAAGTGTATGAACTCCAGAAGAGAACCATTAATCTTTGGGAGGACTGGCAATTCGGTAGACTGACAGTGGTGAATCTTTGCTGAAATGAGTCATATTTCATTCAGGCATGTTGGTTTGCTCTCTACATGCCCCCAGTTCTATGAGCAACGCTTGGTCCTCAGATTTGCCACAGTTCAGTCTGATGAAGCTGCTTGTTGCACCCCGTGTGGTGTTTCTCATTGACCCTCCATCTCTCCTTCCTGTGCCAAGTCCTTTACTCACTGTATTTTTGACTCTGTGGGTGTGACAGAAAGCATCTCTTTTCACATCTTCAGCTCTGTAAATTTATCTCATGATTTATGTGTGTTGTCTCTCTTGATAGCTGCAAAAGCACCAACTTTCCCTAGTCCCAGTAACAGAACTAGGCTTGCACAGTCTGTCTGGACCCAAATCTGCACGGCACAAGAGCAATCCTCTCTTGCTCTGTGGCTATGCATTGGGTTTGCATGGCAAGGTTTTGGTAGCCGGAGGGCTATAGGAGTGTTTTCTATGAGAAGCTGTTAGAAGCTTCCCCCATGTCTGATACAGCCAATGTCAGCCAGCTCCAAGACGGACTCACCGCTGGCCAAGGCTGAGCCCATCAGAGATGGTGGTAGCACCTCTGAAATAACATATTATTTAAGAAGGGGAAAAAAACTGCTGCACAGCAGCAGCTGGAAAGAGTAGTGAGAATATGTGAGAGAAATGGCTCTGCAGACATCAAGGTCAGTGAACAAGTAGGGGGAGGAGATGCTCCAGGCACCAGAGCAGAGATTCCCCTGCAGCCCGTGGTGAAGACCATGGTGAGGCAGGCTGTCCACCTGCAGCCCATGGAGGTTGACGCTGGAGCAGATATTCACCTGCAGCCCATGGAGGACCCCGTGCCAAATCAGGTGCATGCCCAAAGGAGACTGTCATTCTGTGGGAAGCCTGTGCTGGAGCAGGCTCCTGGCAGGACCTGGGAACCTATGGAGAGAGGAGCCCACGCTGGAGCAAGTTTGCTGGCAGGACTTGTGAGCCCGTGGGGGACACAGGCCAGAGCAGTCTGTTCCTGAAGGACTGCACCCTGTGGAAGGGACCCACATTGGAGCAGTTTGTGAAGAACTCCAGCCCGTGGAAGGACTCACATGGAGAAGTTCATGAAGAACTGTGTCCTGTGGGAGGGACCCCATGCTGGACCAGGGGAAGAGTGTGAGGAGTCCTCCCCCTGAGGAGGAAGGAGCGGCAGAGACAACTTGTGATGAACTGACCACAAACCCCATTCCCTGTCCCACTGCGCTGCTCAGGGGGAGGAGGGAAAGAAAATTGGGAGCAAAGTTGAGCCTGGGAAGAAGGGAGGGGTGGGGGGAAGGTGTTTTAAGATTTGGTTTTATTTCTTATTATCCTACTCTTCTTTTGTTGGTAATAAATTAATTTTCCCCAAGTTGAGTCTGTTTTGCCCATGACAGTAATTGGTGAATGATCTCTCCCTGTCCTTACCTTGACCCACGAGCCTTTCGTTATATTTTCTTTCCCCTGCCCAGCTGAGGAGGGGAGTGACAGGGTGGCTTGGTGGGCACCTGGGGTCCACAGCTGTCACTCAAGGATCTATCCTACCTGTGCTCTCCAGGGCAGACTATCAGACTTCTAATGGTCCAGTTTCAACTGGTGTGGCTACTTAACCTGAAAAATAAATGGATGAAACACAGACTCTTTGATCTAGGTATGGTACTCTTGGAGCAGATCTGCTGCTGGAATGAGACAGGATTCAAGAGAAGCAGCTGGAGTCTGGTATGTATGATTTCCTGGACTAAAGCCAGGGAGCTTAGTTAATAACTCAGCGATACAGACTACTCCATCTTCTCACTGGCTGTCAACTTCAGGCCCTAAGTGTCCGGTTTTTCATACTGGGATCAGCACAACTGGAAAAGATCTGTATTGACCGCTGCCTTCATAGTTGGTTTATTCTGTCAAATGTGGTTGAATTTATCTGTCTCTTTGCAGGCAAAACACAGGTTGCAAGTGGTTTGTGGCCTGCAGAACCTCTGAATCAAACCATGCACCTGTCTCAGTTTGAGTGGCTCCATCTTTTTAAACAACCAGTGTGAAGTTCTGTGTTGCTTTCTTAAGACAATGAGACTTGAGGTCCAGAAGGCCTACAACCTTTCTATATTGTCTCTGTCTTTAATCCTGAGTTGGAGATAAAACAGCATATGTGATACTAGGCAGGAACATTCTGTTCCACAGAAGTATATATACTCCTAGCAGTTGTGAGTGACCAACCCGTTGTAACAGGTAACTGTATCTGATTATAAGGTGGCCTTTTTTAAGACTTATCTTCCTTGAGTATTTGCTTTAGACCATTTTGTTTCAGAAATATGGTCTAAGTTGAACTTCACTTAAAACCAGCAGTCTATAAGTTCTGTTAGATAATACGCAGTTAAACAATTTGCAAGCGGGTGGCCAGATCTATAGAAAGCCTCCTGCAAAGTACATGCATCAAAACCAATGCCCATAATATGTTCATGTTGACAAAGGATTTCGGAGAACGCTGCCTTAGGAGAGATGTATGAGTGCTCAGGACACCGAGGTGGGAAAAGCAACACTGAGGAAAGAAACACTAGTCACTCTCCAAACAAGTGTTGAGAGCCTGACCCTCAAAACAAACAAACAGACCTTATCAAGAATGATCTTTTGGGGTACAGTGCTGGCTGAAAGAGGCATGAAACAGTGCTAACAGGAAGAAGTCTCCTCCTGTTTGCTTCCTTCTAAGATCATTTAAACAGGGTTTTGTATAGCCTTTGTAAATAACAGAGATTGGCAAAACACCTGATTTTAGCACTCATATCTCTTCCTAACTGGAACAAGCTTCAAGGTTCATTTCTTTTGCTAACCAGGAAGGTCAGAGGAGGCACTGTAGAAAGTCCATTATGGAGGTGAATTGAGAAGAGACACAAATTCCTTGGGAGTTGAACAGAAAAGGATGTATCTGAATCATCCCTCTGGAAAATTCGGACACGAGGTAACACAGAGCAGGAAAAGCCACTGAGGCAGTGGAAGGACAGGCATAAAATGTCTGCAGCTGTATGTGAAATTACGTGGAAAACAAGGGAAGGGAAGTCGTGGTAGTCTAGAAGAGAAATTATGCCAAACAGGCAATATGTCTGGGCAGCAGGGATGATGAGGAAGGGACTGATTTTGTAAGCATTGCAGAGAAAGAAGCAACAGGACATTAGGGTGGGAAAAGGGGTGAAAGAAATGAAAGGTGACGTGAAGGTTGGGAGTCTGAGAAGAGAAAGAAAATGTTCCAACCTCCAAAGATCCAACCCTGATTATGCAGCTGTCAGCCCTGCCCCTTTAATTAAGTAATTGATTAATTAAAATAAAGCACTTAATCTCTCCATTTACATATTATGCCTCCCACTAACCAGCGCTGACTGCGGGGCCCTCATCAGAAAGCTCCTTCCTATTTGAATTCATGTTGGTTCCCAAACATATTACTTTGTAAATAGGAAATGACAACATTGGCTCAGTGCCCCAGTATCGTCGCAGCGTTGCCATATGTCAGTATCATGCTAAACATAGTAAGCAGAAGACCCAACAATATAATTATTGAG
Organism: Anarhynchus alexandrinus; assembly: GCA_008711295.1. Lineage (NCBI taxonomy): Eukaryota > Metazoa > Chordata > Aves > Charadriiformes > Charadriidae > Anarhynchus > Anarhynchus alexandrinus. The sequence continues at coordinate 2,042,058 of VUYV01000079.1, read as the reverse complement.
GACATCTGTCAGCAGCACAAGCTACATCTGGGATTAGTAGCTGTAATACTGGAAAGACCTATAAGAAGCAGAGAGGAAAGTCCTTTTGTGTTGGCTTGGATTTTCAAGAATAGGAGGCAGATCCTCAGCTAGTGTAAATTTAAGCCATTCAGAGAAGCTAATGAATCCAGCATCAGCTGATACTAGCTAAGAATCTGACGCTGAAAACGAGGCCAATGTCATTAGGTAAGAGATGTAATATTTTCTGTGTAAAGGTAGAATGCCTCAAAACAATCTGAATTTACAATATGGAAGATCATTTATTAGTGGAACCAGCAGGTACAGACTGGCTTTTATCTCAGGTCTGAAGGATTGTGTGCAAGTTTGGAAAGCTCCTGAAGATAGTTAAAAATGCTCTTTAATGTCCTTTGTACATCAAGCACACAGTAGTGTAATTTTGTGTTTCAAATAAATTATAGGTAGAAAAAATTATTTTGAGCACGTTTAACACTCACTAAAGATTCTTCATCCACAGCAGAGTTTATCTTGTAGTCTGCACAGGCAGACTGTCCGGTGAAACCAGTGACACATACAGATTATACTTATTTATTAATCTGAGGGCAAGCTCCTGTTGGGAAGCCAAGTAGCTGCATTAGTGAAATGCTGCATTTGAGTTAAAATCCCCTGCAGAAATCATATAGCCATGTTCGTGCCATGCTGTGCTCATTCTAACATACCATAAAGCTCAGCAAGACTTAATATTTTGAACACCAGGATGCTTTAATATTGGTTATATGGCATCTGGGCCGGAGGTTATCCACGTTCAAATATGTGGCAGAAAGGCTTCACTCCGTGTGTTTGTATACAAGCCCATAGGATTTCCAGTCAGTTCACAGCCCTACCGTTTAAGCACCAGGTATATGATGAGGATTTGCATCACCGTCTGCCACACAGAAGCCAAAGGACTTACATGTAAGAAACGTTCACAAGCAGATTTTGGGCAGTAACAAGAAAAGTTACTTTCCAAAGAAAGTGCCTTCTGATGTATTAGACAAGAAATAAAGGAGAAGGTTAATCTACTCCCAATAAAAGCTTTTCCTGCATGTGTCACATAAAACTTTTCACTCATTTACACTGCAGATTAATGAACAAGGGCATCTTTGCCCCTCAGTCAGGTTTGTAGTCAAAAGAAAATGAGCTCATATACTGATGTCTCTCCCTACTTTTTAATTTTTTTTGCTTTGAAAGATTTGTTTGAGCCCTAAATCTGTAATATATGTAATAAAGGATTAAAATAAATGCAGTAGATTACAGAATTCACAGAATGGTGTTTTTTTTTCCCTAAAACTGAGAAAAATCCTTCCTAATGTCCACACACTGAGAGTTTGGGGGGATCTAAGAGGTATGCCTCTTAACTTCACTCATTCAGCAGGAGGTTCACTGAGACACTTATGCTTATGGGTGTATATATGAGCTAAGTGTTTAAACTCTTCCTGTAGTCAGTGAAGATATGGTCCATAAAGCCTGTAGGTCTAGAGAGCGATTCAGCTGACTAAAGGGTCTACTTTAACTTTGATGTTTTGAATTGCCTTCCTGAGGTGTTTATTGCTCTCCCCTGACTGTAGAGGAAGCATGTGGAGCCTAACGTCCTAACTGAATGCCTCTATACATTCCCACTTCTCCCCAACAACACACTCTTTCCAGGCTGGCAAACAAGGTAGCCAACTAACTGAGGTTAAAAATATTGGTTATTATGATGAGAGATGAAAAAATGAATTCAGAAGAAAAACAATCTGATACAAACCTGTGACTGCACCTAAACCATCAAAATATTTTCATTTACATAACATGTGAAGAGTATTTTCTTTCCAGGATTCAGTTGTGCCTTTTCTTGACAGGATGGGAGGGAAAAGAGGCATAAGCACCAAAATGAAGACGGACAGGAGAACTGAATGCACATTTCCAGTGTCTTGCTGCTGTTGGTGTTTTTCAGTGGGCTGAATACTGCTTAAACCTTGTGAGAGTGTAATGCATGAAAGCAAGTGATTATTCATTGACTGCATGTATTCTTCTGTCAAAGACAGGGTCTGAATGAGCAGTTCCATTTTCTTAATAAAACAGGAAAAAAAAGTCCTCTAAAATAATTTCAGGTCTCTGGCCTCACACCACTTCATAGAATCATAGAACTGTTGGGGCTGGAAGGGACACCCAAAGGTCATCTAGTCCGACCCCCCCTGCAATGAACAGGGACATCTTCCACTAGACCAGGTTGCTCAGAGCTCTGTCCAACCTGACCTTGAAATTTCAAGGATGGGGCATGTGCCACCTCTCTGGGCAACCTGTGCCAGTGTTTCACCACCCTCATCATAAAAAATTTCTTCCTTCTATCTAGTCTGAGTCTACCCCTCTTTTAGTTTAAAGCCATTGCCCCTTGTCCTATCGCAACAGGCTCTGCTAAAACGTTTGTCCCCATCTTTCCTGTAGGCCCCCTTTAAGTGCTGAAAGACTGCAATAAGGTCTCTCCGGAGCCTTATGTCCTCCAGGCATCCTCTCCTCTCCAGTTCATCCTCTCCTCTTCAAATGACAGAGAGGCTGAGAAAAATTTTCTCTCAGGTTGCAAAATCATGACAAAAAAAAAAAACCAAACAAAAAACCCCCAAAAAAACGAAGCCAGACACATTATTTAGATAGCAATGGAAAAATTCAAAAAACTAAAAATGGAAATTTCATATTGTTTCATTTTCAAGATATTTTTTTTGTCAGATAACTGAGGAGACCTGGTTTTAGTTTGGTATTAAAATGCAAGGCAGTACAAATGGCTCAAGCCAATGGTCTGATCCTGAAAACACAAATTTATCTGCATCAGTAAACCTATCCACCTCATTGACATTACTTACATTTGGAAAATCTCTGTCTTGAATAATAGCTTGTAGGATCTGTTTCCAAGTGGGGCTGAAGTAAGACTAAGACACACACCCTTAGCTTGGGGGTAAATTTCACTATTACTGTTGAACAGGGAAAACACCCAGTTCAGAAAACTATTCTATTTCTTCCTACAAATAAAAGACAGTTTAAGAAACACAGACATACAGAATGAATAACTTATTCTTGGCTGATTGCAGCTCTGGATTGAATTTTGATGGTCGAGTTGAAAATAGTGCTTGGATGAAAAGGAGTCTATAATGGAAACCATGCAGGAACTTTAACACTACCAGCAGTGCCAGTGAGTTAGTGCTCTACCCAGGGAGCTCGTAAGAGTATCAGTCATAGGGGGAACTATGCACCTATTGGACTTGTTCACCAAAACACTAACTCCAAAGTCTATAGCCTTGATTTCATGCATTTAACTATATTTGAATGATCTGTGAATTTTAGGGTAATGTATATTTAACATGCACCTCTATAGGAACTATTGGACCCATGCAGCTTGTCTTTATTTGCAGTGCTACAGACCTTATGAGCATTCACTTAGGTGTAGCATATTTAATTTTTTAATGGGCTAATGATTGTTCTTTCAGGAGCGTTTCTCTATACACAAAGCAATTACTTAAACCAGTACTCGTTTAGCTCACCTAACCAGAGCAGTCATGTAATCTTTAGGTCTTTTCATATCTTGTCAGCATTTTTATTAATGGAATAGGGTTGTTCCTGTCTTAAATATTCTTTTGCAAATGTTTCCAGGCAGAACAAGAATGTGAATAACCTAGTGTTCAGCAACGAGTTTCTTATTCTTCTGTCTGATTTTTGATAAGGGAAATACAGTAGCCATCACATAGACCACATGTATACCATTGTGCTCGATTTTTGTTTGAAGCCGTTAGCTAATATTTGTGTTCTTGCATGGAGGATTTGAGGGAGAAATGGAAGATGGAATCAGGAGTTTTCTTTGTTCGCATTTCCAAAACACTCCTCAAAGCACTATTCTTGTTTCTTCTTTGGGATCATACTGCAAGCCCTGGCTGAAGTTTTGACTTCCGTCTTATTTTCTCAATGATTCTATGTGCTGTTATAATGTTTTGCTGCTTGGATTTCTTCCTCTCTTCCCCCTCATGAGGGCACAGGCATGTACACACATTCACACAACTATATCAAACAACAATGAGCACTTAGATTCAAACCTTCGTTAAACCCCAAACCGTACATCCCAATTCACGCATGGAGTCTCACATGCAACAGCTGCTTTTAAGATACCAGTTTCACAAAGGCATTTCATGACTCCTTATGACAGCTCTTTCTTTATGGAATTAATTCAGTTTCACACAGCCCTCAGGATAATGGCATTTACTAAAAATAAATGAATAAATAGCATCATTATTCTATTTCTGTATTTGTAAAATCCAGGGACTGACTCTCATTTTGGTCAAACCCATCTAAAATCATAACAATTCTCCTGACATCAAAGGAACTACCTTCATGTCAAAGTGCTGTAAGCTAATAAAGAATTTGGCCAGACTGTTTCATATTGTACAGGAAACATGTTATTTGTGATTAAGCTTGTAACAACGCAGCAGTCACAACCCCTTTTCTACCGTACACTCAGTAATCAGACTCACCCCTGCTGCATCTAAGTCCCTGCCAGGGCACACTGGGACATGACTAACATCTATTATATATTTGTTTATTCCTCTCCTTCCCAGGCAATAATCATGTGCAGTGACCAATGCAGTATTTCGAATACACCCTATATACTTATACTAGTCAAGGTAAGGTCAAAGATGTGCAGATTGCTTTTGCAGCAGGTGGTGAGGTTTGTTGTAACTCTTTGTTCCCGTGGGAATTTATTTCCCACTTTGGGTGAACTCCGAGGGAACTCTGTCTCTTGCACTGACACACTTACAAATGTTTTATCAAAGCAGCTGCTCTGGCTGGGAAAATTTTAATGTGCTGGTTTTATGTGTGCTTTCCTCTCAGGATGCTACCGGTGGGCTCACTTTGCCTTTATGTTTTCGTCGTTCACACAAAATGAGGTCTTGCTTAATTTTGTACTTCCCACTTTTAAAGTAAACTTAAACCCTTCAAGTTCTATGAGTGGAAATGTCTTTATTTAATACTGCACCATACTAAAGGTGGCCCCTCCAATGCACTGCTGTTTTCTACCTCATTAATAGAGATGGTATTCTCAGAAAGCATCACTTGGAGTTTTGCAATTGTTGTAAACTAACCATCCAAAGGCATTAAGTGCAGAGGAACATAAAAATATTTCATGGTGGGAAAGCAGGGAGAAGGAAAGCAAACAATGCAGAAAAGCTAAATATATAAGGGACATTCATCATAATGGAAGAAATATATTGAAAAAGTGTACTTAAAAATAGAAGAACATTCCACATTTGAAAAGTACAGCAATTGTGATAAAAGCTCATAAAAAGTAAAATATAATTACAAGGTTCAGAATTTGAACAAAAGAGGTGTTTGAACGGTTATCGTGCTGGCTTTGCTCACTGCTAGTATTGTTATTTCAAAGTGGTGTTGAACAATGCTACAGTCAAGCCCAGGAGGAAGATTACAAACTGTTAGAGCACTACCTGCGACACAGAACATTATTTGCCAGAAGACTTGTCCCAGGGTCTGATTTTAAAAACAGCATTTGCATAGCTGTGAACATGCTTAATTTTTATAGCAACACATTGCCTTCAAATTGGATTAATTGTTGCAGTGTTTTACATTGAAAGCTTGTGATTTGATTCTGCAATTAAAAAAAAAATTATATGTTGCTGCTTTAGGTACAGCAGATTCATTTTCTTCTACAATGAAACATTTCAGTACAATGGGCTCTGACAACAATTTTTAATGCTGACTCCTCTGCATTCTAACTACATTTGTGGAGGTACACAAGCAGCCTCAAACATAACTTTCAAAACACATCACTTCTGTACTTCAAAAGCGATACATCCCTATTTCTTTCTTATATGTCTTTTTTCAAGCTTTTTATACTTCACAAAGAAATACAGAGCTGACCTGACAAAGATTCTTTTCTTGACAGAGTAGTCAAAATTATCCTGCCTGAGTAAAACTGAGGGCTCTTTTCCTGACAGTGCTACCTGGGAGCATAAAGGCATATATTTTGTTTGTATCTCTTGGAAAAAATGTGGGCTAGGTTGTAAAAGAAGATAATTATATTTAGACCTAGAGTCTTACCAGTCCTCTGATCTTCAAGAGACAGATAGCTCTCATCTCAGATGGAGACCCATTGAATTTACTGAATGTACATAAGGGCCTTGAGGACTATAATCGTAATGGGGACCTACATGCTCACCTGATTCACCCAAAATATCGCAACAACTTCTACCCTGGAAAGCAACAAACCCCTTGGTTTTTGAAACCCTCCAGGTGTCCACACCACTTGAAGGACCAAAGCTGGTAAGTGTGCTATGAACTTATTTCCCAGAGTATCCCCAGAAAGAAAGAAAAATGAGTATAGCTCTCTTTTCATTTATTCACTCAGAATGAAGAACATGCTCTGTGATGTAGAGGGCTTACTCTCATCTGTTTTATTGCATTCCTGTTACTAGATAAAGGTAGTCTCTCTAAATTGGAGAGACATGGATTTAACCGATGGACCACTCAGTGGATAAGGAACTGGCCGACATTTGCACTCAGAGCTGCGGTCAACGGCTCGATGTCCAAGTGGAGAGCAGTGACAAGTGGTATTCCTCAGGGGTCAGTATTGGGACCAGTGCTGTTTAACATCTTTGTTGGCAACAGGGCCGATGGGATTAAGTGCACCCTCAGCAAGTTTGCCAACACCACCAAGCTGTGTGAAGCAGTCAATACACTGGAGGGAAGGGATGCCATCCAGAGGGACCTGGACAGGCTGGAGAGGTGGGCCCATGCGAACTCCATGAGGTTCAACAAGGCCAAGTGCAAGGTCCTGCACATGGGTTGGGGCAATTCCATGCATGAATACAGGCTGGGCAGAGAATGGATTGAGAGCAGCCCTGAGGAGAAGGACCTGGGGATGTTGGCTGATGAGAAGCTCAACATGAGCCAGCAATGTGCACTCGCAATGCAGAAAGCCAACCGTATCTTGAGCTGCATCAAAAGAACTGTGGCCAGCTGGTCAAGGGAGGTGATTCTTCTCCTCTACTCAGCTCTCATGAGACCCCACCTGGAGTACTGCATCCAGCTCTGGAACCCCTAACATAAGGACATGGGCCTGTTGGAGCGAGCTCAGAGGAGGGCCACAAAGATGATCAGAGGTCTGGAGCACCTCTCCTATGAAGACAGGCTGAGAGAGTTGGGGTTGTTCAACCTGGAGAAGGCTCCAGGGACACCTAATAGCAGCTTTCCAGTATCTGAAGGGGACCTACAGGAAGGCTGGAGAGGAACTTTTTACAAAGGCATGTAGTGACAGGATGAGGGGTAATGGCTTTAAACTGGAAGAGGGTAGATTTAGAATAGATATTAGGAAGAAATTTTTCACTCTGAGGGTGGTGAGGCACTAGAACAGGTTGCCCAGAGAAGGTGTGGATGCCCCATCCCTGGAAGTGTTCAAGGCCAGGCTGGATGGGGCTTTGAGCAACCTGGTCTAGTGGGAGGTGTCCCTGCCTATGGCAGGGGGCTTGGAACTAGATGATCTTCAAGATCCCGTAAACCATTCTATGATTCTATGATTCTATAAAAAGGAGTTCTTTAGTATGACCTCTTTCCACCAGCCCACAGCTAAAGAAAGTGGAACTCAGCACAAGAGGGGCAGATATACATTTCTGAGGGAATGTAACTACTACAGGTCTTTATACTAAAAAAACCCCAACCCCCAACCCAACCAAGTAAAATCCCCCTTACTAAGAAAAGCAGCTCATATGTCTTTGCAGCACCTTGTCAGAATTTCTGTTGCACCCTTACCCCCTCATCCTGGTCCTCTGTTCATCCATATGATGCTCAGGTCATCCAAACCTGTCTGGAGCGGCATACCTGTGTTTTCTTTGCATGGAAACTAAGGATGGGAGGGAAGAGCAATCGAGTTTCAGCAAGGCCAAGGCACACACTTGAGATGGAGATCAGACAAAGTCTAGACAGATTCTTTAACTGTTTTTTTTTTTTAAGATTCTTTAATACTAACCATTTGGTCCTCATAAAACATCCAAAATGTTGCATTAATATTCTTTGGGTGAAGCATCAAAAAAAATCTCTGCTTTGGAGTCTGCTGTTCTGTTCTGAGTCTGTGATTGTAACATATTCAACATCTTCTCCTGTTTCTTATATTATTTAAATGCAAACATTAAAAACATCCAAAAAGACTAATTGGAAAAATATACGTCTGAAAAAATGTTTTTAACTCATTTGAAGGAGGACTGAGAGTAATGCTATGTGTACTTATTTATAAGACTTTAGCAAATGAAGGACTTACAGATGGTGACTCTTTCACGTCCTTCATTGCCTTGTATAAACTGTCTTGCACTTTAGGAGGGACAGAAGTTCCCAGAGCTGGACTCGTGCAGTGTGATGGGAGTCTCTGTGCCATACACAACTGCTGCTGGCCACCTTCCCCGCACAAATCAGACAACAGTCCCACAATAATGTGGAAAGCAGTAAAGCTGATCAGTAGAACTTTGGTCAGCTGTTTTAACAATGCTGCCTTTAAATCCTGTATTGTTAAAACAGTTATGTATTAAAAAAGGCTCTATTAAGACAAGCCTGAAAGATAATGGCTTGGATAATGGGTCAATAGTTACAGAGATTTTGAGATACATGAGTCTAAGTCTGGAATTTATACACATTCCTGGTATTTTCCCATCTCAATGGCACAGTAAGGCTGCTTAAACAGAACGGAGTGGGGGAAATCAGCCACACCAGATGATTCATGTATGCTTCTGCCTCCACTCAACTCATATTTTAAACAACATCTCATTGAAGTTTATAATGAAATGCTTATATGTTTTTCTTTATGGTATTGGTAAGCAATGGTCCCTTTGTCTATAGTCTGTCTCATAAATGTAAAGTCAACTGTTATTTCAAGTTGTATTAGATCTAGATATAGGAGACCTTTGTTAACCTAAATAGTTTTAAATTCTCCTAGTTATTACTAATTTTCTTAGAACCCTACAGTTAAATTTACATTGGCAAGTTCATAGATTGCTCTTTGCCAAGAGAAAACTCGTATGGAAAAAGACGTTTCACATCCATGTAGCTGATGAATATGTCTGATAAAGCGATTGAATAATATGTTATCTTTGAAATATTTATGTTTTTACTCTGTGAGTAATAGTAAAGTTTAGGTAGTTTTAGCAGCAAACTTCTTTAGGAAATTGGAGGTGCAGAATCAAAATATTTTCTACTGTCATTTGTTCTATATTCTTGTCCTCTCTTTGAACATCCAGGATATCAAAATGCAGCTGTCTTGGTCTTTGTTCTCTTTTGAATTTTCCAACTTAAAATGTATCACGCTTATTACAATCACTGTGCTTTTCATTGGAAAACTGATTTTCCCAACCCTTTTTATATTCTGTTAGAATCATGCAGAACTGTATGATTGTGGAAATTGTGTTATTGTAGAAATTCAAAAGGATATTTTTGAGACGCTTCAATGAACACCCCACATACACATATAGAAAATAGCAAAAATGAAGGACTATTAATTAAATTTGTGCCAGGCCCCAGGTGAGAGCTAAGAGTCCTCTGTGGGCTACAGTGTGCATATCTACTCTGGCATGGTTCTCTATGGGCTGCAGAGCTACAATCATTCTCTATGTGGATATTTTCTGTCTATTCAGGTCTTATGATAAAATAAAAAAATCAAAAGAAGAATCATCCAGAGGGTTTCACACTGTAAAAGACAGTTAGAAAGATGTGGATCTAGTAAACTTTCTGAATCTCTAGTTTTTAAAAGGTTTCTTCACAGCTGAAGTGTAGATCAGAAGCAAACCTGACTGAAAAATAGGATCTGAAAACAGTTGTAAACTTGTAACACGATGAGGGACCTCATTTGGAGACAGCCTCAGACAGACTGTACACAGGATGTCTGACATAGATGTGATGAGCCCACCTTGTTGGGCACTTGCAGCATCTGTTGTACATTTAAGCCCAGCAAACTCAACTTACAGCAGCACACTGATCAGTGATCCACAGGGTGACTACATTTTGTGCTTTCAGTAGAACAGGACACGTTTGATGGCCACCTCTGTGATTTCTGAATGTCAAACAGTCTAATCAGAGCCATTATTTTGAGGGGTGCATCAAGTACTTATCTTGAACAAACACATTTCATCTAACTGGAGCAGTAAGAGGCCAACATACCATTAGTCCCTACAATAAATCAGGCTGTAGAATGATGTGTCCCAGACTTGAGCTGGAGAAGGCTCTGACTTTCAAGTGCTTTAACTTTCATTCTCAGACCTCTTCCATGTATCGTTCCACAAAAACTTGTTATGAAAGTGGGGCAGTTGCCACATAATCGGGGAATTCATCAAATGCATGTCATTGTGAGGAGTTTTTCTCGATATCACCCTCAGTTTTATCTCCATGTAGATACAGAAATAGCTCTGCACTTCTTTGATATTTACATTATAAGGTTATTTATGAACTATAGAACTGTCTACCACTGTTCAAATACGTATGATTTAATCAGCATTTCAAGAAATGGGCTCATTGTTTCCACAGAACAAGCATTACTTTTTACAGTCAAATATAGTACTGATAGAAATTGTTCAAATATCAGTGACTAACTCCATCATCAGTTCACATTCTGGTAAAAACATTATAAACTTTATTTATATATACTTATTTTTCAGTCAGTCCTTGCAGACCAGATATCACATTCCTTTGTTACTTACTACCTGGCCAGAGCATAATTTTTTTTTCTTTTTAATCACTTTTCATGAGCAGATTCCTTTGGTTCCTTTGGGATATACTGGAGGACCTTAGAAACGTGCATAATAGCTATACATGCCATTATGCTTGAATAAGTGAAGGGTACTGTTAATTGTCCTGTTAAGACATTCACGGCTTTAACTGAAATGCAGTTTATATAACAGACACAGCTCACTTACCCACCTCAGTCAACGGTTTGCAGTATACTTTTGTGATTTCTCATTAGCTAGCAGGTCTGCCTTCTGCCACAAACTGACTTACATTCCTTCCATCTGTTGCAAACCCAATTTAATTATCAGTCACTACTATGAACACAACAACAAATACTGTTATGCATGGAAAGTCTGCCTTTTTCCCCATTGTCAGAATTTCTGTGAGGTAGTGTTTTCCAGAAAAGTTCTCATAACAGCTTAATTCAAAAGATCTATTTCTGCATATATCATGTTTTTATTAATATTAGGTTCTAGATCCAGTAAGATCAATCAGTAATTCAAATGAAATCATAGTTTCATACAGATTTATCAGTTTAATTTTTTTTATTTGAATTCTTGCAAAATGAAACATTTCTTTGGACTCTTTCTACAACTGTAATTAAGTTACAGATTTTGCAATTACTCAATACTGATATGTTGCATGCATCACAGCATTGTCAGTTATTAGAAGTATCTGAACTAAAAAACCAAATAGAAATGAGAGATCATTAAAAAAACTAATTATTATCAAACTGAAAGGAAATTAACTAAAACCCAATGATCAAGACATATGGAAAAATAAAACAGAACATTTAAACAAAACATAAAAATATATGAAGAACTGAAGAATCATTACATTTAGTGGGAAAAGAAATAATCTCAAACTGAATTCTATTCTCTGTTAAATGATTACCACTCCTAGGAATCAAGAAGGAAAATCTCAGCTGTGTACAAAGAATGCTGATAGTTCATTTGTAGTCTAGTTAATTTATATGATAATGGTGTTTAAAATTATTTTTACATATACCAGCAACAATTTAAAATACACAAAGAAAAAGCTTTTTTTCCCATTTAAAATTGGAATTTTTGAAATTAACTGTGAAAATCAGAGAATCAGAGAATCACAAAATGGTAGGGGTTGGAAGGGACCTCCAGAGATCAAGTCCAACCCTCCTGCCAAAGCAGGTTCATCCAGAGCAGGTTGCACAGGATCATGTCCAGGCAGGTCTTTAACACCTCCAGAGAAGGAGACTCCACAGTCTCTCTGGGCAGCCTGTTCCACTGCTCTGGCACCCTCAAAGGAAAGAAGTTTTTCCTCATGTTCAGGTGGAATTTCCTGTGTTCCAGTTTTTGCCTGTTGCCCTTTGTCCTGTCGCTGGGCACCACTGAAAAGAGCCTGGCCCCATCCTCTTGACACCTGCCCTTTAGATGCTTATAAGCATTGATGAGATCCCCTCTCAGTCTTCTCTTCTCCATGCTAAACAGACCCAGGTCTCTCAGCCTTTCCTCATAAGAGAGATGCTCCATTCGTTGATCATCTTTGTAGCCCTCCACTGGACTCTCTCCAGTAGTTCCTTGTCTTTCTTGAACCGGGGAGCCCAGAACTGGACACAATACTCCAGATGTGGCCTCACCAGGGCAGAATAGAGGGGGAGGATGACCTCCCTCAACCTGCTGGCCACACTCTTTTTAATGCACCCCAGGATTACATTGGCCTTCGTGGCCACAAAGGCACATTGCTGGCTCATAGTCAACTTGTTGTCCACCAGGACTCCAAGGTCCCTTTTTGCAGAGCTGCTTTCCAGCAGGTCAACCCCTAACCTGTACTGGTGCGTGGCGTTATTCCTCCCCAAGGTATAGGGCCCTGCACTTGCCTTTGTTGAACTTCATTAGGTTCCTCTCTGCCCAAACCTCTAGCCTGTCCAGGTCTCGCTGAATGGCAGCACAGCCTTCTGGCATATCAGCCAATATTAAAACTGTATTTAAATTGTCAGGGGTTCTTTTGTGAGCATCTGATGCTGGTTGGCCAGCTGGATTAATTTATTTTTTTCTTGTATCAACCTGTACTGTTTGTATTGGGTTTATGCCCTAAGGTTTTGGCAGCAGGGAGGTGGCTGTGGTGGTGTCTTCTCACGGAAGGCACAAGAAGCTATCCCCCATGTCGGACAGAACCAGTTCCATCCGACTCCAAGATGGACCTGTTGTTGCCCAAAGCTCAACCCATCAGTGATTTTGGTAGTGCCTCTGTGCTGACATATTTAAGAAAGGGTAAAAAAACCTGTGCAGGGGTTGTGTGAGGAGTGAGAAAAGGTAAGAGAAACAACTATGCCGACACCAAGGTCAGTGAAGAAGGAGAGGATGAAGGTGCTCCTGGTGCAGAGGTTGCCCTGCAGCCCTTGGAGAAGATCACTGTGAAGCAGATTGTCCCTCCGCAGCCCATGGAGAACCATGCCAGAGTAGATATGCACACTGCAGCCCACAGAGGACCCCATGCTGAAGCAGGGTCCTGGTAGGAGCTGCAGCCCATGGACAGGAGCCCATGAAAGAACAGGTTTTCTCGCAGGACCTGAGGTTCATGGGGGACCCACACTGGAGTTATCTGTTCCTGAAGGACTGTACCCTCTGGAAAGGACCCATTCTGGAGTAGTTCTTGAGGAACTGCAGCCCATGGGAAGAATTCATGTTGGAGAAGGTTGTGAAGGACTACAGTCTCCTCCCTGTGGGAGGGACCCCATTCTGGGGAAGAGCATGAGGAGGAAGGAGTGGCAGAGACGAAGCCACAGATGAAGTGTTATGGACTGACTGCAACCCCCATTCCTCATCCCCCTGAGCCTTTCTGGGGGAGGAGGTAGAAGAGTTAGAAGGGGTGTTGAGCCTGGGAAGAAGGGAGGGGTGGGGAGAAGGTATTTTTAGTTTTACTCTTATTTCTTACTATCCTACTCTGTTATGAACTGGCAATTAGTTAAATTAATTTCCCTAAGTTGCATTTGTTTTGCCTGTGATGGCAATTGATAAATGATCTGCCTGTCCTCATCTTGACCCCGAGCTTTTCCATTGTATTTTCTTCTCCTGTCCTGTTGAAGAGAGGAGTGATATAGTGGCTTGGTGGGCACCTGGCAGCACCAAGGTGAACCCACCACCCTACCTCTGTATAGTATTTTCTGAAAGTAATTCCCATAATTGATATGAGTGTTATGCTTAATTTCACAAAATGCATCCTTGTTTCTGTTTGTTATTACTGAGAACAAAGTCTTTCAATCTTACTTCCTCAAAACATTCTTAATATACAGCAGGACATCAGTGTTTTCCCGAATTGATAAAGCTGTCTGACATTATCTTTTAGACCCTGCTTTGCTTTATCATTGGACCAACTTCATTTGGTGTGGAATGTCCCATGTTAGCTCTCTTTACACAACCACTCTTTTCTTTCTGGAAAATGTCACCTGGCATGGTCCAAACTTTGGCCAAGTGAATGTATTGTCTTGGCTGTGTTCAACATTCTGGAAGTCCTTCCTCTGCAATGCTCATAATCCTGCATTTTGGGGTCCCTGAGCTGGGTCAGATGTGAGTGCTAGCAATGATTGTAGGGTATCGTGTGATATGTTGGACAAAAGCTGGAAGAAGGAGGTAGGTGAACTCAGTATAAAGATGGAAGATGGAGATTGGAGAACGTGACTGGATATCGGTGGTTGAGGGAAGGGAGAAGCAGATCAGATGGGGAGCCAGGACTGGTGCTAGGATAACAAGAGGCAAAAGTAGATAGACAGGGCTAGGAATGATGATTGTTTTGGAGCTAAGCAAGAGGCCTGGGGCTGAAGGTTGTTGTGGGAGGGCATGGATGCATCTGAGTATTTTAGTTTAGATATTAGCACTGGCAACCAGTTTAGCACCATATCAAGAATGTACTTTTGAAAGAAATCTCCTGGTGGTCCCTGCTACTGTGTTCTGGTTCACATGGTACAACACACATCGTAGATTCCTTTCAGATTAAACTGGGAAATGCACTACAGAATTTCAGTTATTGTGCTTCTACCTGTGCACTACTAAGACTTTTGGCCTAGTAGGCTATCTGTGGCCCTCAAGTCAAAGGAGAAAGGTGGTTTGCATTCACATTGGTCTGAAGACTGTGTACTCGCTATGCATAACGTTTGGCCTGGATCTTCTCTGGACTCCAGGTTACTTTAAGTCCAAGTAATTACTTCTGGGTGAGAGCATGAAATAATGTGAGAGTTTGCCAGAATGATGTTTTTATAGCATCCCCGTGAGAATGTGTGGTGCATATGCTAAGTGCTTATGCACTTGAGAGTGCAAGGCCTGCAGATATATGAGGATTGTCCTGGGCAGAGGAAGCTAAACCTGGTGTAATTAATGTTCATATTATCTGGCTGCAACATGCCCTGCTGTGCACTGCTCTATCACCTGTAGCTGGGTTTCCTCTGGAAGAAAGCTGGTTGGGTCATTTCAGCAGAAGAAGTGAGCTGACACATACCCAATGTAGATAAATGGGGGACCAGATCTGGGAGCAGTTGCCAGACCTGGAAGATAACTATTTGCCAAACACAGGTGCATCCCAAAGCCAGGATGTGAAGAGGCTGGATACATGACAGGGGACCAAGAAGGATGGTGAGGGAGTGAGGGGACTGGGAGGACTGGGGCAGCATCTGTACAGAATGGACAAGGAAGAAGCAACAAATCTTTGGGGAAAAGGCAAGGTACCAGAAACATTCATAAAGTTTCTGTAATGCCTTTCTTCATTTTCATGTTATTTTATTATTCGCTTTCTAATTTATTTGCCTTCTTTATGACCTGAACTACTGCAACCCTTTCAGTTTCTCTGTCTATGAAGTGTTTTCCAGGTCTCTTTGTTTGAACATGCTCAAACACCACAGGCACATGAATGGGTTAGTCTGAAGAAAGTCTATTTGGCTTACTACTAAATGATTTTGCATCACCTCCAAGAGTCAAATATATCCTTGGATTTTCAGTACTCACCTTTCAAAGCAAAATCTTTCCATCTTCTCTGCTTTAAAATGCAAAGTCTAATTTTTTTTTTTCCCTTTTGAAGTGACTTGTCCACGTTTATGCCTCAGGCTTCACCTCTCCGTTCATTTATCGACAACCTGATCTTTCAAGTTTTAAGATTGCCTTTACTGGTAAGCTCAAGACAGGAACAAAAAAGACTTGGCATCCACTGAGAATGAACTGCTTTCCTGCCTCTGATCCAGAGTAGGGCAAAAATATGCCAGTGGTGTGCTTGCTGATATGAAAAGCTTACTCCACCTAGGACATCCCCAGATAAGTCTGTCAGAATACAAGCCTTAATAGCAACTGATATACATATTAGTTGATTCTTGATCAAACTTCAGTTGAAAGAAACATTTCTATGATCACTGTTTCAGCAAATAATACCCTTTAAGCTATATCTGATGTGATGCTGACATTTGGAAACTCATCCCTCATGATTGGTTGAATGAGTAGAGAAAGACACTTTAAACTTATTTATAAAAGTCAAGGAAGAGGACAAGTAGGTGGGATATTAGAAAGCAGCGTGAGGCAGTGAGGTGATCAGACTTCAATTGTCAATATTTGAGTTTCTTTTGAGGCATTTGAAAACTCAGTGAAATTCCCACATGCAATCGGTCAAACTCTTCTGGGAAGTAGAGATGGAAAGGGCACCTCTTCTTTCTGAGACAAAATGCTTTTATTTTTTGTGGGTCTTCTCTGACCTGATTTCTGTATTTGACAACTGTTTGGCTTTTGACTCTGAGAGGGTTGCATTTTGAAAGGAGAGAGGTGTACAGCTTTGCAGCTCTCTCTCAAGCTGTATGGATAGATTTCAGCTACCTTAGCTATCACTCTGGCAGATCTATGTTTCATCCAGAGAACTTCCACTGAGAACCATGACTGGATTTTCTAATACAGGCTTTGAAATGTCTATGTATTGCACCATATGGCCTTTATTTGTGGGTTTGTGTAATAAAATGTTTTTAAAAACCACAAAGTACAACTATAATTACTCATTTTTAATTTTTTTTTTTAATTTTAAACTTTAGTAGAGATCAATTTTTTTTAGGCTTGAATAGTTTTTTGGCACAATTACAGTATTTCTGTAGGTGATGACATTGCATGTTGCAAACTGGCTGTGCCGTGCTGACACCAGCAAGTCCAAATGCCAGCCAATACAATACACAGTAGTAGCCCTGGGACAAGGATAGCAAATGATCATGTATCTAATTAAAGTTCTACGATAGGATTAATCAGTTGACATTGTGCCACATAAATCAATAACTGGATTTTCCTTCCACCAGAAAGCCTCCTTTTCACAGAGGAAGCTATTCATTCTTAGCTAGAAGGTCGATGTTTTAGGCAGATGATTGATTCGCCCTATATTTTATGCATTCAGATTCAAAATATAAACAACAGATGGCTTTCTCTACAGTCCTAAACCTAGATTTGATTGGTGTAATCCACTCAACACTGCTGGAATTCAAACTCTGTAAACCTAGAATGACCTATGGATCTCTCTTCTACCCCATCTCAAATGTAACCTGTGCAGTTTAGCAGGTACAATATCAAGTGATTTAGGCCTCCAAGAGGAGTATGGTAAGACAAGGACTATTCTGTCGCTCTTAATAGCTGTCACGACACTGAAGCAATGGACAATGTAACCTCACACTGGGTAGAACCCCATTAAGAATGACCAGAAGAAACCAGGCTGCTCTCCAGATTACAGCCTTCATCAGCTGGACCCTCCAATTAGCGCATGTTACTCAGAGCTGTTACTTGTTTGAATGGACACTGTTGGGCTGGGCCTGAGAGGATTTGGATTCTAATTAGGTAATTATAAATCCCTAATTATAGGGCAATAATCTTTCCAATATCTCTTCTTAACTTTGGCGCCAACTAGACCAGATGACTTGGATTTATCCTCATCCTTGAGGAGAATGAGATTTTTCTTCCAGAGTTGTTGTCTGTAGATCATGAGTGATTTGGTGTAAAGATTACTAGTATTTTGTTAAGCTGCTTAAACAAGGCATTAAGGTTCTTTTTTTTTTAATTGTAAATAGTGAACATATTATAATGTGCTAGCTGAATCTGAATCTGCACAACAGCAATACCAAAATTTGTAGGAACATTAGCATCCATGCATAGTAACATGATTGTTCCATGTAGAATGTAGAATTTCACAAAATTCAATAAAAAGCTATTGTAAACAGGACAAGTTATACATATAATTGAAATATCCAGCCATTTCTTTAATGAAAGCCGGCACTAGTGAAAGATAGCAGACTGTTACACTTACTCAGGGAAACTACTCACAGGATCAGTTTAGCTTCAGAAGTCAGTTAAATCCAGAACTTCATCACAGAAAATTTTTAAAAATACCAATTTCACCCCAAAATTGAGTTTAAGGACTGTCAAACCTACTTAAGAATCAGAGAAAAATTCAGAGAATAATCATGGAAACAAAAGGGAGAGGTCAGGGGGATTTTAAAAATAATATTAAGGATTACTCCTTAGAAAAAGTGACTTAGATTAGAGAGAACTCACATTGAACAATTGGGCCAAATAACCCTAAAATTAAATTAAATGTTTAGTTTTGGCTCACATGAACTATATTTGTTTGCATAAAAACTTGAAATATTTGTTTGGTTTTGAAAAACCTTTTTATTTTTTCGTGTTCAGATTTATTCTTCAACCAATAGCTGAAAACCCCATGATCTGTTTTGGTGAATACTTTCCAATGCAAACCTGACGTTGCTCCTGCTGTAGCATACAGTAGCTTTAGACTTATGCACAGGGGTCGGTGCTGGGACCTGTACTGTTCAACATCTTTGTAGGAGATATGGACAGTGGGGTCGAGAGCACCCTCAGCAAGTTTGCCGATGATACCAAGCTGTTTGGCGAGGTAGACACGCTGGAAG
The DNA here is from genome assembly GCA_008711295.1 of Anarhynchus alexandrinus. Lineage (NCBI taxonomy): Eukaryota > Metazoa > Chordata > Aves > Charadriiformes > Charadriidae > Anarhynchus > Anarhynchus alexandrinus. The sequence continues at coordinate 2,023,376 of VUYV01000079.1, read as the reverse complement.
GGAGGGATGCCATCCAGAGGGACCTGGACAGGCTGGAGAGGTGGGCCCAAGCCAACCTCATGCAGTTCAATAAGGCCAAATGCAAGGTCTTACATCTAGGTCGGGGCAATCCCAAGCACAATTACAGGTTGGGCGGGGAATGGCTGGAGAGCAGCACTGAGGAGAAGGACCTGGGTGTGCTGATCGACGAGAAGCTCAACATGAGCCAGCAATGTGCGATCGCAGCCCAGAAGGCCAACCGCATCCTGGGCTGCATCAAAAGAAGTGTGGCCAGCAGGGCGAGGGAGGTGATTCTGCCCCTCTACTCCACTCTCGTGAGACCCCACCTGGAGTACTGCGTCCAGCTCTGGAGTCCCCAACATAAGAAGGACATGGACCTGTTGGAGCGGGGCCAGAGGAGGGCCACGAGGATGATCCGAGGGCTGGAGCACCTCTCCTATGAAGAGAGGCTGAAGGAGTTGGGGCTGTTCAGCCTGGAGAAGAGAAGGCTCCGCGGAGATCTTATTGCGGCCTTTCAGTACCTAAAGGGGGCCTACAGGAGAGCTGGGGAAGGACTTTTTACTGGGGCATGTAGTCACAGGACGAGGGGGAATGGCTTCAAACTGGAAGAGGGCAGGTTTAGATTGAACATTAGGAAGAAGTCTTTCACTTTGAGGGTGGTGAGGCACTGGAACAGGTTGCCCAGAGAGGTTGTTGAGTCCCCATCCCTGGAGGTGTTCAAGGCCAGGCTGGATGTGGCCTTGGGCAACCTGGTCTAGTGGGAGGTGTCCCTGCCTATGGCAGGGGGGTTGGAACTCGGTGATCTTCAAGGTCCTTTCCAACCTAAACCATTCTATGATTCTATGATTCTATGATTTATAAGCCAAGGCCTCTGTGTCAATCTCTATGGCTTGAAGCCTTGACCGATTCCAGCATTAATACACCCCAGCAGATTATGCTTTTTAATTTTACATTAACTTTTTATTCTGCAGCATTCTTAGAAGAACTCTAACACAAAAGTAATGTCTGGAAAGGTGGAGTCTACATGCCTCATTTTTTGTAATTACGTTCATTGACATGAATGGTGTGACATACGATGAATTATTTTGAACCCTTCTTTAGAAAACTTTTTTTTTCTGAAAATATAAATTATTTTTTAATAGGTGGGAAAAATTATCAAGTGTTAAAATTCTTTAGAAACTCTTCTGATATCCATCCTGACACCCAGCTTATGGTAGCCAAGAAGATGGCCCATATTCACAAGATGCAAAATCCACAACAGTTCTCACCAAATTACTAAATGTGTTATGTGCAAGGTTGTTTCCTGATCATTTCAGAAGGTTTTTTTATTCTCTTTTTTTTTAATCAGTTTTGGACACACTTTCCTCTCTGGTTAACCTACCTCTTACTAGGATGAAAAAGGCATTGTCCTCTGCTGGAAGAGTTATGTGATGAGGAAACCACTTCTGCAGGAGACAAGCTTGTGGTCAATTTTCTCCCTGTGTACAGAGCAAAGAAAAAGCTTTCTGTAAAGAAGAATTTAAAATAGGGTTTTCATTAATCATTGTTTGCTGGACATGCCAAGGAAAGCTAAATTAAGGAAGACATCCTTTCACTTAGTTAGGGAAAACCGCAGTTCATAATTCTTTCAGAAACACACAATGGCGAACTTTGTACTATTTAGATACTGAAAGCCAAACCAGATTAGATTAAAAACTGGCTAGCTATATTTTATAATTCTCCAGGAAGGGCTTTTTATGAGAACTGGAGGGAAAAAAACTTAACTGCAGTAGAACTGATCAGGAATTTTAGACTACATGGGCTTTCATTGGAAAAGATTAATGTTCAAAACCTAAATTTATATAGAAAAGGGAAGGTTTGGAAAGAATTACTTTTGGAAGGTTTCACAGCGTCAAAAAGAGATTTCAGGCTTTATTACAATTAGATGAAAACTGCAGAGATCAAGAGCCTGGCTGATGTCCCACAGTCCTGAGGCACAGGAAAACAGGCTTCCAGTGTAAAACATGTATGACATGAAACATCAACACAGATCTGCTATATTCCAGGTGAATGTCCTTTAGTCCTCAAGGAATTGATAATGCTGAAGTTTTGCATCTGGGCTACTATGCTTTGTTTCTGAGTGAGCAAGTATTGCATAATTATTCACATGATGGTTAAGAGACAAAGTAGCTTCTACATGAAGAAAATCTTCTAAGATGTCATAACTCGTTTGTGGTAACAATGATGCAGAGGGGGTTGAACTAAATGATTTTTAAGGTCCCTTCCAACCCAAACCATTCTATGATTCTGTGAAAGGGTACATATTCCATGTTTTTCTTGCTCAGACAATGTTGTTTTTACAAGCTCAATCAACTCCCAGTAGGAGAATTACACAGCTGCTGCTCAATAGGCTGGTGGTGGGACATGGTGGTGGGGAAGCTGAAAAGTACTTCCCTGCTCCAAGAAGGCCAAAACAGTAACTTTCTCTCAGCTGTTTCATAAAATTAGAGGGAGGTAACCTAATTAATCAAATCATTATCATTGTTAACTATTAGTAATAGCATAACTATTACTTATTACAGTTGTTAACTATATCTAAGGCAGCTCTAAACTGTAATATTTCACTAGCTTACATCTTCCTACAATAAACTGGACTTTCCCCATTCCTGCCACTTTGTTTACCTGGGAAATTGTTTATTTCCATGTTTATACTGTAAAGTTTGAAATGCAAGAAGGATGAACACAGTTGTCTGAGGGAAAGACGTTTACCAAAATTAGCCCAAAATAAAACCCAGGTCCGAAGGATTACATCCTGAGAAGTTATGTTTAGTTTACACCCAGATCTGGAGTCAAACTTTACAGAGGGTCCTGGAGGAATTAATTATAAAACCCTCAATGATCAATTAAAAGCCTTCAAATTAGGTGTTTTTTAAATTTGAATCAATATTACAGCAATGCAATCATAAGTCTCAGAAGTTTTCAAAACATAATAAAACCATGAAATAAACTTAACCTATATTTTTATTAATAATCTTCAAATTTACTATTATTTTACTTACATTTGAACTTCATAGTCATCATCTGAATCAGAAACAGGTATTCAGGAAGGACTGGCAAGACATGAAAAAATAAATGAGTCCCATCATTATTAAATTATGATGATTCATTATAATTTTTTATTAACTCATGCCTTAACTCCAACCTTTAGTATTGTTCTATGAATTGGAATAAAATTCTGAAAAACTTAGAAATTTTCTGTTACTAGCTTTTTACTTGAAGTTAGGCAAAGCTTGAACCCAATTTTATTTTCATTGGATATGTTTTGTTCATTCATGGCTATGACTAAAAACTTGAGAAGATGCAAATCCATATGGATGAGAAACTAAGGGGCCAAATACTTGCAATTTCATTACTCAGCTTCAGAAACACTGTGCACCTCTAATTACTTTCCTCTGAACATTCTTGCTTGGCAAACAGAGTAAGTCTTAGTCTGACAGTCCCTTACACTGAATGAGTCAAGTGTAAAAATTGTATTATTACATCCACAGTGGTATTACAATGTAAGAGAAAACACATTTGAATTGAACTGTTGCTACAAAGGGGAAAAACAAAGGCTTTGAGCACGCCCTTTTTTGGTGCTCAAATAGAAGCAAGTTAAATACATGCTGAGAGTAATACCAACTCTGTTTTGAACTTAACTGTGGTAGTCGATTAGCCAGTTGGAGAGAAAAGGGCAGTTATTATCAGAGAGGAATATTAGCAGAAATAGAGTGATAAAAGCTGTCACCTCTGTGAGTTACAGATGGTGACATAAGAGTTAGTTCCTGCAGAACTGCAATGCAGGAAACAAAAATTTTTGTATATGCCATGAAAAAAAACATCTCCATGATTTTTAGAGTCATCACAAACATTGATGCCAAAAGCCGTCATTTGTAGATGTTTTCAGTATTAAGAGGTTGCAGAAAGACCAATTATTTTGAAAAGGTTTTCTTCCATAGTCCCTCACTGGCTCTCTTTGTGAGCTCATTTGGATGCACAGCTGTAGTTTCACAGATGATTTTAGATATATTGGCTGAAGGATGTTGCATTCTGGTATGCACAGGTTTAAGTCTGCTGGATTTGAATATTTTTTTCAGTGTTGGGACATATTTTGGTGTCTGTAGACAGGCAATGGCAAGATTTGCTGATATAGAAACTAAAAAATGATCCTGAAAGATCGTAAGATAGGACTTTCATCATGCAGATTGCACCCTTTACTAGGAAATCATGATTTTTCCAAATTCTTTTAGGCATTATGGTAAGCATTGGATTTCTCTCTGGAAACACTCAACAGCCAAACCACAGAAGTTTGCTTTAAATTCCACCAAAGCTAGATCCCAGTGCTGAATCTGGTCTCAAATTGGACCTAGATATAATCAACATAATTAAAAGTTGAATTCATAAGCAAAGGGCAGAACATAACAAATAAAGGCCAGAGAAACCAAGATGACGCAATAAAAACAGTCTGTTCTCAGTATAGCAGCCTTAGTTCTGCAGTTCTTTTCCTACTGGTTTATATCATCCAGCTCCTGGGAAATCAGGTGCTTCCTGCCAATTGGAGATCATTAACACTCTGAAAACAAACACATGGTTTTCTGTAGATTCTTCTTAGCATAATGTTAAGGCTCTTGCTTTATGGGAATACATTTTGATCTAACCTCAGAAAGGCAGGAGCTTCAGTCTGTCTTTTTAAGAGACAAATGCCAAATGTTTAGTTTATATCAGATCATAAAGAAATCAAGATAACACAGAAAAGAAGAGAGACAAGAATTAAATTTATATCATCTAACTTTGGACATCTGTAGTGGGAGACTTCTATATCTAAGCTGACAACTTCCCCAAGCTCCTTTTATCATAAATGGAGAGGAAATAGGTACTTTTGGTTCTCTAAACAATTAGCTCAGTTGTCAATGCTTATAGTGTAAATGTTTACATTTATTCAGGTGAATCCCACTCTCAGTTACTATAACATATAACCCTTAAGTTATGATGTCATGCCCTTAAGCCTGAATTGATTTCTGTGGCTTCAAATCAGCAATGTACTTAAGAAATGTCCTAATTTTAAGCATATAAATAGTCCTGTTGAAGTCAGGGGGATATTCATATATTAAAGATACGCTTCAGCACTTTGCTGAATCAAGGCCTATGTGAGCAATGTGCCACGTGTTTTTTCTTGCAATAACTCTGTTACATCACTTTACCTTTAGGCAGTAATTTCACTGTACAGTGGAATTAATGTTTTCAGAAAGGTCCCTTAAATTTTTAAGATTTTGGCATTTTTAGAGCAGATGCTAGTAAATTAGTAAGGCTTATATTCTTTCCTATGCTTCATAATAGCTCTAAAATCTAATAAAATATAACTCAATGCTTTGGCTACTGCACTAATTGAACACTAAAGCTGTTTCCATCTCTTAGTAAGGGTTCAAAACATAATTAGAGACTTGCTAACTTTTTTTTTCATGTTTCATGTGAAAAAGATGAGCCCAAACAGTAACACTAGTTACCAAAGTAGTAAAGATCGTTTCAACCATTTAACAGTTAGACAGCTCAACATATCCATCACTCATCCATGTAATTTCTAATCCTTAAAAGCAGAGGTGACCCTAACGAGTTCTGAGTGTATCTAAATTTTTTAATCGTTTTGCAACTGTCCTTCATATCCAATTAGTATAATGTCATTGAAGAGACCATATCTTAAACTGTAGATTTTTTGCATGGATCAGTCTCCCAGTTCTGCTGAAAGAAGAAGGTGTGGTTATAGTGAGCTGGAACCTGAAGTGGTAAATCATGAGGAAGGAAATCCTGCCTCAGAGGTGTTTAATGCTCTGTTTTGATCTCGGTGAACATCCGAGCAGAGTACAATATTCTGGGCTCAGCGGCATCCCTGGCCCCTTGGATCAGGATGGAGGACTACTGCCAAGAACAGGTCATCCCAGCCCCACTGCTGCAAGGGAGGTGGAAGCTGTTCTGCTGGATGCAAATTAAATGCAAGCCTTAGATTTCTGACAAATTCCCAGCATGGCCTTTGGTAGGGCAAAACTTGGCCTCTTCTCCAGCAAGTAAGAAACACTGTATTCCTAGTAGTTAACTTCCATATCAGTCAGCTGTTCAGTATATTGAGATCTTCCCAAACAGGCCTCCCTGTAAACTATTTTTATACCAAGATATCCTGTAGCAGTCATTATAAAAATAAATGAACTAGTGACATTAAGCTGAAAGGTAAGCAAAGGTGCTGAGTGTTAAACATATTAAGAGGGGGGAAAAAATCTGTTAATCGTTTTATTAATGTTTTCTTTTCTGCAGAAATCCTTGAAAATGCTTGTAATTCTTTGCAGCTGACAGGCTGCTGATCTTGCAGAAAGAAGAGCTTTTTGAGTCCCTTAACTCCAAGTCACAGTTGTTCCTTGTTTTGACTATTGGAGAATTAGTTCAATAACCGCCCAAATAGTAAGTGCCTATGCTCTTACAATTTAAGTATAAGAAGGTCTGCATCTGAGAAAAATTACAGTCGAACAAATACGACATTGAAACACAAGCTTAAGGAGTTCCACTGAAGCTGTGTAAGAGACTGCCAAAGTCATTTTGCTCCCATACGGATTTTTACAACGCTGTTACTACACTTGCTTCACCAGATTTAGTCCCTATTTGAAGGATTCCCCTCTTTCACACACGCTAAGTGGTACTTGAGCATTCCCAGGCTCATGGGAAGTGGCAGCCAGGGGTGAGGCTTTGGGTCTGTGATCTGCTCTGCCCTTTTACAGTGCCCATGATAAAGTCCATGAGGCCCAGACCCTGCTGGTCCACTCTGTCAAGCACTAGTGTTGTCTTGAGGACTGTCATGCTGGCACCTTTTCAAAACTCCAGTGGGGAACCTCCCACTTGTAGGGACATCTCTGATGCAGGTCTCCAAGCAGACTGGATATTCCCCACTTTGGGTATGTATGCACCTACCTGCCACAAGCTCCTGGTGCCCGAGTCCACCAACACATCTCCTGCAAGATGTGCTGCAGACCAGCAGTATTCTCAGCTAAACCAGCCTGTTCCCATGACCTCACTCACTGTTCAGACCACACGGGGCACTGGGTTGTCCTGGCCAACCCTGCTGCCCACACCACAACATGGCATCTGCAGAGGGGAAGGCAAGCTCTTCCCAGGGAAGGGATGTGTTTCAGAGCACAAGTGGAGAGAGGAGTGCATTCCCTCTGCAAGAATGAGCAGAAAGTTATCCAGGGACACCATTCCTACCAAATCCCTGAGGCTTTTTGGCTTTCCTAAACAGTGCACTGAAGCACCTGAGGTTCCTGCTCTAGCCAGCCACCAAGATGGGGCTTGACCCAGGTCTACCTAGCAGTTGGCTTCATATGATCTGCAAGTAACAAGAGCCATTCACCATTTCGCGTGGTCGTACGGCTCTCCAGCACTGAGTCATCTCCCCTTGCTCAGCTGCATTTTATCCCCTCCCTTCCCTTCACTTTCCAAAGCAGTGAAATGCGTATTGACAGCTCAAAAGTAAGAGAATTTATATTTCCCTTCCCACCAAGAGCCATTGCTTGACAGAACAAGCAATTGCATCTAATATTCTCACAGTAAAAATGAATTTGATAAATTTAGGTTACATTTTTAAATACTTTGGGTCTTGTTCTGATTTTTTTTACATTTATGTCTTACTAAATGCATCTCCAGTTTTGGCATGAGTGTTTTTGCTGAAGTGCTAGACAGGCTGAGGTTTCTGTATGAAAACACCTATGACATTTTTCACCGTCTAATGTTTTACGCTGACAGAATCATTCTGGCAGCTTTTTTTCTGTGGACCAACTCATTCCAGAGACACTGAAACAACAGACTCCAGGGTTTCAGGTTACAGAAGTCTGCAACAGCCCTATCACACAAACCGCCTTCATCCACTTCCTAGGTTGTCTGAAAAGCAATGGCCCTTAACGTATTGTTCATGAATGAAAAAGGCTAGGTAAGCCTCAGCCTTCTTGGTGACAGAACAAACAAACAAAAAAAATCTTAAAATGAAAAAAGTACTGTCAAATCACGTTTATTGTGCAGTGTGAGCATGCTTTTCATATTTATCTGAGGAAAATGTTAAACTCTGATAGTGAAATGAGTCAAGAAAACTTTTGAAAGGCAAGATACTGCTATAAGGTCAAGTATTATTTAGAAAAATGAGAAAATTTATTTTGTTTTGTTTCACCCTCTAATTTCCATGAACCATATACAATAGTCAGCCTTTCAAATGTACTATGGTCTCACATGTATTTTTCTTGGCTGTGTGCTCTTCCTTGTTATCTGAACATTATATTCTTCTGTGAATCAGCTGTGGATAGGCCCTGTTATTTCAGGGACTTGATGAAATAAAAGATGAAATGAATTATGAGATTGAAACAGACTTGCGCCATCTTTCTTTTTTCTGTTTTCCTAACTTTTTTAATGTATATTCTTTTTATTTGTTCTGAATCTAGCATCATTGCATATTATTCAATCTCAGATAAAATATGTACATTATACCAGAAAAAAAAGGTATTTTCCAAAAATCCTTCTTTTGCTACTTAAAGTATAATTACCTGGTCAATCTTAAATGCTACATTCATCATAATCTTTTCTTCACTCCCAAGTTTCCGAGAAATTACTGGGTTAATTCAGGTCACTGCCTCTCTAAATTAAATATGAGAGAAACAGGAGTAGTAAAGGAGTAAGCAGGAGTAAAGTACAGAGCAGACAGTTACAGCAACATATAGGAATTAAGAAAGGTTTGCCAGAAATACCGATCTCATGTGGAGACAGGAAGAATTACCGCGGGGTACATATCCTCACGTGGGGAAGAATGGAAGAAAGAGTTCTTGTTTGCAGCAAAGAAGAGTGGAAGACAGAATATCAAAAAAAAAAAAAAATCTAATTTTAACCCAGGATTGAACAAAGAGAGATGATCAGAGCTGCCAGCAGCCCTGAGGGTAGTGGCTCCATGGTTCTAGGACCATGCATCGTATCACTCCTACACCTGTTTTAAACCTCAACTCCCTTGTTATCACCACACAATCTGCCTATGCTCTGTGGAATTCATGTTTGTTTTCATGGCTAGTGGGCATGGGTAAAAGCCAAACTCCAATTCAGTTTATGTTGGCATCTCTCCCCTTTGCAATGAGAATGCAAAATCACTAATAATCCTCCTATGACCTTTCTGTAGCTCACTGGTCTTTTGTGGTTGAGAGCTTTTGCAAGTGGGACTATGGACTGAGAAGAATTTAGAAATTTTAGCTGCTTCTGGTAACTGAGGACGAAGGAATGAAGGTGGGATTACCCTGTGGAAATCATCATACACAGGATGGTTAACCTTGACACAAAACCAAAACAAAAATGTGGATGTTGGTGGTATAAAAGACATGAGCTGGGAGATGAGGCTAGCTCAGAAAGTATCATTCCTTCGGGGAGAAGATTGGGCTCAGTTTCTGCCTAGTTAATACAGATCCACTCTAAATATGGCATTAGTGACATTCAGAAATCAAACGCTGCCAAAATGAATGTAAAATGTTCTCAATATACAGTTAGGACATTCTTAAAATTAAATTCAGCACAGCATTACCTCACTAGTTACAGGATAATTTGGGGCTACAAGTTATCTGTATTTAGCTACACCGAGTTCAAAGTGAGATATGCAACGTATTTTGTGGTCCTTCTAGAACTTAAGCAGTATGTAATGATGGCTGGAAATGGCATTCAGTATGTTTAGAAGAGGGCTATATCTTTTTGATAACCACTGCAAAAAAATTTAGGGAGTACTTTGTTTCTCAAATATAGACCAAATTTTAAACTTAGAAAGTGATCCCTGCTGTGTTAACTCTCTTTACTTTGTTTTCAGTGAATTCAAGAAGCTTTGAGTAAAGCTTCAGGGGGGAAATGGAGACTATTCTCTCACATCTGAAGAAATACAAGAAACAGATGAGAGAATCAGAAAGAGATAAAATCTGTTTAAATTGAAGGGGATAGAAATGCCTTTCTAGTATCAACAATGGATTTAGTTGGGAGCTGAACCTGAATGTATGATGCACCCACATCTATTTTGGATAGCGAGCTTTAAATGACCCAGATACCAAGACTGCAAGTGGCATCCCATTGTGCTAATGCTTTGCCTGTCATTTGTTTGCACAGGTTCCTTATAACTTATGCAGACTTCTGTGAAACACTCTTGGTCACATATTCTTACATGGCCACAGAATACAAACCCTTTGATAGATGGTTCTCATGCGATGAGAATACTTAGATGACGGGGTTTATCTTTTCTTAGTCTTCTCCTTTCTGGACTAAACCTATTTTCTATATTTTCCCTAATATTGTTTCATTCTAAATATCTTTTTATCCCTCTTCTTCTTTTTTTGACTCTGTCTAATTGGTCTACCTTGTTTTGATAGCAGAGTAGTCAAAACTGGACTCCAACTGAGGCCTTATGTGTGCAGGACAAAGAATAATTACCTCCTCTGTGTTACTCGCACAACCTATTACATGGTAATAGCATCACATTTTTCAAATGGATTTAGTTTGTGATCCAGTCTAACTTCCCTTCCTCGATTTATTTTTAACTAGCATGTTGCCTAGCTAGTTATTCCTGATTTTCTGTTTTGTGTTCAATGTCCTTTCTCAATTGTTGCTGCTTTATTATTTATTTTTTTTTCTGTTTCATCGTGTTGCTTTTGGACCATTTCTCCAATTTGTCAGGGTCAGTTTGAACAGTCACCACAGCCTCCAATGTGCTTTCAGTGTTGCGTGACTTACGAATGGCATGGGTAGTCTCTGTACTGTCACTCGTTTATTTAATGAAAGTAAGGAGTAGAAGAGGGTGCCACAGAAATGTGTTGCCAATTTGTGAGAGAAACGTTGACAACTTCTCTTTGAGTATGGTTTTTTTTCAATCAGTTGTGCATTTATCATGGAGTCATTTGTACAAGATAATATTTCCTTATTTGACTTAGGAGAACTTCATGTGAATCAATGTCAAAAAAAATTTACTAAACCCAATCAGAATACGTTACTTCTTTCAGTTTATCTAGCAGGCCTTTCCAAAAGGAAAGAAGGTTCTCCATTTGTTTCTTTTCTGCTCATTTGTGCCATCTCTCTATTTCTCTTCTTCCTTCTTAACCTCGCGGCCCAGTGGGTTTTGGTGAACTGGCTCAAACATAACTGATACAAAATGCAGTGAAGGTGAAAATGTGCACCATGACACAATGTAGCCCTTCCATAATGGGCAAGGGGAGATGGATTCAGCTGATTTGTTAAAAAATAACATTGAATTCAGAGGCAAACTCTACCGCCTTTAATCATAATACTCTGTACTTCGAACACTCCTATTGACTTCGGGGAGATGGGTATCTTGGCATGTTTTTCAAGAGCCTTGAGCAAACTGTGATGCAAAGAATCCCAAGTAAGGAACTTCTGCATTTGGCCAGAGAAGTGTGGCTGTGCAAGTGTTTAAAGGGAAAGCAGACCAAGAAAAAGACACTTTATGTAAAATAAGTGTTTCTTGATATTTAGGAATACTTGCTTTTGATTTTGACATTATTGTATGGCATGTATACATTTCATCCAGTATATCACGCTCAGTATTGATTTACCTGTCTCATAAAAGTTGTCTCATTCCTGTCTCATTCTCCCTGTCCATGACCAGAAGGCAAGGTGACATTCAGTGAGACGAAGAGTGTCAAATGTCCATCTGATGCAGAAGAAATGCTTTGTGCAGAATGCAAGATGATTCTGTGGAAATTGCTGCCACAGAAGATAACAATGACCAAGGGGTTTTTAGGTGATTTGACACACAGGTGAACAACAGATGATCTCTCACAAATGAGACAAACTTACAGTGAATGATGATAACAGTTTTGAAAAAAACTATTTAATTTAATGTCTCGAGATTTGGGAAAAGGGCTAGTCTGAGAATAAATGAAAAGGGCAGACTCACGCTGACTACAGATTTTTCAAAATATAACTCAGGTTTAGATGGGCTTTGCATCTGAGCTGGTATGACTATTCTTCTGCTTCAAAGTCCCCACATTAAGGACTATGAAGAAAATTATTAGCAAAACCATAAATGCCTTATTTTCCCCCCAGTGTACAAAAATAGTAGCATAGAACCAAACTGGTTTGCATGGCTTAGGTTAAGCCGGTCACCTGAGCCGCAGGCTCTGAATCCTAGTTTTGTTATTTCCTTGCAAATAGCAATGGTAGCTACTGGCTCTGTGCTGGACGACCATGTGTGCGGTTGCAGCCCCAGCACCTCTGCCTAGCTGGAGCAGCTGCACGGGCTATTGGAGCAGCTGCATACCATTCCTGAATAGGAGTCCTGCTCCCTGCTTTCTTGGAGACAAATAGTCAAACAGTTCAAAACTGATCAGCGGGTCGTCAGCTAAACTGGATATAATACGTGATTAGCTTCCTTCATCCTCAGAAATTTGCAAGAAGAAAAAGAGGAAGAAAACAGTTTGATAAATCGATAAATCAAGACGTGTGGCTTCTCTGAGGTTTCAGTGGTACAACTAATATCAGATTGTGGTTTGGTCTTTATTGATAAAGGAACTTTTAAAAATTTCCAAGGTGATCAGTGATTCAGATGTTGTGGAGAGGAAAAGGCCAAAGTATTGTCCCACATTTTGACCCGGATGTATTTTAAAAGAGATTCTAAATAAGACCTTTGTATATTTGCTCTCTGTGAACAAACCTTATTTTCTACATGGCAATAACAGAAATGAACTCAAGGGAAATTACTCACATATGTCAAGAAGGTAACGTGCCCCTTCACTTTCAAAGGGTTGGCATCAGTGTAAATTATTGCTTACAGGTGTTAAGTAACCTCTTTGATGATTTTTTTTATTGGCTGACTCACATTTCTTAGGTAGATAAAAAGCTACTGTAATAGAGCAGTTATTTAATTAAAAAGAACTAAGGATTTTCACAGTAAAGAAGTGGGTGTGGATGGATGATTTTTGTTGAATGCACTTGGGCCAAGACTGAAAACGTTTTGCCAGGTATTCTTTTTACCCTTCGTTTCCACATTGCGATTTGTATCACGTGCCTGACTGTTCATTTTCTTTAAATAAAGACTATTACACCGACTTTTTTTGTCATTTGGTTAACATAAATAGTGATATTTAGAAATTGTGTAGGTACTTTCTTATGATTTTAAATCCTTCATGCAACATAGACCTTCAGACTTACTGGTTTGAATCATGTCTGAGACACTTTGCTTTCCGCAAGTTCAATGGAAATGAAACTTCAGTCAAATGTAATACACATAGACAAATTCCAAGAAGACTCTTGCTGCTGTATTCTCAAAGTGATCATCAAAAAGGCCCAATTTAAATAACTTCCTTCTTCTCCAAGTCCAAAATTTGTTAACACGTTTGAAAGTGCAAAAGGCAAAAGCTAATTCTGTCTTGTTTAAGTACCAGTAATTTCCCATTGAATTAATTGCTTTACTTTGTAGTGAAGTAAAGATAGATAAGCAAATTACTTTATGAATTTCATACCTCCATAGTATATTTGCAACAATGCCTGTGATTCTTTGCAAGAAACTTTACTATAGAAAACTATAACAAAATTGTGTTTTTCTCTCCCCTTCTCTAAGACAATATCCTCCTTCCCCCAAAAAGGAACATATAAATTCCTGCTGCTGTTTTGCACTGCAATAAAGCATCCAGACACATAGTTTTATCAACTGCTAGTATGCCTTTAACAAATCACAATTAAATATTAACAGCCCGTGGAGCAGCATGGAAGGCTCTGCAAGCCTTTGAAGGCATATTTGCCAATTAAACAAAGTCTGACATTAGAGTAAAGGTGGCAAGGATCCAAACCAGAAAAATGAAAGTCAACCACTTCAGTGGCATTCATTAGCTCAACAGACATTCTTTGTGTGGCCTGTTTCTTTACTACTGCCAAATCCACACCCTGTTCAGGAACTTACCCAGGCTCAGATAAGCTTATTATGGAAATAACACTTTGTCACCCTTTACAACTTGCTTCTTGTTAAATTATCTTTTATCTTCTTTGTAGTATTTGTCACCTCTCCTTGGGTGCCCCTTGTGTGGCCAAATGGTATTGTGTTTGATTTGGAATAATCAGGTCCCAAAGGTTAATTGAAGTTAATAGGATAATATTTTAAAGATTCTCTCTTCTATCTCATCACAGAGGAGTGGTTATGGAGAGACATTTGCGCATATATACCGTGATGTTTTGTTTGGCAATGTGTGAATGTTTAGGTGCTTGTTTGGGTCATCTGGTAACGGGCACTGATGGGTGTGCAAATGGAAATTTGGATGGGAAATCTCTAACCTGTACGTGGCCTTCCCAAATCTGTGTCGCAACAGCAAACCCTACACTGAAACAGCAGAAATGCTTAGTGCTGCCTCTGTGTGCTGAGAACATGAGAGGGAAAGAAGGAGCTTTTCCACCACTCCTTTTTCTGCTAGCTGAGAGAAAAGCCAGAAAACCCTGGTGTCGGATGCCGAGCACCCTGGAGTAAGAGGCTGTGCCAGGCTGAATGTGCATCACCCATGAAATCTCACAGACTGCACACAAGCTTGTGTCCCCTTTCCTTCATCCTGCAGCTTCAGAGGTACCTCACTAAAGGACTCTTCTTCAAAGACTTGGTCTAGCTACTATCTGTGCCTGCAAGAATAACCACGCAAGGAAAGTGATTTCTGGTTTTGTGCCTTGAAAAGATAAAGATGTAGCATGAAAGAGTGGAACTCAGTCTCCTCAGAAACAGTTCAAAGTGATAAAGGCAAAAGTAAATTACCATCCCCACAGGGAAAAGCTAAGGCATGGCAGTGAGTAGGAAGAAAGATGGTGCTAGGAAGGAGAAAGAAAAGAGGAGAACTGGTCTCATTGCTCCCACCAGAAGATACAGAAGCAGCACATATGAAGACCTTCTCCTGAAGTGGTCCTAATTCTGTGGCAATAGCTAGCTTTGCACGAACCCTGACCCCAGCTTCAGCAGACACCAAGAGACCTGACCTGTGACTGTGGCTGGCAAAGCAGGCAAAGGGCTATTCCTGCATTTCTGCACCCATATGCATATTTTGCCTATGCACATCCCTGCCCGTTTGAGCTCTATATTTCAATACAGGGTTGTCTAACCTTGCTGTGCTACACACACGTCTTTGATGACATCCTCAGCTCTACAGTTAAATACCTTTTTTTTTTTTTTTCTGGGCTGATACACAGCATTTCATTTCACTCATCCTCCCACACAGATACAGGGAAACAAGATATCCATCAGTAAGTAAGTACAAAAGACTGGAGAGCCAAGTGAAGAGAGAAAAGTAATTTCTTGGGCAGATACTTACTTAAATGACCATCATATTTTGAATGGTTCTTTGTATTTGCCATATTTAAGCTGACGCCCTAGTATATGTTATTATAACATGTATCTGTTGGTTCCCAGGATTTATAATGACATGAAACCTTACTGGCACATAAATTATTTTAGAGATTTTTTTTCTATATTCTATACTTATTCATTTATATACATCATTAATATTCACTGGAGTCACATGAACTACATTTTCCATAGACACACACAAATGTAGCTTTCACAGAAGCAAGAAAGAACAAGAATATCTTAAAGTTGTACAGTTCTGCTTAGAGCTCATAGGCAACACTGAAATGTCTCATTCAACAGTATTACTGCTCATATCTCACATATTACATCGATTTCTCTTTCACCGTTTTAAAAAAAGGCACCATTTAACATTCCATAGACTGGAAAATTCCTCACCCAAAGTCATAGGAGTATTCTCCTGCCTGAGACAGATATGAGAGAAAGGGAATTAAAAAAATAAGCTTTCTCTGTGAACATCAGGAAGAAAACGTCTTTTTTTCCTTGCTTCAATAGTGCAGGCTTCCTCCGAGGTTGCCGAACCAGTGCCTCAGCAGGTGTCTATCTGCCTTGAAGTTGCTGGCACTGTGCAGATTTGCAATAGCGAGGGGTTTTGCTTCTAATCTGCTGATTTTGACATCACCCTTACTGCTGATTTAATGAGCCCAGTGTCATAAATAGGATTACAGACCCCAGAGGCCTAATTCTCAGCTCCTGAATACACTGAAGAATAACAGTAACTATGGTAAATAATTACCTCAAATCAAATCAAAATTACAGTTTTAAAATTTGAATGCCGGAAATGTTTGTTCAGTGATCTGTACAGGGTGAGACACTTGTCTTTATCCAGCTCCCAAAGGAACAAGATGGCACCCAACAAATGAATATCAACATCACAAATAGCGCCTTGGTAGGAGGCAGCACTGAAATCAGCTGGAACCAGCTGAAACCAGCAGTTTTGCTGCAGGAACATGGCTGAACTGTGACTGTTCTTTTCCCTCAGTAGTTTTTTTTATTTTTATTTTGGACTTGGGTAAAGTCAGGATCTGATTCCCAAAGTACAGATGTACCATGCAGTTCTCCCAGAGTGTGATGGGAATTAAATAACTGCTTCGGGAAGCTAATCTTTGTCAAGAGAGTATAAGGCTTGTTCTATGCTTGCTTTATGGCTCTAATTTTCAGATACTGCCTGATTGCCGGGATGACCACATGGGATATTTGGTCACCCGGATAATTATAATAAATATTTCACTTTTATGTCACTGTTTGCAGGTAGATTTTAAATCGCAGTTTGTAAAGGAGGATATTTTATAGAAGTGGAGAGACGGTGAAGTTATTTGCTGATAACGTGAGGAGGTTAGCAGAAGACCAAAGGATGGGACTCAAGACTCCTGTCTCTTATCTGGTATCTTCAATCACATTGTCTCTTACAATCATCAGCCAATTTTCAGCTGTTCTAAGTTGGTCTGACATTAGTGAATGCGATCTGCTTTAGGATACATACATGCAAATTGTTCAGGGTGTTTTCTAGTATTCATCAGCAATGCTAAGTAAATGACATTTCTAGATGTGATTAGGTCTGTCTCTCCCCAGATACTGATGTGCATATGCAAAATAGATGCAGCTATATATTTTAGTGCACACAAACATGCAGTCATGAGCACATAAAAACACTTCCTCTCTCACACAGATATGCACACGTATATACTGCTTGTGGAAGATAAAAATAAATATGCCATAGGGAGGCTCTTTAGATGGGCATGTATTGTGCTTGCCTTATCAACTTGATGAATTTGATTATAATTTGTGCAGTACTACAGAACTGTTTTCTAAATGGGATTTAATGCCATAAAGATACTTATATAGGTTCTGTGTAAGACCAGTTTCCTATGCAGAACAGCGGCGTTAAACCAAAGAAGGCAGGAAGTAGTCCAGCAGGAGAGGGGAAAATGCACAGTTAAGCAAAAGACTTGAAAAATTAGGCAGCAAAGGAAGGAGCAAATTGAAAGCTGCTTAGATTTACTGTAGCTGTAATGTGTGTTCTGCTTATTTACATAAGGTCTATGTGATTATCTTCTCTGCTGTTCAGTAAGAATAGTCCTTACTGTAGTATCTGCCGCAGCACATGGTACTTCTGTTATCTCGGATATGCAGCCCTCTTATTAAAGAGACACACTAACCAATATGTAACTTGAACTTTTGACCGTTCACAATGTTTGGAGATGAAGAATTTATTCCACCACCAGCAGCTGCAAAGGGCCAAGTTTGTATTCCCAAGTGTGCAGATTGCTCTGTTTTTATTTTAGGCTTTGCAAAATATTTGTTGGTTCTTTTTTGTTGTTGTCTGTTTACTTGTTTGAAAATACAGTTTCTCCATTTTGGACTTTATTTTAATGCAGTTCTGAGACCAAATATTGCACTCTATTACTTGTGAAACCATTTTTTTTTTTCGTTAAAATGCTGGACTCTCTTCTGGGCCTTAGTTTCCCTCAAAAGTTCTTTATGCACCCTGCATGCCTAAATCTCTATTTTAAATGTTCTCCAAGTATCAACCTTCAACACCCATTTGCTAAGGAAGAAGCTTTCTACTTTGCCCTCTTTCTGTTTCATTGGTAGATGGGAAGTATATCTACGTGTTCTTGTCTATCAGGGTGTGTGTGGGCGCCTCAGAAATCCCATTTATATAGTATCTGGTATTTCGTTCATGTACAGGAAATCCAGCACCATACTCTAACTTCTAGTCCTGAGAGCAATAGCTCTTTGGTGACCCATCTTTCCTTTTACCCATGGCCAGCTCTGCCCCAGTTACATTGGGGCTGTTAAGTTCTTGCCGGTCCTTTACAGAAGCATCAATTTGACTTCAGGTAAATGGTTTCACCCCAAAGTAAAGGAAAATATCTTTCAGATATTGGGTTCTTCCTCGTTCATTCTTTCTAAGTTCTACCATAGGTAGGAATGTGTAGTATGGCGTGACTCATATGAGCACTCACAAATAAAACATTTTGTCTGGTAAGGTGGCTTCATAGTTTTCAGTTTTCTGTTGATCTCATTTTTTGAGATTTTTTTTTTTTAAACAGGACAAAGCTGGAGTCAGCTAGAAAACAATTTTTTCAAAGTCCAACAAATACATTTATGTTCTTCTTTTTGACAAGACAACTTAGAAAGAAGAGGTAGTCTTCTTAGTAGTGACTCAGTCCCTTTACTATTTCTCTCTGGTCCCTTTTTAATCATCATTCAGATCAGGGTACTTTAAATGCCCATTTCTTTAACATTTCAAGATCTTTGTGTGTCTGGACCTCTAGGGAGGAATCAGTGAAATGGTATTTGTCTAGTATTTAACCAGCTAAATGCCAAATGAAAGTACAGGAACTGAGATTAAAAGAAGGAAATGTGAGCAATTGCTCCAGAGTTAAAATCTTTTAAGTCAAACTGATTTTCCAGCCAATAAAGTAAAGACAAGTGCATGTGATATTGTTTCAAGATCAGGAATTAGTGAAAAGCAACAGGGAAATATTTTCCTTGTTAAGGTTTTTTTCTTTTAAATATTCACAAGTTCTCTAAATGGCAGAAGAAGTTCCCATTAAAAATCAAATCCTTGACATAATTAGCAAATATTTCTTCCCATAGAATCTCGCTTTAAAAAGTGACCTAAAAAGGTGCAGGTGTTTGTTGGTTTTTTTTTTCCTAATCAATATCTGATGAAACACTGGTTATTGTGTCTAGGGACTGGTTCCTAACCATCTACTCCGTATCATAGTCGCTATGCTTCACCTGAGCTTTCCTTGCATAATGACACCTACATGTAGAATTTTGCTCTGAAAAGTAAACCTGTACGGCAGTAGTCTGCACTCATTCAATTACCGTCAACTTTTGCTCATAGAAAGGAGAGTGAGTGTGTGCACTTCTACATGTGTTAAACATGACACGCACATTTTTTGCTGAGAAACATCATCATATGCTTCTAGGTGTATACTCAGTTACAGTTTCATACAGGGAAAGTAGTGCTCTCTCTTTCAAAACGTTTGTGCTTTGTTTACTCAAAAGGGCTTTTTAAATTATTTTTTAAGTTTTGCATAGTTGTCACTTGAAATACACAGGAATTGTGGCTCAGGTCTGATAAGGGAATAAATAAAAGACTCCAACACATCCTGTGGTGGCAGAAGACTCTAAAGCTGTTTTAGGGATTTCTTCTTGGCAAAGCAATTCACGTGGATATTTTAAAACAAACAAAAAAAATGCTACTCTTAAACCATCTTAAGACCTTCATGCTACATCAGATGAAGGAATTCTGAATTCACCAGTAACAGAAAATTATTAATAGGTTATCTGTCCTTCTATCATGCACAAGAGCTCTTTGTACTGTCTCTCAGATTGCTCTATGTGGGAGAACATTCACACTTTCACAATTTTTTCTTGTTTCTTTCCCTTCCTAGAATGACAGAACCAAGCTGGTGAAATGCTACTAAGACACTAGAAATTTGTCAGTCCATTGTTTGAATATGAGGTTAGATAAAACAGAGCATGATATTGTTTAGTAGTTAGGTGCAGGAAATATTTTATCAACTGTGCAAGGAAAAAGGAAAGATTTTACCAGGAAAGATAATAGAGTAACTTTTATCACGTATATGATAGAGGAGTGCTGGGAGATGTGAAGCATTGCAAAACCACACAAGTGTAAGTGCTGAAAAGCTACATTTGAGAGCTCTCAGCTCTCAGCTATGAGCTCATTGATAACTCAAAATGAAGAACTCATAACAGTTTAGAGTAAATGTTTACTCTTTAACCAGCCTGTACCAGGGATGGTCTTCAGCCCATGTGTCTGCCCACATATGTGTTATTAAACTGCCTTTTCCTCCTGGTGGCTATCTTCATGCTCTCTGTTTGGGGCTAAATCTACGCATTTCTTCTGGTATCAAACACAATAGGAAAATTAACCAGACTAGTATCAGCTAGGAATGGCCAGGTAACACCATCCAAGAAATCAAGAAAAAGATTGATTCCTTCAATGCTGTCCATGTTTGACCTGGCAAGTTTTCCTATTTTGAATCAAAATCAGTCTCAGACTCCACTCCTGGTAGTGCCCTTACCACCAATCTCCCCCCAGAACCCAAAGGCTTGGGTGACCCGAGAGCTGCCTGGCACGTGATGGGAGTAACGCCACCGGGTAGTCAGTTGGCCACAAGCCTCCAGCTTTTGTTCTTGATTAATGAAAACATTCTTGGCAAATGCTTTTGCTTTAGTTCATCTTGCACTGCTCCAAGAATTCCAGTTCAAGTGGCACAACATGAATGCCTGCAGCCATTGCTCTTAATCACGGCCCTGCTTCCAAAAAACAACAATAAAAGAGCCAAAGTCCTATTCTGTTATTCCTGGCTGGAGTGCACTGTTGGCCAGCGAGCTTTGAGCACTTCTATTTCTTCAGAAAAATGTATCAAACTTCTCAATGAGTGCACTCTAAAGCGTTGGGTTTTGTTGGTTTGTTTTTTTAAGTAGTAGGAGCGGTACTATTTTCAGTGGAGGCTATTCCAGCAGAAAAGACAGTCTGGCCAACAGTGTTTTCTTACCGTTTCTGTGACTGACCTTGTTCTAACCAGCATAAGTAAGGGCCACTCTGGATTGGCAGTGAGAAGAGCTGTTTTTTTCTTCAAAACTTTCTTTCTAACCCACAGTGTAAAAAGCTCCCTGTTCTGTTCCTTCTTTGCCTCAGTTTACTTCAACTATAAAATGGAAGTGATAATTTCTGTTGTAAAATACATACATCTGTGGATGGAAAGCATTACAGAAGAACTAATTACTGTTATGCTTAAACATTCCAGTGTTGCGATTAAGTGATTTTTATGCCTTGATAATTATATTTCACTAGGGAAGAGTGGGCAACCATCCATCAAACTTCCTGGCTGTGACTGAAATTCTAAGATGACAGAAATTTTGTGGTACAGTCATTGATAACCATGGTTATGAATAGCTCTGCAACAAAGCTGTGAAAGAATTCACAGCCTCTTCAGATTGACATTATTTATAGCACACCCCAGGATGAGGTAAATTTAAGTCACGTACAGCTTGTTTAAAAGCAGAGTAAATTTTTATCAGTCTCCTGAATGCTAACAGATGAAAGACCGCTTTCAAATCTTTAGGCCTTATACAGTAGATAACATAGCAAGAGTTAATTGGTGCTGCTGGCACTCGGTGTCGAAGTTAACATGAAATAAAACTGTTTTACAAAATTGTTATTTATTGTTTTGTACAGATGGATTTGATTTGTAGTTTGGAAGTTTCACAAAGCATCTGTAGTACTCAGAGGAAAGTAAAAGGAGTAGAATAAATAGAAAACGTAATCGGTACATAACATGGTTTTAGAAATAGATCTACTTCAGACAGCTTCACTTTAAGTACAGCTTCTGAAGTCCTTATTTGGCATTCCTTCTTACTAAATCAATGTTGAGCAACATCCACATGATTTTACTGGTAATTAGGTAAGAACATTTTTTTCCAGGCTTATATGGAACACAGCCTCATTTTATAACTACTTCTTGCCACTGGGATTTTTGAAGAGCAAAGATCTCTGTAAGCCAGGAGTTGCAAGATATTGGCCAAGGAGTAGCAAGATATTGGCCAAGGAGTAGCCATATCTTGGTCTGACTACAATATGGTTAAAACAGACATTATACCCCAGCACTCAACTTCCATATACGCACAGGTACACTGTTGTCCTTTACTGTGGCACGACAATAGCAGAGCTCTCATCTCATCCAGAAAGCCCTTTTGTTGACCTTGATTGTCTTGTGGCAGAATAACACCTTCGAAAGTCTCTTCGGCAGAAAGTAGAGTACGCTTTGCTTCCCAGGAGGACAGATGCAAAAGACAGATAGACCGCTGATGACAGCACCAGTTAATCCAGGTATTTCATGTTGATGTGAAGGAGAGCAGTAGAAAGACAAAACACTGTTCTAGCAAACCAATTCCACTGCAAAGTGGAGTGCAGCTGACCAGGATGATTAAACTCACAGTGAAGGAGTGCTAATATGTATTGCATAACCTTTTAAAAATGTACAGAATTGTAGCTGTCTGTGCAATAAGTGATGAATGACTCAGGCCTGGATTTAGCCATTGTAACACAAAGCACTATTGCTGAAAACTTGGGAAACCTCTACTCCATTGGTGTTGAAATTACTGCATAAAAGATCTAAGTTGAAGAGGTAGACCTGGATGCCTAAAAATGGGATTCGCCATGCCTAGCAAGCAGAATGGAGTGGAGTCTTAGCTAGCAAACAGAAAATGCCTGAGAGAAAAAAACTGTTTATTCACCTTTTCTCCCCGCCTTGCCCACTGGCAGCTCTGTGGTAGGTGTTTATGTGAAACGAGGATTCAGAGCCAAAAACTGTTTCCAGATTCCAGGCACCAACTTCATACATTTCCATAGAAATGACTGGCTCACTTTCTTTCAAAATAGGCAATCAGTTCATCCTACTCTTTCCAAACTAATCTAATGGTTAAAACATTTACCTCCTCAGCCTGAAGCATTCAGAGCTGCACCTCCTGCTCCCCTACCCAGCATGTCATTGCCACTTCTCCTCCTGCTTCTGGGCCACTCTGCGTTGTGGGGCAGAAGGCCCCATGGTTGGAGCTGCTTCTATAAGCCCACAGATAGAGGACAAGGTCTGAGCAGAGTTGAAAGCCCAGGGCTTCCTTCTTTTCAGTAATGCACTATCCACAACCTTTAGCCTCACTTGTGTATCGAAGCCCTGTGTGGTTCACGTGGGCTATTAATACGGGAAGACTGTAACTTTTAAGCATTAACTTAGGTGAACTAAGATATTTTATAGCTATCCTTTATGTGTGAGCATTTGTCATTCTATACCTCTGACTAACTTTAACAAGAGTTGAGGGATTCACATTGAGAGAAGTATTAAACTTTTTCCATTGAATGACATCAATGCAGCCCTTGGCACATTTTCACAAATCACTTTTCTGTGCTACATAGTAGTACTGTATGGAGAAATAAGGGCAAGCTTTACTCCTGGAGTTCAGCTGGCTGCCCTCAAGACTCCTTGGAAATGAGCTGGGTAATCCATCTCAAGAAAGAGTGCATGAAATAATAGCTGCTATAGGCAGTGAACTTATAAAAGTTATATATTTCTCTCATAATAACCCTAGTTGATTGGGGGGGGGGAGGGGAAAGAACCTGAAAAAAACCCAACCCTGTACAATAAAAGGCTCACATTATGCATTACTGTAATTTCATTTAGCATCTAGACACCCGTATGCATTTACTGTTTTTCTGGGAGGGTTTAAATACCCTGAGCTAATTATAGGACAATATTTTCCAACTTACAAGGGTTAAATTGAAAGCACTGCTAATGATATGCTATTCCTGACTATTAAACTGAAAGAAGAAGAGTCTATTTAATTATAAAGTATGTAAAAAAAGCATAATCATCTTGTAATGTAACAGCTCTCATCTGGATTATTATTTTTGTGCACATTTATAAACACTGCCTGGCACATTATTGAATTGTTTAACATTTATGTGAACGTAGTTATTCTACTGAATAACAATATTGACACCATGGGTTAGTCTTCTTTTTATTTTACCAAGCATATTTCATATCTACTAGACATATTTTGCCCTTTTGTCAAAAATAGAAAATAACAAAACATGAAGGAGGTGGGAAAGACAGGAGGACCTATTAATCTTGCCTGCCAATACCTCTGTATGTTTTCATGTGGCCATTTAAAATACTAATTCATTTCACTTTAAAGAGCTATGAAGTGTACTGCAACTAGCAATTGTTAGCAACCTATGAGATGAACTAAAAGGCAAATTATGTTTTTTTCCTCATTCTGACTCAGTTACAAAACCGTTTAGAGTACAGGTTGCTCTTCCAGAATGACTTGCTCAGTAAAACTCACATTTCTAAAAAACTGAGATGTAAACAACATTGGGAACTAATTACTGAGAATATGTCAAGAGTTGCTTGAGTTTCATTTTCTGGAAAGCTTTTAGTCCTCTTTTTCACACCAGCCATGTGAATTTTGTTAATTCTTTGCCTTCCTTCAGCTGCCAAGAGCTACTGGGAGTTGTCAGGTCGCATTGGTTGTACCTGCTGCAAGGTTACTGTGCATGGAAAGGTTAGCTGAGATTGAGTTATGAGGCAACTGAGATGAGCCATGGAAGGGAAGAAGGTGGAGGAAGGTGATCTCTGTAGTTTGGCTGATATGCGGGTACCACGTGGTTAAAGGGAAGACATGAGTAACTTGAAAGTTTCAAAGCACATCACTGAGCCACTGTGTAGGGTCTCTGGTAGATTACTGAGGACTTCTTCCTGTGGCAGCTGTCAGCAGATAAGTTGGAGGTGTTTGTGCCTATGGGTTTAAGGACTAGTTTGTGAAGTTAATTGCATACCTAATAGAGGCCTTTCTTGAACTTCTTGAACACACTGAACTTCTGTGAAGTAAGCAAAGCTTTTGACTGGAGGGAAACTGTACACATCTCACAGTAGATCAAAGAGAGAGTAAAGTATATATATTATGGCTGTACTGGGGCATTATATATCACTTCAAGAGGGTGAAGTATCTTAACTCGTTATATTCTGGATTTAGAAACTGAAGTTTTACTAAACTAGATGTTTTGAAAGGTCACAAGTCATTAGCTCCCTGTTAACAGCTTTTTGTGATAGAATTCCCTTGGCTTTATAACAGAAAGAGAATGAGAATATAAAAAGTAATTGTTTATAGTTATCTCATGGGCCTACAATTTGAACCTCTATTCTGACCAGGTATAACCGGAAGACGCTATCCATTTTATTGGAGCAGAATAGAGATAAACGCCATAATTTCATACATGTAGTTGCTCACATACATGCTGGGAGGAATTATAAACAGTTGTGGCTGTTCCATTATCTGAAAGTTAAGCATGTGAGAGAGCTGATGTGTTCCTGTCCTTCTGTCTTCCACCATCTCCTAAAACGTACAGGTCCACATCTTTCTATCACTATTTTCCAGCTGACTTGAATTGAATTCTTCTCTTATTAAGTCACTAATTACCATTTTAGAAGCTACCAGCATACAAGATCTTGCTCCTTCATGTCTGAGGCTCTCTCATGCTGTCTACATCCGTCACTTGCAGCAGCTGGCTACTAGCTGGTCACTTGGAGGTGGGATAACTCTATGATCATCTTGTCTGAACTTGCATATTAAGAAAGGGAAAACTCTTCCTAAAGAGCCTGCCCTATGAACAGGAAAATGAGGAAGTGTTACTGTAGATTAGCAAACCTGCATGTTCATGTGGGGGGAGTAGATGAAGAGCTAGCTCTCACTAGACTCAGTCCAGGCTTTCCAGATCCCACTTTATGCAAAGGAAAAGGAGGATGCCTAGGATTTCCTGGTGGCTACACCATTTGGAAAAAAAAAAAAAAAGGTTTTTTTTTATGGAAGAACATGAAATAGAACAAGTTGCAACACAGGCCTCCTCTCCTTTTAATTACATGGGAAAGGAGAATACATGGTTAGTATTTCTATTCACAATCCTTTTACCTATTCTATTCCCCACCTATGTCATTTGTTTCAGTGCTCCTTACCTTGTTTTTTCATTTCTCCCAGTTTGTTCCTGCTGTCTCAACAGTCTCCCGTCTTCTTGCATCTTTCCCCTCTAACCTAGCCTACAGGTTTGCATCCTTTTGTGTGATCCCCATCTTGACAGCATTTGCATGGGGATTGTAGTTTCCTTTTGAACATAATTTGGGCAGTTTTATGCTATANAAAAAAAAAAACACCACAACAACAAAAAAGTGCTTTGCTAGAGGCACAGAATATGTCTACATTAAACAAGTGGTATGACCAAACCTAGTAGATGTGTGTCTGTGGAGCAGAACAGTACCGAGGACCTGATGCCAACAGTGAATGTATTTCAAGGCCTTTACTTTGGGCTAGTTCTAGTCTGACTGTGCGGCATGAGTACTCGTTAGCTGTTGAAGTACATTGCATGTACTCCTGAAGTACATCTTCCAGTTTAGTTTCATCCCAAAGGAGTACAGTTTGCACACTGAGACCACTCAATAATGCAGACCAAAGCACAATAACGGGGAGGATGAGGAGGCCCACTTACAAGCTAACACACTAATGTAACTGCACCTATACTGAGGCAAAATCTTTCCTCTCCCTTCCCTCTTCTCCCCTAAACTCTGCTTTAGTATTCAAATGAACCCAACACAGCCTGCTCTAATTCAGTGAATATTCCATATTCCATTGGAGCACCCAGCTCTTAGGGAAAAGGATAGTACATATTTTTTTTGCCAACTATGTCTATGAAGGCTCAGTGTAATATGTTTTGTTTTGCCTAGTCTTGTTCCTTTATGGAAATGTGATTATTTTTTTGTTTTTGTTAATATAATTTTTAGTTTGGCTCACTTTTCAGTAAAATAGAGAAAAGACATAGTCCTCTTAAAGCACTTCTCTGGAAATCATGGAACTATGTCTTTTTTTCCATGTGTTTAAGTAACTTGCTTACTTGTGTAACGACATTAAAAATATTTATAAATTTAGATTCTATTTCAGTAATACTAAGATACATTGTTGATTACAAAGTCGTAATTATTATGACTGGTCAGAAAAGATGAATGATGTTTTGCAAAATATATCGTGCTTTTACATTTGTTATAATTGCATAATCCCCTGAATTTTGCATTCCCCTTGGAATTCTGACAGTTCCCTTCAGGTCTGACTTTCTCCCTACAGCTTTTTGACTGATATGACCGGCTGCAAAGAAATCTTTCCAATGAGACAGATATGTTTCTGTGAAGACATGTGAGCATTTTAAGATTAAAAATAAAAAGATCATTACAAAATCAGAAACAGTAATACATACAAAGAGACTTCTGGGACCACTGAACTTATTTCCATGCTGCTGCGGGCAAACGTATTAGGAACTACCTTTTTCATAAACGAATTCAGTGTCATTTTATATGTAGTTCAGCTTTTTGTTCCATTACTGCCATTGGAAAACTGCTCTGGAATCTCACTTATTTCTGGGTGAACTAATTTCTAATCATTTATATCTAGTTGTTCTTATGCCACGCTGTTCTTCCCAACCTGATATTGAATTGCTTGATATTTTAATAGAAAACTTTGTTATTTTCTCACAGCCTTTCAGCCTTCATTTTGACAGAAAAACACAGCACACATCACCAATTGAGGAAAAATTTACTGTATCATTTTGTAGAACAGCACAAGTACTTACCTATCTTAGCTGATTTAACTTAGGATCTCATTTACCTTGTTCACAGCAACAGCTTGTTGGTGATGTAATCCCTTTGTTAATAAATATGTGTCTGAGTCTTTGTCCTCAGTCATTTCCAGGTGATTAATATCTGGCTTATAACAGAGATGCTTTTTATTAGTCCCTAAAATCAGTTGCAGCCTGGACTATTGAATTTAGTCTATTACTCCGGTCCTTGACACCATTCTGCTATTCATTGTCCCTGGTACTAATCATTAACTCACTTACTCTTGGGCACTGAACCATTTGACGATGCTTCTTTCAGCACGACCCGTTGCCATCTCTCTCTTTTAAACAATGTGTCCTATTTTATAATGCCTTATTGTCTTCTTTACTTTAATATCCTACATAATACTTTAGAAAATTGCCTACAGGAGTAGAAATGTACATTTTTTTAATCCACTCTTTCATCAAGTTGTTTAACATTTTTGTCGGCAACATTTACAATGTGATTGAGTGCACTCTCAGCAAGTTTGATGATGACACCAAACTGTGGGGAGTGGTCAACATGCTGGAGGGAAGGGATGCCATCCAGAGGGACCTGGACAAGCTTGAGACATGGGTCTGTGAAAACCTCATGAAGTTCAACAAGGCCAAGTGCAAGGTCCTGCATGTGGGTTGGGACAATCCCATGCACAAATACAGGCTGGGCGGGGAATGGAGTAGCCCTGAGGAGAAGGTCTTGTGGGTGTTGGTTGATGAGAAGCTCAACAAGACCCAGCAATGTGCCCTTGCAGCCCAGAAGGCCAACCGTATCCTGAGCTGCATCAAAAGAAGTGTGGCCAGCAGGGCAAGGGAGGTGATTCTGCCCCTCTACTCTGTTCTTGTGAAACCACACCTGGAATATCGCATCAAGCTCTGGAGTCCTCAATTTAAGAAGGACATGGACGTGTTGGAGCAGGTCCAAAGGAGAGCCATGAAAATGGTCAGAGGGCTGAAGCACCTCTCCTATGAAGAGAGGCTGAGAGAGTTGGGGGTTTTGAGCCTGCAGAAGAGAAGACTCTGGGGAGACCTTATAACAGCCTTCCAGTACCTAAAAGGAGCCTACAGGAAAGATGGGGAGGGACTCTTTAAACTGAAAGAGGGTAGATTTAGATTAGATATTAGGAAGAAATTCTTTACTGTGACGGTGGAGAGACACTGGAACAGGTTGCCCAGGGAAGTTGTGGATGCCCCATCCCTGGAAGCACTCAAGGCCAGGTTGGATGGGGCTCTGAGTACTCTGGTCCAGTGGAAGATGTCTGTGACTGTGTCAGGGGTGTTGGAACTAGATGATCTTCAAGGTCCCTTCCAACCCTAACTAATCTATGATTCTATGATCACAGAGAGCTATCAGAACAGTATGGCATTGACAAAACTTGGCAAATCCATGTTGCAGTTGATATGATTTTTCCGTTTATCTTTACAAACCTATCCAAACCATGTTCACATTTAATCTTGTAGTTGCATACACAACTTTCCTCTACTTAAATATTAGTAGATTTAATAAATAAATATTATTAGAATTTTTTTTAGATTATTATTTAAAAAATATTTAATTTTATTAGATTTGGTAAAGCCCAGGTTTAACAGTTTAGTTAGTCTTCCATACTTGGGATAGGAGATCTTCATAGATTTTGTACCTTTAATAGTGAGAATTCCCAAGTTCACACTACATTGAAGTCTATAAGCTCATCAGTCCAACTTACTTTGTTAACTTGTGTCATGGTTTAACCCAGCAGGCAGCCAAATACCATGCAGCCACTCGCTCACTCCACCTCCCTACCCAGTGAGATGGGAGAGAGAATCAGGGAAAAAAAGCAAAATTCGTAGGTTGAGATAAAAATGGTTTGATAGGACAGTCAAGGGAGATAAAATAATAACAATAACAATGATAAAATAATATACAAACAAGTGATGGACAATGCAGTTGCTCACCACCCGCTGACCGATGCCCAGTCATTCCCCAGGCAGTGATCGCCCCCACAAGTCAACTCCTCCAGTGTGCATACTGAGCATGATGTCATATGGCATGGAATACCCCTTTGGCCAGTTTGGGTCAGCTGTCCTGGCTATGCTCCTTCACAGCTTCTTGTGCAGGTCCTCACTGGCAGAGCATGGGAAGCTGAAAAGTCATCGACTTAGTATACACGTTACTTGGCAACAACTAAAAACATTAGTGTGTTATCAACATTATTCTCATACTAAATCCAAAACACAGCACTATACCAGCTACTCGGAAAAAATTAACTCTATCCCAGCCAAAACTAGAACTAGCTAACTTTATCTGTCCTTTTGAAATTGAAAACCCTAGTTATAACCGTACCCACCAGTATCTCTCCATTTCATTTAAATGAATCAGGCCAGGATTTGCTAATCTCTAATATTATTTTCTGTGAATATCTCTAAAGTTCGTGAATTTTCAAAAAGTAAATCTAAAATAATCTTCGTGTTGTCTTTGTGTTTATTTGACTGTGCTTTTCTTTCTATAAAGGAAAGGGCTAAGAAACAGTTGGGTACTATCGTTATTAGCAGCATTTGTCTTCCTCACTATACTTGCAAAGAGGAGTAATTTATGTTACAATGCCAAATAGTATTTAATGACTTTATACATTATTCAAGTTCATCATTAGGTTTAGAGGCACAGAACTTGTGCTGCAGCTCTCTCCAGGAGTGATGCTGACATAGGCAAGCTTTACTGCCTTCTCAGTGTATGTGGTTATATTTGTATTTCATTAGTCTACTTTAAAGTCAATGTAAGAATTTGAATATGTTGATCTACCAATTCTTGCCTTAGTTATAGCTTTCCTGAGCAACACATACTCTTAAATACCTCTGTTTCAGTCATGTTTCCTATTTAACAATGTCTTTCTTATCCCGTAATATTTGCTGTCAGTTCTTTTTCAGTATTTCAAGTTCCTTCACTGGATTCTACAAACATTTCTATTATTTCATACTGATTACACCAGTTTCTCAAGTAGATGAGATCTAAGTTCTTTTACAAATTATGCTGCCTCAAATGAGTACTTTTCCAGCATTATTAATAGTGTTACTTGGTGAGGTTTTATCCGCTTGATATCTGTCCCCTACCTTCTGGCATTCCTTTCAAAAACAGGCATAAGACTGACCAGCCCCATTGGATAAATTAATGGAAAACTCATTGAGGTACAGTTTCTAGTCTATTTGAAAAACAGGCAGTCAGAATATATGACAGGGAGGCTACAGAAAGTTGTAGTTCCAGATTTGAACTAATCCAAGTGCAGCGCAAAGCCTGAAGCTGCCTAAATATCTGCCAAGGACCCTGAGGTGTGCTGAACACAGTCCTTGCACCTGGACTACAAGTTGTGGAAGGGGCCTGGAGGAGGATTAGCTGCCTGGAGGAGAATGGTGTTCCACATGTAAGATGGCCACCCTGAACAGAAGGACTTCTCCATTGACTGTCTCACTGGCCTGAAGATGCAGTTCCTGCTAAGCAGTGCTCGGTGACCTTAGTGGATCAGAGACTCTGGATGTACAAGATACCTGATATAAATGGGCTGCTTGCTGCATACTGTACTTCACCACACATGCTCTAAAATACAACACACAGAACAGTGTTAGAGAATAAAAATTACACCAAATGCTAGAGGCACAATCTGCCACTGCAGCCAGTCCAATGCCCAGAGTATGGGCAGATATATTAACTTTTTCATCTGCTTTACTCAGTGGTAAAATACAAGTAGCTACTATGGCAACATCACATGGTACATTTGTTATCTCTGAACGAGAATGTGTTGAAGGAAGTAGCAGATCAGTATGCCATGTGTGCTTTCATTTTCTGGAATGTTTTCAAGGGAAAACATCTGTTCAGATATTTTTCCTGGGATTATGGCTTTAGATAAAAAAAATGTGAAGAGGAAGGGATGCAATTCTCTCTCTCTCTGCACTCTTCTCTCCTCTCTTATAAAACTGCAATTTTTTTCTAAGAAAGTGTAGCTCTTGTATTCTATACCATGCTGTTTTCCCAGAGTGGACTCTATTATTTGGATCTTTAGTAGTTTCTTTAAAAGAATAAAAAGCTAAATATTCCTTTGAACACTTATGTAGGGATATTGTGAGTAGGTGGGAATGGAAGGTATGGCTGGGAGGTTAGCCAAAATCTTTCTGTACTAGCTGGAAGCATTATTTTAAGAGGTGAAATTTTTTATATACCTGCTCATACCATTTCATAGAAAAGATGATCTGTGGTTAAAGTATTGACCTGGAATTCAAGAAATACATATTCCATTCTTGGCATGGCTACTCAGGTGTCATCTGTGACGCCAGGCATGTTCTTTAATATTTGTATGGTTCAGACCTTCCCCATATGATATCCTCATTCTTGGTTTTGGATGGTAAACTCCCTAGATTCCTTTCACTTAGCTTCAGACATCTGCAGTATAGACATTTACATCTGAACAAGCTGTCTAGACTTCCTTTATAATCAACGGAAAAATGTAGAGACTTAGGATGCCATTCATCTGGACAATTGTAGACATCTAGGTTAGACTAAGAAAAATTACACCCTAAAATTGCCTTTTTTTCCGCTAATCAAGTCACAAGCAGAAATTCAGATTGTATATATCAAAATTTGGGCAGATAAATCCTAGCTTTGCAAAGAGTGCTGTCTTTTTATGTGCATTAGTAAAGCACCTTCACTGATGTGCCCCTTTGTCACAGCTGTGGTTTCTGTGTGATACTTGAACACAAGCTACAATCAAAAAGTAAACTGTAGGAGGCCCCAGTGTTCTTTCTTTCTTAGAGACCAAGGCAAATCTCAATCAAACAGGCACACAGATGAGAAAAATGGTTGAGAGAAAGAAAAAAAAATGTTGGCCAGAATCCCAAGCATTAGTTTTTTTAAATACTAGAAAATAATATTTTTATCATTGTAAAATGTTTTTAGAAATTTTTGTTTGAAATAATATCTGTAGCACTGGTCAAGTATTTTAAAAGAAAAAAAAAAAAAGCAGTTTTCTTTACTAGAAGATGCTGTTCTTAGAAACTGAAATGTCTTCTGCTGTGAAAGGTTTTCAGTTCCACGCCAGTATGTCTAGCTGAAATGCAATTGACAGAATCTGATTGACAGGGAACAAATGTTCAATTAATTTCTCGGTTCATGGGTATGTATTGCTATCTGAGATGCCCTACAGTCCAAGGTGCCCTGATGGGGCAGGCACCCGGTACAATACAGGACCTATGAGAACTGGGACAGTGCCTGGAAACCAGGTGGAATACACTAGATATCTGAAATGGGACTGAGATGTACGCACAACTGAGCTGGGCACACAAGGGAAGGGGTAGTCACATTAAACACTGCTTTTTAGATGCTTAAGTAAAGTCTCTCTAAAAGCCAGACTCGTACTGTCAGAATATTATTCAGAAGAGAGGGCTCGGTCAGAGGTTCTGAATTGCCTTATGTAGGTTTTACCTCTTCCAAGTGACTGCAGCGAGTTAAAAGGGCAAGATCTGGAAATCCTGCACTTTGAAAGACCAAAGTTAGGATATGACTCATTTTTCACTTCCACTAAAGTCAATGGGGAGAGGTGCTTCTAGCATGAAGTACAAAGCTTATATGGGCAGAGGAAGAAGTCTTACTCTGGAAGTTCATTTATTATATTTTCTGTGTCTAAGGTTAAGGTGACATCATTCCATACCTATGTTAGTAAGAATCTTCTCACAAATAAAACCACAGCAAATAAGTAAGGGAATTGAATCTGAGGTGAATCTGAGACACCCTTAGGACAAACCGTATCCATTACTTTCAAGTTTTAATCAAAAGCTAAAATGTCATCCAGATGCAAAATTCAAAATTTCTGAAATCTCAATAATTATGAGATACTTTAAACACTGACTTGCACAGTTTTGACACAAACATCTGGTAACAAAAGCCAATTTTGTGAAAATTCGTAACTAATTTTCAGGCTAAGAAGACTCAAATTTCTCCAGAGATTTGCATCTCAAGTTAATCACATCCGTGTCAACACTCCAAGTCTGATGCCTTTAACTGAAGGAACTGAAATAGAATTAATGAACAAAACCAAAAGCATAACTTAAATTCCAAGCCTTTAACTTTAGTCACAATGGTTTAGAGAGTGTCTTCATGGTAACTCCATTGACTTGAAAGGTATTGTAAAATAAAGAATCTATGAAGAAGCCAAAGAAGTTATCTTCTAAAATACGAAGGGTCAGTTTAAGAGTAGCTAGGACAAGAGACAGTGAAATAAACCTGAAAAAATAAGTAATAGAAATACAAAGAAATCGTTTTAAGGAGAAAAGATAAACCAGAGGAGCAAGAAAAAGTAGAATAGCTCTGCCCTTGACTACATTCTCAGAGCATTTAAGATGTCATGGGACAAGAAGACTCAAGATTTTTCAATTCTGTATAAGCCGAGGGATGGGAGATAAAGAGATGTTAACTGTTGCTACTAGGAAGTTCCAGTGCCCTCACGGCAGTAGATGCTGCTCTTGACTTCTCCCTTTGGGACAGTAGCAGCTAAGTTTGGCTTTTCAAGTTCTGCCACAGGAAAAGCTGGAAATGGGGCTGTGGCTGTTTTGCCACTGTCGATAACCCACTTCCTCAAATGACTGCCTGCTTTGCCTCTGCACAGAGCCAGTCCTGGTGGGAGGGTTTAGTTTAGTCTCAGTACAGGAAATACTTTAAAAGTCCCTTGTTAGTCTTCTGCCTTTGATGTCAGTCTCAAAATTCCTACCTTTCCTGAGGACTGTCGCATGCTGCTGCACATTAAAAGCTTAGCTTGCTGTCAGGCTGTGAATATCTGCAGGATCAGATCTTTATCCGGCAAATGTTAAAAGAGGAGTTTTCTCCTGAATTATTTTACATTTTTGCATACCGTGCATTGAAAGAAGCAGGAAAGATTTGCTGATGTCAACCAGGCTTGGGCTGAAAGATGCTGCGTTATCCTCTGCAAGGCTTTTGGAGTGGGTTGACATACAGAGATTCAATGCAGACTGAAGTTTCATGTCAGACAGAGATATTGTGAATCAGGTGAAAATTGGGATGGAGCCTAGACAGAACCAGCACGAACCGCCTGAAAAATAGAGCTTCTCTCTGTAACTCAACCATATTCAGTTCTATAGATGGACTGTATAGCCTATAATAGACATCTTTTATGGGATCATGTAAAAATATCCCTGACAACAGATGGACTTTGAGTCAATGAAAGCTAATTACATTTTACAATTCTACAGACATGTAAATTTGTTCGGATGAAGGAAGGATTTTGGAACCATGTGCAATGCTTTTACTGAGTCTATATTTTGAATAGCAACCTGACAAATTATCAGGCTTATGTAAAAGCTAATAAAATGATTGTTTTCTTCCCTAAGAAATTCACTTTCTTCCTAACCTGGTGTTGGTTCAACACATGCCTGTAATTCCCATTTATGCACTGAGGTGCTGCTTTTGGAAATGAAGCAGTATTACAGTACAAGTCTTAAAAGTCATAGCGTCCATTTCTGGGGAGGTAATATTGTGTATATGGTATATGTAGTCTCTATTAGTTTAATTAGGATAAGTGTCAACACTGGGAAAAAAATGTCAGAATATAAGAAAAGCCCTAATGGGTCAGATCAGCAGTCCTTCTAACTGAGTATTCTGCTTCTGACAGTGGCAACGTGAGATGATGTTTTGGGAGAAAACATGAGCCTGATCACACTTTGTAGTCCATCTCCCATCAAAATTCATTTATAAGGAATAAAGAACACACATCTCTGCTTGGTCCTGTCAGCACTGATTTATGAATCTGTTGTCCATTAATCTGTCTAATCTACTTTGAACCTGCTAAAACTGTCCTCTCCCACAACCTCCTATGGCGATAAGTTTCAGAAGTTTAATTAGCTATTGCATAAAGAAATATTTTCCAGATAACAGTTCTACATACCATCAGGATTTTGCAGAAGTTTATTATATCTCTTCCAGCCTTTTCCTCTTGAAACAAAAGTGATCCAACCTTTCTAATCTTTTCTTGTAAGACAGCTCTTCGATCACCTACTTATTCTTCTATGTACTCTTTCTAATTCCACTATGTCCTTCTTGAGATCACAAAACCACATACAGCACTGAGGAGGCAGGTGCACCAAAGGTTTTATATATACACAAAATGACAGCATCTGTATTGTGTCCTTCCAATGATATCTGATGTCTTGCTGGCTATTTTTAACTGCAGCCAAACACATTTGCCAGATCCTCCTGTTGTTTCTTATCATTGGCATGTTATTCAACTATCCAAAAGATCTTAGTTTCATCTTCAGACTTGGAGATGTCGCTGTTCTCTCCCATTTTCAGGTCATTGATGAAGAAGTTGAATAAAACAGGTTCTAGAACTGATCTCTGAGGGACCATGCTGTTCTCTCTTCTCCATCCTGAAAAGTAGGCATTAAGCCTTATGCCTTGCTTCCTATCCTTTAATTCACTTTCAGTCCTGAAAAGAGCTCCTCATGGCAAATGAATCTTCTAATTAGCTTTAAGTTTCTTTAACAGTTCTTTGTCAAAACTGTTTTGAAATTTCAAATACATTGTGTCCACTTCACTCCCTTTATAGATTGTCATCCTCATAGACACTTTCATTCCCTGGTTCCATGCTGTGAAAAGCTTCCAGTCTAAATAAAAGCATAACTCTATCTGTTACCTTACAAAGCTGAAGCACAATGCTTCTCTTTAAAAAATTTCCTACTTGCTCATGTGTGACTCAGTCAGGCCCATTTAATTATAGTAAGCTCTTCAAGGCAAAGTCAGGCTTTGTGCTCTCTGTTCCTACAGAACCAAAGACAACGTTCCAACTCACAGTTGGGACTCTTGGGAACAGCAGTAGTATCACAATATCTAAATTTCATGTCAGGCTTTTTGTCAGTTGATCTCAAAGCATTCATCATTTCCCTACCCAGGGAAGGAAAACCAAAGAGGGCAAAGCACTGAAGTGGGAGAAGTAGGAGTTGAATCCGGGTCACCCAAACCCTAGCTGTGCTATGCTGGACTCTCTCCTAAGCCCAGAGATCTTAAATGTGAAGATGCATTAGCATTTTGACCACATCTCCTCTCCTCTCTTTCCATTAGCAGTGAGCTGAATTAAATTGCTGCATCTGAAGAATGAAAATACTCACATTCTGTGGAAATTTAGGTTTATATGCATTTCAGATTTTTTTTGGTTTAAGCTCATACCGTGTCTTAAGACATATTTTTTTACTTAACAAGTTCCCAATCTTTACATTTTCCCCATCCTCAAGCTTCCTGTTTACTTGGCAAGCCTTCCCACTCCCAACACTGAACCAGCTTTGACTGCTTTACACTTAATCAGCATTCCTTTATTAAAAAGCTATTAATTATCTTCTCAGTGGCCCAATCTACTGACTATTGTGATAATTGTAAGACTTTTAGAGCTGTTCCCCCCACTTTGTTGACAGACCGTTGGACTTAGAAACAGCACCACAAGGAATGCAGGCTCATCTTTGTTTCAACATACTTAAGGTGCTTTTATCTGTAGGTTTGCCTTGAACAAAATCCTGTTCAAATTGTATTAAGCCCCAGATAAACCTCTCTTTCAGATTATGGTTTCCAACTGAACTCCTGTGCACTGAAGAGAGGGCACCGAATTCTTGATTGTTTCAAGAAAACCTCTTTGAGTAATCCCTTGAGCTTGCCTACAGGGCTTGGATTTCCTAATGGATGCTTTGATGACAGGAGATAAGAGCCAAAGGTACCTTTATTCTCTTAGAAATTGCTCCAAACAAACAACCTCGATGATTAAAGCTAATAGAAATACCTGGAAGATTGATAGCTTGCAAAGCACTGCTGAGTGAATGAATAACTTCCCCTTTAGTTCCAAAAGCTAATATTTGTCCACATTTGCTGCCTTTTAAGAAAGTGCAACGTTTTTTGTATGCAGAGTGTTGATCAGGAACAAACAGACACCATTCAGCTATTATTTGAATTTTAAACAAAGCCTCCCTACTTCAGCTATTGAGGCAGCATTCTGCATGGGCCCATTTATAATAATTCAAACATGGCACGGGGAGGGTCGCTAGAGTAAAGTACATATAAGTGTGAACATGATACTCTTGTAAAAGTCTTTAATGATGTGAATGGGCAGCACACTATGGTATTCTATACAGGGGGTTTAAATTGCACAAAGGGCCTGTAAAACTTCTATATCTGTTCCCAAGCAATACACCTATCAGAGGGCTGAACAAATGGAAACCAAACTCTGCAGCAAATAAAAGTCTTAAATTTACAATGCTGGATTATAAAACGGTGTCTTTCAACAGCAGCTCTGACTTATTTCATGTTCTGATGAAATCATTGCTTTCAAATGCCAAGAAATTCAGCTGTAAACTTTTGGCAATAAGTAGACTCTCCTTGGAACTGCTGGTTTTGAAAACATCTGTAAGTAAGGAATCCACTGCAGAACCAATAAAAGGGGCTGAAGAGACCAAAACTTTCACTAACACCTCATAACACAGGCAGTGCTCTGAGTGCCACCAAGCCCTGCTCCCTGGTATGTGGGTTATGTACATACCAGAGTTCATTTCCAAAATGGGGGTTTTATGATTCCCGGTGTCACAGAGCATGCAGTCAGGGAGTGTATCACATAACAAAGCAATCTAACAATAGAGCTGCAAATAGTTGAACATTTGGTTTTGAAGTGATGCTGCCCAGGTGTGGGGTGTTTCGATATTGAAAATTCTTCAACTTTCTTTTGCACAACAAAAGCAAAACCTTAAAAGGCTCTGCTCTGAGTCAGTGGTTTAAGGAATTTCCCCTTTTATAACCACATTGAGGAAGGATCCAAATTAATCTCATTTTCCTTAAAAGATAAAGCGCTATGGAGTTAGGAGTCACAAGAGAAGCCAGGCGGTTTCAGGGAGAGGAGGGTGTGGGTATGTTTTGACAGTTGAAAATGAAATTATGAGCTGCTAGTGACCCAGAGCTTCCTTCCATTAGTCCCGCTCATCACCTGGCCTTCGGAGTTCAGCTAAAAGGACCTATTGAAAGGGAAGCAGAAGTGTGAAGGGAGATTGAAAATTATGTTCAATCCCCCGACTGAGGTTCAGATGTTCAGCAGCCTTTAACGTGTCTTCTCCAGAATCATTCTTGTGAAGGAATTCTGATATGGAGAAGGCACAGATTTAATTTAACTCTTTCTCCCCCTTGTTCCACTTGCCCCCCCCCCTCACTATTTTGATACAACCTGTGGTCCCTGCAGAGGACAAGGTTTCCCAGACAAGCCAAGGGGGGAGCTTGAGATCCTGTGCCCTGAGCAGCACTGCTCTGATTACATCCCAAACTTAGTGATCAAATCCTGTCCCTGTCCTCTGTATTGCGAGAAGGGAAAAGGCTGCCTGTCCTCTCTTCTCTCTCCCAGCAACTGCAAGTCCCCTGCATCAGGAAACTGCAGCTCGTTCACTGGTGGCTCTTTCTGCCCCCTATGCCAGTGCTTGGCAGAGAGGGGAACAGAATCCATTTTTTCATTACTGTTGTTAACATTTAATAAAACATGATGAAAACAAATTAAAGATCTTATTGAAAGGAGTCAATTCTTTTTTCATATTATTTTTGATGACTGGATTCATGAAGGCACTGAGTGAGAATTTGATTTTGTTTTCTGAAACAGCCTTGACTTCATGCTGAGGGACACAATCGCACTTTTAAAAACTTCTTTTTCACGTAGAAAATCAAGGTAATGTTTCAGTTACAGCTTCCAGGAGTTCAGGGTTAGACAATCCCTCTCTTCGACCCGCATGTCTTCCCAGAAAAGGGGTTATTGCTTGTAACAAAGACTGTAGATTTGGTAGCATCTGAGGTTAGTATGTGGGACTTGTGGGATGGTGATAGTCTGGATGATCAACCAGATCTTTTTTTCCTTTCACAATACCTTAGAAGACCGGGGCACAGAGCTCCCATCCATCTGCAAAGCTTCTGGGAGCACAGTCCACCAGGCCAAGCTGGAGACAGGGAGGCTGTGAGGAGAATGGGGATATGACCTCTGTGAAGGTTTTGGGGAGTTCTAGGTAAGGCAAATCTCAGGCTGACTGTAAAAGTGCTCTCCCTTGTGTTTTGCTAAAACATGGCAAATCCTTGCCTTTGGAGGACGCTCAGCATGACAAAGCAAATCTTACTCCTCTGAGCTTATGCCCTTCTGAAGGCTTGCACTGGAGACTTTTGAAGTAAAATCTGTGGTAGCCTTTCAATCAGGCACTGGGTCATACCAGGTTAGTCCGACCCATGACTGCCTTCATCCCTGACAGGGAAAAAATAAAAGTCTGTCATGGTATACAGTATTCAGCAACTAAACATTTCAGAAGAAATCCTAATATATGTAGCATACACCGTTCAGTGACAGTAGGAGAAGAATTAAAATACTACTGTGCTGACAAGACCTTTTTTGTGATATGTTTTAACTTGTGCTTTCTCTTTGTTTCCAGTCTCCTGTTTTCTTTTCTCTTACAGAGTGAACTCGGAGCGGTCACACTGACCCACTGTCATTATTTCCTAATTCTCCTTAATAAGGACAACCTCCCCACCAAGTCTGATCCTGAAAACCTAAATAGCCTGAAGTATGAAAAAAAAGTAGAATAGTATTTTAGAACTGTTATTAGTAATATGAAATACAAATAAATATGATTTCTTGCCATAAATGCTATGAATGTAAATGTGTAAATGTTTTTTAAAACCCACATCTCAAAAAACCTTAACATTGATTGAAATAAAACGTTATTTAGAAAGGAGCAAGTTGAAAAAACCCCAACAAAACAGAAGTATTTTTGTTAGCATACTCCATTATGTTAATAAATAGGGAAATAAGGATACGATTTCATGTCTCATGAAAATTAACTAATGCTGGTCAGAAAGTAATTATTCAATTCAATTTTATGATACATTTTCAAATTCCAGCATCCTGGTTTGTTTCCCATTATCAAGAAACAATATTGCTTGTGAACCCTCAGAAACTTGACACATAAATAATTCCACATACCAACAACCACGGTAAGTAAGTGAGAAAAAAAAGTTCTATTCTGGAGTAATCAATAGCTTTCTAGCTTGATTACTAAACTGGTGGCTCAAACCCTTGGTCTGCCCCTTTCAAGTCCAAACGTAAATGCTGATTTCCTGCATCTTGGTACTGTGTCTGAAACCATTGCCTTGCTGGTTCTTCTAGGAGCAGAGAAACAATATTTCCTGAAGTGTGTTTGTAAACAATAGCATATTCTCAACATCGACAAAAGTGGAATGGCTCTGTAGCTACAGCTGAGCTTGGGAAAGGGCTGGAAGGACTCTCTGGAATTTGGGATTTCTAAATGTCAGAACAGATGTCTTCAGCCCTTCGAAGACCCTGACTCATATTCGTGAAGATAGCAGCGGTGTCCACTCCCACTCTCTCTGGGCATACACATCCACTCTCCTCCAAGGACAGAAAGAAGATGAAAGATGAAAGTTAATGTTCCTTGATATCACGGATACTTTTGCAGTGGTGCTTGTTCATGCATGCATACAATGAAATACCTTTGCTCCTCTCTGACTAATCGTGTTCCTAGACAACTGTCGCAAGTACTTTGCATTCACAGCTCATCTCTTTTCTAGTTTTGCATCTGTGTCCTGTGTAGTGTTGTTGTCATGCTGTGGTCCGCAGGGGTAAGTGGACAACCAGAGCTCATTCGCTTCCTTGTTAAAGGCTACAAGTGTGTGCTGCACCCCAGCTAACGCAGTGCTCTTTGCAGAAGCTGATTAAGGAGGTGGTTGCTGGGAGGGAAACTTGTTTGATGCTCAGTTGGTTTCCCACATCTATAAGCCGCCAGAGAAAAGGAGGTAGGGAAGAAATTATATCAATAAATCTGTGCTATTGCATACTGAGAATTTTTGATGAAACTCCAGTCTATCACAAAGAGAAGACATGGAAGCTGAATAATAATAGAATAAGCGGGTGTCCGAGTTTATTGTCATTATCCCAGCTGATGAGTG
The DNA here is from genome assembly GCA_008711295.1 of Anarhynchus alexandrinus. Classification (NCBI taxonomy): domain Eukaryota; kingdom Metazoa; phylum Chordata; class Aves; order Charadriiformes; family Charadriidae; genus Anarhynchus; species Anarhynchus alexandrinus. The sequence goes on along the minus strand of VUYV01000079.1, from coordinate 1,981,742 downwards.
GGGGTATACTAAGTCCTCAGCTTTTGACACTATTGATGTCAGCTCTTGGGAGCTGAGGTAGGCCACTGCTGAGGGTGCTTGAAAAATCCCACCCTACGAGTCAAACAAACTATATTAGTCTAGTGACCTGCATTTGAACTCACTTGCCTTTTAAAAATAAACCCCTGTACAAATCCCAAAAGCAGCATATGGTTAGTTCACATCATGGACTAATAATAGCTTACATCATCTTATTTTTAAAATCAGACCTTTTCTGAATTATAGGAACACCAAAAATAGTGTTGGAAAATTCCAGAGACTACCAATCCTATAACTTAAAAGCAGCCAATCCTTTTTTTGAACCTATTTAAAAAAATTAAAAAAAAATTAAAAAAGGTCCCTGCCTCTAAAACTACAACCTTTGTCTGCCAACTTTCAGCCTGGAACACATTTTTACAGCACTTATAATCCCCTGAACAAACTAGGTTTATAATGGAAGTGCTGACAGACCTTTAGCTATTCCAGCTATCTTAATAGCTCAGCTGTATTTATTTTTCATTACATTTAAATATAATTGGTTGAGGTTTAACTCTAGTTCAATTTGATGAGAACCTTTTCATTTAAATATCAGTTCTGGGAAATGTGTCCTTTCTTGGGTGCCTTTTCAGGTTATTACGAACATCATTTTTGGGTTGCTTTTTAGATTTTTCTTACCACCCCATTTTCTTTTTTTTTTTTCCTTTTAATTCCTTTATTTCCATTTCCTTTTAATTCAAAGTGAAAGAGGAAAAATAAGCATTCTCATAGAGCATATGGTACTCAATTGTGGTTTGAATCCCAGTGTCAGGAATTCCACTAGAAGTTTCACACGTTCTGTTTTGGTCTCAATTAAGAAATATTTGAGCTGGCTCAGCACACCAGTGGAAAAGCAATGTGCTGGTGTGCATGGGTCCTTGATGATCTCCTGAACTTCTTTTGAGGAGTCTGAGTGGGGGCAAAGGGACAAAGGGCAAGGTGTGAAACAACTGTGGAAACCCAGAAATGCAAGTGTCAGGGATTGCTGATGGGATAACTGTGGGACTGGCTTAAATATGAGGTGTCTCTACTCTCTAGATTGAAAACTATTTTTTTCTGGGTGAAATATGACCAAGATGGAAGACCTTTGAAATTGAGAATCTGGAAGCAAGAAAAACAAACTCAGCAGAATGAATTTAAAATACCAAATCTAGCCAACTGTTATCCCATAGGGAAAAATATTTTCTGATGTGAGAAATGTGGGATTTAATGTTATGTTTAACTACTGTCATACATAAAAGATGGTAGCAGTGGAGATGCAGTCATAGCTATTAATACTATTACTGATATTAAGTAGAAGGTAGAAGTGTAAATTTAAGGGGGAATCAGCACAATAATTTTTATATCATTTAGAGGATCTGTTTCAATGACTCAGTCTAATATTTTTCATAATATAGGATAAAGAACCAAACCCACTCTTTTCTACATGAGGACTTTAGCCTTTTTTAAGGACTAGTCTTTTTCTGGAAGATGTGATTTAGATAGGAAGTCTTAAAGAGATGGATAATCCACTATGGAATTTGTCCCAATTGCTCTCCTTCTGGTGAAAATATTATTTCCAGTTTTATGATCTTTTTGTGTCTGTGTGCACGAGTACAGAGTCTTCAGTATCCTGTTTCCATATGATTATATGATTAGTGATTATATGCAATCACCGTTTTATTTGTTAGCTTACTATTCGATAAAGTAAATAAACTAAACTCCTTAAATCTCTTGCCAACAAAGATATTTTTCCAAGGCTTGAATAATTTCTCAGTGCAAGGACTAAGGTGACTTTCTAAGCTATATTATTGCATCTGATGTTCATATTGAATCTTCTGCTTGCCTATACTGTATTAGGAAACATAAGAAAGATTTACAAAATAATAAACAATATGAAAAAGGTGAACACAAGCTGACAATTACTGAGCATTTGAAGAACATGAAAACTGACAGGTGAAGGGGAACTGCAGAATAACTGAACAGAAATAAGAAGTCAAAAAGAAATACTTTATCAATAATACATGAGCAAACTCTTTGGGTGGGTTACTTGGGTGGTTGTGGAGGCCAAATGTTTAAAAATATTAAAAATTTGATATTAACAGAAGTATTTATTAAAAACAATACAGTTTTCCACTCAGAAGTGTCTGGTAAGAAATTTTAGGGAAAGAGCTTCCTTCGACTCCTCTTTTCTTACATCTGCCAGAGATGAGATGGCTGGGTAGTCTCTTAATATGATCCATTGCATCAATTTTTGAAGGCTTATGCATGAGAACTTGGTATTTAACCTTTGATGAAATCTCTTGCACTTCAATACATCAGTGAAACACATACTACTCCTGACAGACATACAGAAAAAAGAGCCAGCTGTTTCCTCATAATCACTGAGGTTCAGTGTTATCTAATGGACTTCAGTAGGGGTTGACGCATGCACAAAAACTATTGCAAATCAGGATATATAAAACAGTCTGTAATGAGAGAAATTAAGCCTAGGTGTCTAACATATACTGTGCAGCTGACAAGAATGCAAAATAAACTACAGAGCTTCCAAAGTACATTATGTGTTTGGTACAGGAAAAAAAAAAAAAAAACAAACACCTCAAAATTAGTTGATAATACATAAGATAATTTTTTTTACAGTGCTTGCTATCACTTTGTTGTCAGGAAGCAGAAAACAGACATTAGACCATGGTCAAAAGAGGAAAGAAAATAAAGGGATGTGGAAAAGAAAATAACGAATGGAAGAATTGGTGTTAAATCAGAATGAGTTGTATTGTGTCCACTATGCTTATATCAGCCACTTAGTAGCTACTGAAAGAGAGAATTTTAGCAATTAGCAGAGTCCCCTCTCCTTGGCTGGATTTACTATGTTTGTGTTCTGCTCATTAACACACCCAAGGTTTAACCTGGGACCTTTGTGATCTGCAGTCAGCAGTTCTGCCTGGAAAGCCAAAAATTAGCCTACGCCTTGCCAAGCCAGGAGGAGCTCTGTTATGTTGAGCTCAGCTGGTAGTCGCTTTTTCCATCCCTGCTGGTGCTCTCCCCACATCAGCTCTGGGAGAACAGCAGAAGGATCAGGAGAGTTGCATGTGGCTGTGCTGATCCAGCAAGCAGGTTTCTGGGCTGGGTGGTGATGGGAACTGTGCCTGACTTACCACCCACCCAGCAATGGGGTGCTGAGGCTGCCAGAGAAAGCCAGAGCCTAGGGCAGGATACGACAGATTTCCAGAACTGGAACAGAAATTTTAAGTCTTGATGTAATTCACAGAGACCATTCAGCTTAACTGTTTGGGTTTTTTTTTTGTTTTGTTTTATGTATGTGTTCTCTTTTTATTTTTCCCCTCATGTTTATTAAGATAAACATTAAGTCCAAGATTGTTTTATTGCTAGGAAAATCAAAAGAAAAAGTAAGCTTGGTTCTGGAGCCAAGAAGGATTTTTCAATGTGCTTCTCACTTCCTATCAGGAAAAGAGTCAGTCACAGTACTATCACTACTTGATAACACATTAGTAGAACTGTTTGATGCTTATAATTTCTTTCATTGTGATAGTTGGTAATATTCTGATTAAAAAAAATAAACCACGATTTTTTTTCTTTCTCAAAATATGCTTCCCTGTGGCACCAGTAAAGTACTGCCCAAATAGATGTCAGGGGTTTTCTTTTTTTTTCCATTTTAAAAGCTTCCCATTGTTAGAGAGTCACACTAACACCCATGATGCCAAATGCTTCACTCAACAGAACTACTTGTCCAGAGCTTATGACCGCAGGGCAAGTGCAGCGTCTGGATTCTCCCAGGGATCCCAAGTCTGCCAGGACCATAAGCAACTGACTCCTCATCCCAAGGAATTCTTCCCCTCCAGAACCTTTTACATTCCCAAATATATAGTTTGAGACATCCAGGAGAACAGCTGCGATGGTTGCTGTGAAATCCATAGTATATCTCCACTGCATTTTGAGTGACCCTGTCTAAGACCAGATTTCCACTCCAGCCAGTCACCCATGCCAGCACTGTCCAAGCCGATGCTGGCAGAACGGCAGGGCTCCTGCCACCTTTAGCTGTGGAAATCCAGTACCTCAGGCCCACAAATGCAGAGCGTTGGCATTATTCAGCGGCAATGATGCCAGAGCAAATGATGACACAATTACTATTTCAAACCATTTGATTGTGGTTTACTTTCCTTTCTAACACAATCCTGATGCAATTTCATAGCTTTCTGGGAAGCCAAGCAATGCTGGATTATGCCTTTTCCAGCAATATAGCACTAAAAAGTTATCAAAAACATTTTATTATTTTCATGCTTTCAGGCATCAGATGCTGCAAAGAAAAAATATATCATTTTCTTTGTAGCACCCTGGATTGAAAAAAACCTAACAGGCTATTCACAGTACACAAAGCTACTATGTTTTTCATACTAAAATGTATCATTTTAGCTGTGGCTGAATCTTGAAATACATTAGTTAATTTACCTATTATATGTTGATCTATTTAGATAATATTATAGTATGCTTTAATTTTTTCCTGCAGTGATCTCCACGTCATTTTGTGTAACTTATTTTTAACTATGAGAACTTTCAAAGGTTTCTGTTTTGTTTTTTTCTTAGAAGCCAAGTAATATTCTTTTAAAATCATTTGCTCTACTTCTATACTGATGCTACTGACAGCCCTTTATAGGTAAATGAGAAATTCCTTCTGTAAAAATTACATTGTCTTACTGTCGGTTACTATTATCTTTTCAAATCTATACCAAATCTTTTTTCTCTTCAAAATTTTGACTTGAAGCTTTTGACTTGTTTTCAAACTGTTGCTATTAGCAACTCGAAGAAGTAAATATACTGTTACATCATCTGCTGAGTCAACAGATTATCCAGGTATATCCAGGTATATCCCATCCTTAGCCTGAAGTAAATATATAGGATAAAATAATCTGTAGCTACCAAAAAGTTGTATATCCTATCTGCTTTATAGAAATACATGTCAATCTGTCATTTTAGTGGCACTAGGACTCATTCCATACAAAATTTAAGAACACATTAGTTTTTCAAGTGCTGTACCTTTTATGACAGTATACATAATGTTGGCTTAGGGAAATGAAGCAGAATTCAGCAAAAATAGCTCAAATGCAAACATTCACAAGTCCCCATAGAGGACTAAGCATTCACAATAGATCTTCAGCTCATTGTTCTTTGCCTCACTCTGACCATATTCTTTAGCCTTCAACCACTATTTTTAATGTAGGATTTGAGGGAAATTCCATCACCATTTTATCAAGGGATTTTCTACTATAATACTTCTTTTCTCAGGGAATTTAACACTTTTCTCTGTGTTTGTCCCAAGCTCACAAGGAATCCATTTCTCATTCCAGTTTCAGCAAGTGCTTTGAAGCTCCATTACAACTCAGGAGCAGACTCTAAAAGCCTCAGTCCTCTAACTATGGACTTCTGGATTTGGATGAACATTTCCAAAGATCTCCATTAATGCCTCCACCTTGAAAGTGTGCATCCTTACAAAAGCAGGTGGTTCAAGTCCGCTTTCCTGGAGTCCTACACGCAGAACACACTCAGCTTTTAGTATGTCCTTTTAGAAAAACTGCTGAATGAAATCACTTGCATTATTGCCTTAATGAAAGTTTGTGTATTGTTCTTTCTTATATGTAGTTTACCTGTTTTATAGATGCCAAAACAGTAGCTGAAGACAATTTTGCTTTTTAAGTTGTGAAGTCTCAAATAGGAAACTGCATCCAGGCTGTTTATTTCAGTTACATAATTCCATCACTTCTATGATACGTGAAAAGAACATTTTGTTGCTGTGGTGGTGGTGATTTTGTTTGTTTGCTTATTTGGTTTTTTTGTTGTTGTTGTTTTATTTATTTTTATTTTGTATTTCATTAAAAGATCTGCATTTATTCCACATTCATTCCTTCAGTTAAGTAGTTAATCAGCAGCCTTAATGCTCAGATTTGATGGAATGATGCAACCACCTTTTTTCATGAGAAAAATTAATGAAATAAAGGTTGTCCACTACCAAAAAAACAAAAAAAACCCAACCAAACAAAAAGGATGTATGGTCACTTTTTCTTCTAATAGTCTTCAGTTACATAGACAGCTGTTGCAGAGAGGAAAAGAATAAACTCTTTTCTGTGTCCAAGTAACTATAGTGAGAAGTAATGAACTTAAATTGCCAGCAAGGGAGTTAAACTGGATACAGGGAAAAATATTTCTAATGGTAAGGCTAATTAAGTATTAGATGGTCTAGGGAGCCCACAAAACATAAATTATTGGAAGTTTAGAGAACATATTGGGCAAAGCATTGGAATGAAAGGATACAGGCTCTTTAGGAAAGACAGGCAGGGGAGACAAGGGGTGTGTGTCACCCTTCATGTCAAGGACCAGCTGGGGTGCATGGAGCTCTGCCTGGGGATGGATGAGGAGCTGACTGAGAGCTTATAGGTCAGGATTAAAGGGAGGGCAGGGTCAGTAGCCTGGAAGGAACACAGAGAAATTATCTGAGAAGCCAGGGATAAGGTTAGGAAAGCTAAAGCCCAGATAGGATTAAATCTGGCCAGGGACATCAAGGGCAACAAGAAAAGGTTCTACAAGTATGTCAGTGGTAAAAGGAAGACCAGGGAAAATGTGGGCCCTCTCCAGAAGGAAACGGGAGACCTGGTTACCCAAAATATGGAGAAAGCTGAGGTACTCAATGACTTTTTTGTCCCAGTCTTCACCGGCAAGTGCTCCAGCCACATCGCCGAAGTCACAGAAGCCAAAGGCCTGGGAGAATGAAGAACCTCCCACTGTAGGAGAAGACCAGGTTCTAGAGCATCTGAGGAACCTGAAGGTGCACAAGTCCATGGGATGTGATGAGATGTATCCACAGGTTGTGAGGGAACTGGCAGATGAAGTTGCCAAGCCACTATCCATCCTATTTGAGAAGTCATGCAAGTCTGGTGAAGTTCCCACTGGCTGGAAAAGGGGAAACATAATTTCCATTTTTAAAAAGGGAAAAAAGGAAGACCCGGGAACTATGGGCCAGTCAGTCCCACCTCTGTGCCTGGCAAGGTCATGGATCAAATCCTCCTGGAAACTCTGCTAAGACACATGGGAAATAAGGAGGTGATCAGTAACAGCCAACATGGCTTCACTCAGAGCAAGTCATGCCTGACAAATATGGTGGCCTTCTATGACACAGTTACAGCATTGGTAGATAAGGGAAGAGCAACTGACATCACCTACCTGGACTTGTGCAAAGCATTTTACACTGTCCCACACAACATCCTTGTCTCTAAATTGGAGAGACACGGATTTGATGTATGGACCACTCAGTGGATAAGGAATTGGTTGGATGGCCACACTCAAAGAGTTATGGTCAGTGGCTTGATATCTACTGGGATATCCACACTGGAACAGGTTGCCCAGGGAAGTTGTGGATGCCCCATCCCTGGGTCCGGTTGGATGGGGTTTTGTGTAACCTGGTCTAGTGGAAGGTGTCCCTGCCCACGGCAGGGTGGTTGGAACTAGATGATCTTTAAGGTCCCTTCCAATCCAAACCATCCTATGATTCTATGGAATTGTGATATGGCTACCATTCCTTCTGATTTCAGCAGAAAGAGATCTGGTAGATAACCCATTAAAATTCCTTTAAACTCCATCTTCTGCCATCCTATCTTTCTTTTCATATTTTGTTCCTATTTTACATATAATTTTCCAAGCTTTTGTATTGAGGCTGATTTGAATTTATTCACATGTTCCCTAACATGAAATGTCTTTTTGGCTTACCTTTAAAAGACGAAAAACTGTAAGCCGAATAAGTCATCTATACTATAAATGTATAATACTTTCATATAAGACGTAACTTTCTGTACGATTTTGCAGCCTATAACCCAGCACCAGATATTGTGGCAGGATGAAATGATTATTTCACCTCTATTTTCCTTTCTGCAAGATAAATAGCACAGCAATGCTTTCATCCTTTTGAGAAATTTTCAAGGTGTGGATTTTCTTTTTAAATCTGAAGTGAAGGTGAGGAAACAAATTCAATATCATGTGGCAGTTTTCAGGAAACAGTTCTGCCACTTATTAGCCTTGAGAGGCCTTAGAAAATATTTTTTTTTCTTCTTTTATCTTTTAGACTGCAAGCTTGCTGGGGCAAGAACAGTCTTACTTTGTTTACATTATACCTAACACAAAGCAACTCCATTCTGGGATTCTGTTGCTCATTTTTCCAATGCACTTTTGCACTAAGGAAATAAATGCCTAATGACATAGTATCAAGCAACCTGTGATGAAATATAATCAAAATGCAGTGTGTTGCCAATATATCACATTCTCGGAACAGCAGTAAAGAAAAACATGTCTTTCTCTGCTTTTCCTATATTTTAACACATGCACTGACTGTGTGAAGCAGCTGTACAAGGCTTTGAGTGTTCCCATGAAAACTGCCAGGAAACCCCCTGCACGCTTCGCAAAGAGCAGTGCTGAACAACTGCTGTTCTACTGACTTACGTGCTTTGTGCTATGCCATACACGCAGGCTTGCAGACACAGATTTTTAACTCTGATGTAAGCAGAAACCTCTATGACATGAAAAAAATCCATCAAACAAAGCCAGTGTGAAACCAAGTTTCCAAAAGCTTTTGCTTTGCCATCTTTTAACTGATTCATGAAAGCAGAATAGCAAGAAACAATGTTGTCTCATTACTTGTTATATCATGGAAATGCCTTCAGCACTACAAAGGACAAGAAAAGGCAATCTAGAAGAGACATGATATTGATATAATACAGTGGGAAAACTTGAGAATTCATTAAGGCCCTGATTCAAATATCAGAAAAGTCGTTAGGAATACTTCCACTAACTTTTCTCACAGTCTTTTGAACGTGTATATTTTAAGTTACATTTGCCTTTCCTTCCCTAGCCAAATGTAGAGTGCTGTTGGACTCTGTATGGAAAATTATTAATCACTTCTTTTTTCTAAAGGTGATAACAGTTAAATGTTAACGTTATTATATCATTATGTATCTAATTTATGACCATTGCCTCTTACAAGATAAACTACTTTTACTTACAACACAAAAAGCCAAAGGAATTGTGACCTCTATACCATTGCTTGAACAGCAACATAATGAATTAATGTAACACATTAATTACTGTAACTCATTAAGAGTAATTAACATATTGTGGCACAAATTTGGATCCACATTACTGCATAAGAGATGGATTAATTTGAGTTAATTCATTCCTTGGTGTAACTGAGATAAAAATCAAGACCACCAAGAGATTAGAAGACTTTCTAAGTATTAAAAAATTCTTTCTATTTTGTTTTTATAGTTCTTGGAATTTGTGCACTATCACCTGCCTCTAGTTGGGTGGCATTTTCTTCACTTCTACTCAACTGCTGCTTCATGCTAAGGAACTTGCTAGTGGTGCACTCTTCTCTCAGGAACAAGGGTTAGGCAACTAGGGAACACATATTCTTATAGAGAAGGCTCCTAGTTCATTGCTCTTTTGTTCCAGTATAGAATAAACATACATATTCAAATTTAGTTAGAATTCTTTTGGGGGGAAGCAGAGGAGCAAGTTACATTTTCCACCAGTATTCACTCCAAACTGAAACAGAAAGGAAAAAATTTTGTGAACTGAAAAAATCCTGGGACTTTTGAGTTGGAAATGACAAAGAAGAGAAAATAGATTTTAAATCAAATTGAAGGTAGTCAGCATAATAAAAACATATTAAATATAGAATATTTTTTTTGTTTAGATTCTCCTGAGCAGAAAAAAAGTCCAAAAAATGTTAAAGCAGCATGACTATCTTTTCAAAAGCTAATATTCTTTTAGTGTTGGAAAAATCTATTAACATTAATAGTACTTCATTATTGATTTAAAATAATAATAACTTAAAAAACCTTATTTACAAGTCTAGCATTGTCAGATAATTTTCTCCAAAGAATTCTGCTGACTGAAAACACAAACTTTTCTTCCTATTTCTCCTTCAACCTTTAAACTTGTCTCCAAGAAAGTCATCAAATTCAGGCTATTTTATACTAACACAAAAATCAAGTTCAAGAGTTGGAAATTTTTCATACAGCATGCTCCACCCGCGCTCCATTTCTATGTAATTTGAGGGATCTAGTTCATGGGTTGAGGTAGGAGGGAAGGCACTGATGACCACAGTTCTGACAAGATGGTACTGAAAGAGCTGATAACTTTCAGATAAGGTAGACCCAAGCTTTCTATCTGCAGGAAGAATTTCTGATCATTCACTGACAAACAGTTGAAATTATTTTCCCTATTTCATACGCAATAAGATGAGACAGGTTAAGCGTTTACTTAAAACCTGGGAGGTCAATAAAAAGCATGGGATCTACAAACAAACGCATACAAGACCACAAGAACGAATTTGCAAGACACTTTTTGCTTTCTATTAGCTGTCCATTTGCAGTCTTACTCTAAGGAAAAATGATGCAGCTTAGGATACTTTCATTAAGACTTCTTTACATTGACTGTAAGGAGGAGTATGTGGGAAGTAATTTACTGCAGAATAACTAATGAATAGCAAGTTTATAAGGTAGTTTACCTTACTTACAGACTTACTTGCCTGCAACATAATCATATCCTGAACCAAAAGGAAAGTCTGTAAGGACCAATTGCCCAAACATTGAGGTCAAAAGCTGTAGTTTAATTAAACCTTTGCAAAGATATTTTAATTTTAATTCCAGCTTGCTAACTAAAAGGGTTGAAAACATGCAGAGGTAATTATCAGTGATTCAAAAGCTATTGCTAATGTGGTAATTTATAGTTGTGTTCTTTTGAGTGTCTCTCTACCTTCTTTGCTACACAAATAAGGTTATTTCCAGAATTGTTCTAACATAATTAAATCTCCTATTATCTCTCAGCCAAGCGTAATTCACAGCCTGTTCTACCAACATCAGCCCTGGCAAGCATTACAAGGAGTATGCACCTTTCAGTGGAAAAGCTGGAGGATCTCAGCTTTCTGCATTCAATTATCTGATATGGTGGTAAATTTAAGGAGAGAGAGATAGAGGTAAAGGTAGAGATCACTATGTGATAGGAGGTGGTTGGATATAGTGTTAATCAGTCAAGGACAATTATGTTCAGTAAAGGTTGCCATAGGTGAAAGATAGAGGCAAAAAATGAAGTCATGTGAGAAGAAGAAATAAGGAATAGAGTTTCAAACCAGGATTGCCACTTAATCTTTGCTCTGGTTATTGTTTGGATCCTATACGTATGCATATTGCTACTATCTAGGGATGTGTACAGGAGATTTTATTACTGATGCTTGAGAGAGGCACACAGCGAAAAGGGCGTACACCCACGGAAATGGAACGAACAACTTCCACATCACAGGCATTTCATGTACGAGCTGCCATCTCTTTTTCCTGACTATGCAAAGCTAAAACCAAGAGGTGTAACCTTTCTCTAGCTGGTACTGGCAGCAGCCAGTGCTGTGTTTACTTTCACAATCCCATCTCAGGAATATTCATATGTTGGGACATTAAAAAAAAAACAAAACAAAACCACCTCTTCTTTTCATTTTTCCTAAGTGGTTCTTTCCTGCATAGAAGCACACTTGAGTATATTGGAAAGAAGAACTAGACTGAAAAGAAAGAACAGAAACAAAAAACTATGGGGAGCTCAAGTTTTTTTATGTAGTCAAGAAACCTCAAAATAGTTCACAAGGACTCCATTTGATGCCCATCCTATCAGTACCTCTATTCATATGTTGGGACATTGTCAGAGTGAGCCCTAATGTATGTGTCAGAGTGGTAATTTGAGATCCATTCTCCATGACCATCATAGCTATCCCTCCTGCAGCTGCCCTCCCTGTTCTCCTAAACATGGCTTCAGAGTCTTCAGACCTCTAGGTCTTTCTACCCTTTGTTTAAAAAGACACTTCATCCCTTCTTATCAGTCCAGCTGAATATGCTGGTCAGTGCTAATTCTAAAGAACGAGAGATATAAATTAGGCATGACTGCTTTTTTCCCCCCTCTCTTCCACATCAACTAAGGACAGGGGAAAGAAAAGGTTTTCTTCTCCACTCAGTGCTGTTGGACTCATGCTGGATCCGAGCCTTGCCTATACTCAGTTTCTGCACACAGGAAGACAGCAAGGATATTTTCATATGGGTTTCAACCTAGTCGAGGTTCTCCCTTCAGATGTCCTTATACTTTCAGAGTATTGCACAGGGAGTGTATTGTATATCAGAAGGAGACCCAAGGACTATGCTGTGAACCTAATTCTGAAAACCTGACAAACTAAGTCGTTTCTCCACCAGCTGTACATTTTAAGAACTTTTTATTTAAGTAACTGCCATTGCACTTCATACATTTTAGACATATACCTGAAAAGGAAGCAGGCACTGAATGAAATTTTCAAATCATCTTTGGTTATGTAAGAACTTTCAGTGATTTGGACCTTAGAGCTTGGAGCAGGACTGAAGTGAAGGACGGATGAAGGACAGAAAGAAGGATGGAAGGAAGACATACCCTCTCCTTAGTTCAAGCTTTCCCCTACTGCCACAGAATCAATAAAATTGTATTCAAAAAGGAGAGCATTCTTCAGGNAATATGCTGGTCAGTGCTAATTCTAAAGAATGAGAGATATAAATTAGGCAGCTTTCCACTACTGTCACAGAATCAATAAAATTGTTTTCAAAAAGGAGAGCATCCTTCAGTCATTCAAAGGGCTGTTTCTGGGAGTACTGGTGAGGAACCACCTTTCAATATGATCTCTACACTGAGGCAGGCATGGATTCTCATGAATTTTGAAGTATTTATTTTGTGGGTTGGTTGGTTGTTTTGTTGGGGTTTTTTTTCCCAGAATTCTTTCAAACTAGAGTGAACTTTCCCAAAATGTTTGGTGGAGAGGAAGAAGAGAGAGTAGAGAACATCAAGCTGTCAAAATGATGTGTGGACAAGGACTTAGCTTACCAGTGCAGCTAGTTCTGTAGCCAAAGGGAGAAAGATCGAGATAAAGGATCTTTTTCCTTGCTGGCCTGAGGCCCTGGAAGTATGCTAGGAATGCTGCTCTCCTTCCAGAGGAGCTGATTCAGTTTCACTTGTGGCGGTTTAGTTCCCACTGTCATCACTCTCACCGTGACAGTTGCTATAGTGAGCGAGAAAGTGCCTTGCCTAGATTTGGGTACTAACACAAAAGGCTGCCTGTCTCCTCTGCAATTTGGCAGGAGCCCCTTTAGTGCGGGATGATGTGTAGCTGTGCGCTTACTCGCTGCAGACCTCGCTGGAGCTTACCGGCACATTCCTGGAGAGAGCAAGTACAAGCAGTGCTGACTGGCCATTTTCCTTAGAGGAAACCTACCACAATATCTGCACTTGACCCCTGTGTTTTACCAGCTGTTCCCCCAGCACTTTATAGGCTTCACACCTGTTTTGCAAAAAAAAAAAAAGAAAATACTCGTTCATTTGAATGAAGCATAAAATGACTCAGCTGGCCACCAAAGGTCCCCTTGCATGAAACCTGATCTGTGTTTAAGAAGTCAGCAGTACAGAAGGCCCTTGGGATGAAATCTGGTAAAAGACTGCACTGCTCTTTTTTTGGGATCCCAGCTCCCGAAATGGAATTTAGGACGCTTTATTTTACACCATTAATCTCCCTGTACAGCAAGTTACCTAAAAGAAGGCAATCTAAAAAGATACAGATTTTAAAAGTGGCTACACAAAGTCTTCATGGTGCTATTTAGCACTAGCAAAGGATACAGGCTTCCTCTCTGCTGTGAGGTTTGATGAATCCAACCATATGGGAGCCAAAAAGTACAGAAAGTTACTCCAAAAGTTATAGTAAGAATTTTTATTTCATGTAAGTTATTAGTGCTTTTCCTCTCAAAATACAGTTCACTAGCCCTGCGCAATACAGTATTTTAGAGACTGGGCCACCCTCACCTACCGAGAAACCCCAGTTTCTATCCCTTCCTTAGACAGAAGAGTTCAAATGTATTCTCCCACTTCCAGAGTAGCACAACCACCAAAATAAAGGTTTCTTATGGGAGGAAATCAGGGTACTTCCTTAAAAGAAAAAAAAAGTCATTTACCTGTAATGCAGCAAGATGCACAGATTCAAACATTCTGAGATGGGCACCGAACCTGGAGTGAAAAAGCTGTTACTTCTTTTTGCAGTGGAAATGAAAGGGTTGGCTAGCACTGCTCTTTCTGAGTCTGCATCTCGGTATGCTCTGAGAATGTCTCCACACTAAGCATTTCAGAGAACTTAAACGGAAGAATATTTTGTTTCCAGCCTGAAAAGACACAGGTACCAGCCCTGAGTCAGATACTCAAACCTGATGTGTTGAAGCATTTCTAAGTATATATAAAGTGCAATTCTAAGGAAGCCGGATTTTTTTGTTGTTCTTGCAAATTGAAGTGCAGTTAGCATTAATCTACCTCTGGATTTAGGCAACAACTAGACAAAAGGGTTATTATTCTCCAAGAGGAGATGTTGGTTGAAAATATTTTGAAAGCCACTTTAACAACTTTTTTTTGAAAATCAAGTCTTGTCAAACCTGACTCATTTTGGAACACCTAACACAGGTGCTTCTGAAAATATACTGCTTTTCTGGTTTTGCTTTAAAGAAAAAAAAAAAAAAGGAGAAAAAGCAGAAGGATACACCTTCATTTTACAAATACCTGACCCAAATGGAACAAAAGAATGGCCTCATGCTTAAAGCATTGAACTGTTATTCAGGAATGACCTGGAGCAAGTCATTTAATCTGCCTATGCCCTGTTTCCATAGGGAAGGTCTCTTTTTCTTTCCCAGCAATTTAAGCAGTAAGCTCTTTATGAGACAGTTTGTTTTACTTTGTGCCTTTGCATCTGTATTACAGCAGAGAGATCTTTCTGCAAGAGCTTCCAAACACCACTTCAGTATAAAGATATATAAATAGAATTTAATCATAAACGTGAAGAAAACTTTACAATATTTATGATCAATTCTTGCTGCAACAGTTTAGATTTTGGAAAAACCTAAACTGGTTTTCCTCTGAATATATTTTGGAGATGTTGCTTTAGATGTATAAATTGAATATTTCAGAATACAGTTTCATTTGCACACATTTCAGTTTCCTCCAGTCTTAAATGAACACTGCATAATCTGGAAGGATGATCTAATGTCATCCTCATTTGGTGACAGTTTATCATGGGCTATATTCCCTGAAAGCATCATTATTAGAGATGTTATTATTACTGCTTTCGAAATTAAATTATCTCCAAGAAGGACCTATACATATAAAATGGAATCAAAGCCCCCTTATCTTCAGCAGTATTTATGTTATAAATTATCTCAGGGACCCAAATTAGAATGTCAAAGGAATTTGGCAGTGGAAAACAAAGGAAGTGCATGAACCTCCCTTAGGACAAATCTGATAGCTCATGCTTGCATGTCAAATAGGCACTGCCCTTACCATATAATAGTCAAACCCCAGATCCTCAGCTGCTGTAAGTTATCCTCTCTCTAGCAGTGGAGCCCTGGCAGCTTACGCCAGCTGAGGATCTGGCTCACTTGTGATTTATAGCAAGCTGCCATACCTCAGACTATGCAGCACAGTGTCTTTATCCTGGGATTCTCACAACAGTCACGGTATTTTTTATTGGAATGTGCCAATTAGGATTTTTGTGCTTGGAAACAAAATTTTGTTCCTTATGTCAATAACGTGTAAACAGACACTTTAGAAGTTTCATGGTTTAGCATATAGAGCAAAAATTAGGTAAGTGGGCAAGGGGGCAGGAAACTCATAAAACACTTTCTTCTCTTAAGGAAAGGTTATTATTTCTGACTGTACTGAAACAAACTCCACTGTGTATCAAGTCTGCTGCCAGTGTGTCATCTAAGAGGAAATGCATTGAATATTTTATTAATAAAATCAAAACTCAAATAAAAATTTAATGTTGTGCAAATAACATTAAAATTGGCAACATTCCTATTTCCACATTGTTTCATGGTGAGTCAACTGGAAATTATGCACAAAGTATGGTATTTGTGAGAACAAAGGAAGAATGAGATAGGCAGCCTGACATACATTTTTTTATATCTGCTGTTATCAATCAGAACAGTACATGCTGCGGAATAGGCAGGACTTGTAAATCTTGTTTGCCATTCAAGAATGGGGAAAATAGGGACATGCTTCTGAAAGTTGGTAGCAAGAATCATTGAACCTTATTCTGAGCAGCTATATTCCATCATTTTTACCACAGAGATTTAACCATTCAGCACAGTGGCTTGTGGGGTATTATGGTGCCTATGACCTATGTGTCCAGCTCTAAACTCCCAGGGTTAACATGGTCGCATTAGTTCTGTACAGGTAAGTTAAGGAAGGCAAAGCTCCACATGGGAACTCACAACAGCCTGTGTGTTGGGTGCTAGAACACATCAACCAGCCAACAGAAATTGCCATGGGAAGGGTATGTCTGAATTCTGCCTCTTAGAGGTACTCAGTTCCCTTCCTTGACTCTGAGGATATCTCTGAACTTAAGCTTGGGAACCTGAAAATGTTCCTAGAATGTCTTCATTTGGACAAATATCAGGATGTGGCCCTTTGCTCAGCAGTCTAAAGGTCAATGTCTTTGCTGAGAAAGGTGGACATTTGACATCCATGTCCTCTTCAACTTGAATGGGTTTGAAGTTCTTGTCAGGTGAGTAGTGCCACCAGCTGGTTATGCAGTTTCCTGGACAAAAGTGTTCTCCTTACCCTCTAGCTGAAGATGGGCCACTCTGTGTACCCTAGAAAGTAAGATTTTTTGAATGCAGTAAGAAGAAAAAGATGATGTCCATCTCTCCTGAAACGAAGCAAATTATTCACCTCTGATTATAATTCTCATTATGGAATTAAAGGAAACGGGACTACTAGAAGCAAAATTGACACTGTGAAAAGGAAACCAAAATTCAGACCTGAGAACTTCTGAAGTTGGGAAATTCAAGCCGCTGGAACCCCATTTCAGAATTCTGCAGGAAAATCCCTATGGAATTGCAAGCCCAGTAAGAGGATTTCATAAAATGCCATTGTACAAGGCAACAGAAGGCAGCAGTGTCGAGAATGGGGTACAGTTTTAGTTCCTCAAGTTCAAAACAGATAAAATCAAATGGAAAAAGACACAAAGAGGAACTACCAAGATGTAAAATTAGAACACCTTGCTCTGACTTATCTGGGAAAAAGGTATAAGATTATTGCTTCTCTAAACATGTCAATAAAGTGAGTAGTACCAGGAGGAAGAAAGAGGGATTTTAAGCTAACAGTGTTGGCGCACGAACAGATGGATGCAAACTGGCTAGAAATAAATTATGCTGAAAACTTCACTACTGCATCAAAGGAGTGATGTTCTGGAACAGCTATCCAGTAGCAATTGCAGAGGCAATTCCCCCAAATCAAAATAACAACAACAAAATTAGTTTTTAAGAGGACTTTGATCACTTCATAAAAGGATTACCCACCATAGTTGCCTCAGGTAACAGGGCATGGGTTTCCATGATCCAAGAGGTCTTTTTCAGTCTTATGTTGCTGTGAATTTAGAAGTTGTTACTAAAATAACATAAATACCTTAAGGTAACTCAAGTACTTAAGCAAATAGGTAGATACTGTTCTATGTATCTAAGACCATCCATTAGCAGCACAATGGTTATCCCTTATCTGTATTTAAAAGGAAATGGTTTTCCATTTCCCACTGTTAATCTTTCCTCACTGTCTGTCTTAATTATTAATGTCTGTGTTTTAATTATTTTTTTACTTTTCTTAAATGTGTTGGATGCCAGCTAGGTTTGCCCAAGGGACCCTGAGAGATGGATGAATTAGCTGCTACTATTTCAGCTAGAAAGCATGTTCTGTAGCAGATTTGTATTTTCTTTAGATCAAATGCAAGAGCTCAACTTGTAATAAAACGAAATAAAAAATCAGTGGCCAGCAAGTTACATCTGAATCTCTGTCTGCCATACAGAACTGGCATATTTCCTTCTGTCAGCAAATTGTATTGTTTTCAAGCCTATAACACCAGTAGGCACAAGTTACTTTTGAGCTTAGGGAAAGCTCTACCCTTCTTCTGCACCCTGTTAGTGCCTAAAGGCTTCACTAACAGCTTTGTGGCAGTGGAAGTACAGCAGTAAAAAATGACCCAGAGCCAGTTGTGGATATACCGGGTGGCTGCTACGCGTACTTACCAACACCTTTCGTCTGAAACTCACTGATTACCAGTGGAAACAATGTGGGAAGCACACAGACAGTGTGTAATTAGATTACAATGCTTCCTTGTAGCTGGAGTTTCTTGTAACCCCTGACCATGCTTTGTTTTCAGCAGGAAGTTCATTGGTATCACATCACCGTGGAACATAGACGCAGTTTGCTTTAGTCATAAGCAGCTGGATCTTAAACGCTCACATTGGCCCATATATCCCTAACAATTCAATTTTTTTTTTTTTTAATTTGTACTAGAAACTTCCTCACAGCCACTTTTCTAAGATTTTCTCAAGCTTCAGAAAGCTAAACATAATGGGAAAATGCAAGAAGTCCACTTCCTGGTTAATTTTACTTCAAACTGCCATAAAGTCACCTCCATCTGAAGAAAGATATGATAATGGGTAGTCATCTCCTCTCACTTATGTATTGCATTTCAGTCACAGCAAGAAATTACAGCCCTAATGGAAGGGAATGGGGGTTGTCAGGACTGTGGAGAGAAGGAAAATGACTGATTCATAGGCTTCCAAAAAAACTGACAGCAACAGACCAGTGGTGAGCCTGTGTTGTATTTAAGAGCCAGTACAGTCTATGAAGGTTTCCTTCCTATTTCATACATTTAGCGCACTTTTGTAATGCTTACCCATTCATAGGCTAATACTAGGCTTATGGATGAAAATATTTTGATTTCTTTGTATTTTTAAAAATTTGTCTTCTTTCTTCTCAGAACCAGTTATTCTTCATATAGTTTGTAATGCTATTTTCCAGCAGAAGGAATAATAAAACAGAAATCCCATAAGACTATTTTTGTCTCATTAGAGAATTTGATATTAACAAATAAATGGACAAAAATGAGCTAATGTTCCCTATAATATTTTTGAATAGCTGATCCTTAAGTGATTTTTGAACTCCAGGTTTTCAATCAAAAATCAACCTATGTTTATCAAATGTCCTGAGATGGATTAGAAGGCCATATTCAGAGCCTCTGGTTATCCTCAAGCCAGCTTCCACAAATAACTACTTTACACTGGTGTATTTTGTGTTGAACAATTTGGCAGGGCTGTCTTAATTTAATTTTATTCAAGTTATGTAAATTTATTGTCTATATTGTGTACAAGTTTATTACTGATTAAGAAATGCTGTTAGCTATTCTGGATTTCATTGTAACAACAGATTGCTACCTACAACTTTCTAGCTGAAATTGTTGAAATTTCCTAGGTCACGAGAGGTAACTCTGTCCTTTAATCTTTTACATAAAGGGTCAAATTCCACTCTTAAAACTCGGGATTTTTGTCTCTGCTATTCCTATCAGAAGAATGTGTTGGACCACTCTGTTTTGATGGGTTTTTAAAGTATTTCTTGCCTCTTGGCCAGTTTATATTCATTTTTTTCTTGTGACAGTGCTGCCCTTTAATTTAAATAGTTTAGTTTTTCCCCCCAGTTGCCACATTTATCATTCTGTTGAATCAACAGTTATACTACCTTTTCTTTTCCTTAATTTTATTTAATGAAATAAACCAATTTTCTCCAATGACTACCGATTCTTCAAAGAATCATTCCCTTAAGATTTTTATAAGACCTGCTCATCTGTCAGTGAGAGGTAGCATTTGACCATTAACCACAGAAGAAAGCCAAAGTTTTCTCTCAGAGAAAGATTTCCAGTCATGTGATTCCAACGGTTTCCAAGCATCAGATTAATGGCCATGCAGAGGAGGTGAATAAGTGTTTTCAGTTGATACACTACTAAAACCAGAAGACAGACTTCAGGATTGGCTAACAGTGAGTAATGGATTTATAAACACTAAGAACTACCCCTAAAACCCCAATGACATGCAGAGCAAGCCAAATAAGGTTTCTGCTGTTGAAACCCTTTATACGATGTTACCTCTGAATTCCCAGAACTGACTGTGTTTTTTGGCTCTGGTTTCCTTCAGGGGCAACAGGAGTGTCTGTAGTTAAAATTGAGGCTTACATTTTTGGTTACTGACACACCACTTCTAAAAAATGCTTAAATTACCTCAGATACAACCTGATAGAATAATTTTTAAGTCTCATTAGAAAATTATAAGATGTATGTCTGTATTTTATACTGATATCTTCTCCACCTGACTTCCCAGCAATTCTCCATGTTCTATACTCAGAATTCATTCTACGCTAAAATGATCACATGTGAAAAATTTCTTAATGAAATAGCCACTTTTAAAATAATGGATTATTCAAGAAATGAAAACTTTTAAACCTACTGAATAGTTTTATTATTTCTTCCTATCAGTCACATCACACTGGAGTGCTGCTGGATAAATACCAGCTCTTGAAATGGGGGAGCAGGGAAGGAGAGTTTATATAAAACCTCCATGCAAAGGAGCCTTTGGACCAGTCAATAAGCCTGTCAAGAACTTATGGGTCAAAATCAAAGGAATTGCCAAAAATAGGGGCATTGTGGGCATCCCCACCTTGGTAAGTGTCTGCTGCTGACCACCCAATGAAAAATAGATGGATGTATAAATCTTTAAGCAATTGAAGGAGTCTTATGATCACAGGCCCATATAGCATGGTGGACTTCCACAATACTTACTGAAAGGGCAACTCCATATATGTGAAAAACTGGATGGATTATCAGCCTGGGGGATAGTATTTAATGGTTCAAAGCCTAACTGATGACCAGCTGTGAGTAATGTTCCTTATAAGCTGATTCTGGAGTCAACGCTCTTTAACATCATCAAAAACGTGGGTAATGGACTGTATTCAAGTTTGTAGATGGTGTCAAACTGAGAGGGAACAGCTGACGTGCTGGAGGGCAGAGCTGTCTCACGTTCTGATGGGTCTTGGTTAAGTACTGGTACAGGTTACCAAGAGAGATTGTGGGTGACCGAATCCCCGCCTTTAGGGTTTTTCACATGCGACTGACTAGAGCCCTGAGCAACCTCTTCTGACTTTGACAAGGTCTTCTGAGTGCTTTTCCACCTGAAACTATTCTATGATCATATCATTAACTTGGTGGGGTAAGGTCTCAAGTCTAAACAGGTTCCAATTTTTTTTTTTACTTTGGGGTTTGTGAATTTCTGGACGACTTTTTTTCTGTTTCTGATGGATTTGCCAAAGGTGCAACACAAACAACTTATTTTGCACTGGAAAATATTGGGATTTAACAAAAAAAAAGTTGGAAAACCTGAAAATCAAAGCTGGATCAACTAGAAAAGGCATAGTTTTTTGCTGAAGGAGCTGGCTGAATTGGATTTTAGAAAAACTGCCCCAGCCCTGTGAACGAAATTCAGAATGAAGTCTTCTTCCATAGAAACATAGAATCATAGAATATCTCAATTTAGAAGGGATGCATAAGGATCATCAAGTCCAACTCTCAGCTCCTCACAGGACTACCTAAAACTAAATCGTATGACTAAGAGCATCATCCAGGCGCTCCTTGAATTCTGACAAACTTCCCTACTGTGACCACTTCCCTGTGGAGCCTGTTCCAGTGACTGACCACACTCCCAGTGAAGAACCTTTTCATAATGTCCAATCTGAACTTCTGCTGATGCAACTTCGTTCCATTTCCTCATGTCCTATCACTGGTCACCAGAGAGAGGAGATAAGCATTTTGAAGTCTGACTGAATATGGCTAGCTCCTAGCCCTCTTCCTTACCACACCTTCACAGGCAAAAGCTATTTTTCATGTTATTTCAACTAATCTCTTAAGTTTAAAAGTGTTGATAAAACAAACACATTGCACAGCCTATTTTTTTATAATCAAAGAGGTTTTGTGCAAATATAAGTACCTGATAAGCACTTATGCTTTGGGGTGATTCTATGGACTGAATTACATCTTTGTATAATTCATGGTTTGTTATCACTATTCTGTTCACACCTTGCTGTGTGGAAGTTTACAAGTAACTCCCTGCGGTGCAAAATGCAAATGAGCTTCTTTTTAAGAACAAACTCAACATGAAGCAGTGCTTTATGACTTTCCTGGAAAGTAAGATACTCTTGGAGATAGTTTTGATACTGAAAATGCAGCCAGGTAATCATAAATTATAGAACTTTCAAAAACTTCCCCTTTTATTTGCAATTCCTTTTATTTGTAGTGTTGTGAGCCTGCATATGTCAGTACAGCAAAAGCCAGGAGGCCTCTAAGGATTTAAGCAACATAATATATTTAACAACAGTATTTCAAAGTATGGAAAAAAACAGGAGGTACAAAAGGAAAGAGTGTGAATGAAATAAAAATACCTTAGAAACAGGAAACTATAAAGGTAAAAAGGAAAACAATTACCTTTGAAGGAAAAAAAAAAAAAAAAAAAAAGCATTTCTAAGTAAACTTTAATTTTAAAAGTCCTGGCATCTGTGCACAAGAGTTCTCTCTTCCCATGTCTGCCTAGAATTTATTTGCAATGAGAACATTATAATTCATTAGTGTTATCATACTGCTATCCTACCTAATGAGAAATTTTGATTTTCCTATGACAAGGACTGCAGATAAAAAGCTAGGAGATTGTGAACTAAGACTGATTAGTTAGACAAAAACATGAATTAAGGCTTCTTACTGAACTTTAACTAGAACTGAAAACTATTAGCCTAAACTGTCAGAAATTACATGTGTGGTTTGTTTGTAATTTGATTGTGCACCTTGCTGAAGCCACATTGCAGTATGCAGCAGGAAAAAATCATACAGAGACAAATAAGAAAAAGAGTACTACAAAAGACTAATGAAGTGGAGAACGTTTGAACAAGTTGACTGTAAAACAGCACTACAGAAATCTTCAGGCTAATATGTTCAAATACAAGTGAGGTCAATATCTACTGTCATGAGCCATCAGATGTGTAAGGTTCTGTTTCTGTCGTCGGGCTTGTGTCTGCAAGAACATTTTTTCCACTAATTTTCTGTGTTTGAGTTACTCTTGAACTAGGAAAAGGTGACACTCACTCTTTTTACAGCCCACACCAGTACTATCATAATTTTGTCAATTTTAGCATAACTTTGGGGGCAGCTACCAAGGCTCTTAGCACTTATTGTAAAATAAGTCATCCCATACATTAGTGTCTTGAAATCTGAGGGAGTCTTTTCAAAATGCAAATGCAGGAAGAGCAAAACCATGAGATGTCGCCAACTCATGAGGTATGCAGAAATGAGCCCAGAAAAGACCACTGAAAGGCTGTGTTAGAAAGCCAACCAAATTTTAACCTGTCGCCTCTCTAAGGTCAATCTACATGAGCCGCATAAATATCAGATATGGTTAAGCACATTAGAAAATTATTTACCTTGAGAGACAAGCCAACAGGCAAAGACACCTACCTTGTGTAATACATTCGAAATTCAAAGAGGAACTAAAAACTGCATCAATTAGTCCAAGAGTAGTTATACTAATTTTTTAAAAATCTTTGTTGCAGACTTAGTCATCCCAGAAATCCCTTTGATTTTTCTCCTGCTTGTCCATTCTGCCCGGCATAGAGATGGAACAGGAAAAGCCACCGCTAGCTAGGTGGTGAGGAGACATAAGGAAGCTCTGAACCAACTCCAGACCTGAAACAAGCTACAGAGTCTGGAGAGCATGGAAACAGCTACAGCTGAATCCCTCCTGCTTATTTGCCCCATTACCTTGAAGCTATTTCTGTTAGCTGAAATTGTAAGGCATTATTTAAAGATGCTGCTAGGAAAATGTTTGGATTAAATTTATAGAATTCTTTAATGAATTTGGCATATATTTGCACAGAGTGTTATGTCTGCTCTATGCTCTGTTGCATGTTGTGTCATTTTAACTTAGAAAAACTTACCTAAAATTGCAAACTTTGTTAAATGATTAGATCTAGCTCATTTTCTGCTATTCTAGATTATCCCTCCTAGAGAAATCTTTGTGCAGTTAGTGTCCGGAGCAAATCTGTGGCTTCCTTGTAGAATTCCTGTGTGACCTTGAGAAAGTATTCTGTTTTATCAAAAAACACAATGCTCTGACTGAGCGCACGCTAATAAAAACTCCCTGCCTCATGGCAGGCTGTGGGAATCAACAGCATTAAATACCTGCACTGCTTGATAGCCTGGTGATTAGGACCATATAAGTAGTTACATAGTCAATCCCCCTATGGTTAGAACATTGTCAAAGTGTGTGCTCCCTGTATCTATGTCTGATGTGACATTTTCCTAGTACCAAATTATCTGGAGACATTACAAGCAGAATTGTGGAAGGATCAAAAACAGCTCAAGTGGTTCACCCAGTCCCTTGTTGCAAGATAAAATGGCATGCAGCTGACACAAAACATCTCAAAGCCCTTGATTTGCTTCAGTGCCTTTTAAAGTACTTCTTCTGAAGAAGGAGTATGTGTGCGCGCACAGGAGTTATTACCAGCTAAAAACTCTGTCTGCTGATATCCCACCTTAGAACACTGCATGTATCTATTCTAAAATCAGATGCGACACTGAAAAAATATTTGACAGAGGTATGGTTGTCTTTTGATCTTTACGAATTCCTGACATACTTCTACTGAGCGTAACCTTCCTGCTCCTTTCAGAGGTGTACAGAAATGAGAACCATCCCTTATGTGCTGCCAATTTTTATCTTACCAGTGAATAGTGATAATTTTTTTCTTTTGTACATTTACAGGGGGTCACTCAGGCCTGCATGGGATTTTTGACTACATCAACTAGAAGAAAACTTAATAATATAATAATGATTATTAATGTAACATGCAATGGCTGGTCCTATAAAACATAGTTAGGAGGCTTGCTGTCTTGTACATTAATATTGATTTGGAGATGAGATCACTTTCCACGGAATTTAATGCAGCTTTGGGCTCAATTGCAAGTAACATTCTTAAAGCATGTCTTATTTTTAAGAATAGGACCTTTAAGCGGCAATGGAGGGTTCCTCAGCGGCTGATCTAAGCCAGTTCATACACTAAATATGGGATCACTGGAGCTGTTCCAGTTTTGTGATGATGACGAGCCTGATAAGCACATGGGAAGCACATTTGTAGATGTTCTTCATTGCTTCTCTGTCAAAGCTTTTCATTTGTCCACTTACTCTTATGCTTGTTTCTCCTGAACAGAGATTCAACCCCAAATAAAAATCATGTGAGAAC
This sequence comes from Anarhynchus alexandrinus, assembly GCA_008711295.1. NCBI lineage: Eukaryota > Metazoa > Chordata > Aves > Charadriiformes > Charadriidae > Anarhynchus > Anarhynchus alexandrinus. The sequence continues at coordinate 1,956,455 of VUYV01000079.1, read as the reverse complement.
TTGACTGAGGTAGGAGCTCATGTTTAAAAAACTAACCAATATGGTTGATGAATACATATTTTGTCTGTTTACATCATTTTATGTGAAGAACAGCAATGCTGTGATATGTCTTCCGTAAAAGTTGTGAGTCCATCAATATTTGATGAAAATCATCTGCTGTCTTTCCTAGTCAAGATTTTTGTGTGTTCTTTCAGATCATTGACAAAGGTGTTATATAGTGTAAGAGCAAATCTGACCCCTGCATGACCCATTAAAACACATTCGCTCTGTTATTCCTCCTTGTGTCTAATCTAACCAGATTTTAACCTACTCATTTGATGACAAGTTGCTGATGTTGTTAATCACTGTGAATTCTTAATTGAAATGTTGACTAGTTCCAAATTCAATGCTTTGTCAAAGTCCATTATAGCAGCAGTCTTGTTTGTAACAATCAAACGTTTAAACTTGGGTTTGATTTTTAGCTGCTTAGATAGGATTTAGGCTTTTTTTATTTCTCTCTGCTCATTTTGTTCTAATTCTGTATTAAACAAATAGTCATCAGCCACCCTATTTTGCTCCAGGGTTGATGTCAGGCTAATGGACTCCTTGTTACTCATGCAAGTTAGCTGAAATGTTAACAAAATATTAGTTTGTTTTAGGCTCCAAAACTTCTTCAGTTATCATAGAGGCAATGAAAACCACCACGAAGGATCCTAATGGCTCCTTTTTCAGTGCTTCATTTTGCTATAGACAAATTATCAGTACTTGCTGACATAAAAAAATCTAACACAAGCAGCTGCTGTTCACCATCTTCTGAATTTTCCAATTGGAAAATGCGTGAAAAGCAAAATATAGTGCCTTTCCACTTCCTTGTCTTTTAATCCTCCTGCCCAACAACACAAAAGAGAAATTCCCTATAAAATAAAATAAATATGCAAACTTTCAGGAGGCCTTAATTTCCTTAAGTTTTATGGTCAATAATTCTAACCGTGCCTCTCTTATCAGTTCTAAAATTCTGGAATATGAATCTCAAATTAATTACTATTATTAATCGTATTTTCCTTTTTACAATCTGTACACGCTCAGTTTGCTCGTATGTGCATACACATGTGTGAGAGAAGTTTTGCATATATGTGTGTGTGTAGCTGCTTTCACTTCCTATCAAAGTCAGATTGTGGTTTCAACCCCTGTGGCCTTTCACAGAAGTGAGAGTGTAGATTTCTGAATACCTACTAAACCGTTCTTAGACAATTTCTGATTATTATTCATATGTTTTTAATTAAATTCTGCCTCGTGCTTGATCTGGTTCATAATTGTTTTCAGCTTTTTGAAATTGGCCCTTTGAAAATATCAAGTGTATATATCACTGTTGTGGTTTAACCCCAGCCAGCAGCTAGAACCACGCAGCCCCTCGCTCACTCTCCCCACTTGGGATAGGGGAGACAATTGGAAGACTAAAAGTGAGAAAAAACTCATGGGTTGAGACAAAGACAGTTTAATAGGTGAAGCAAAAGCAGTGCAGCCAAGCAAAGCAAAACAAGCAATTCATTCACTGCTTCCCATGGGCAGGCAGGCATTCAGCCATCCCCCGGAAAGCAGGGCTCCATCACGTGTAACAGTTACTTGAGAAGACAAACACCATAACACCGAATGTCGCCCCCCACTTCCTTCTTCTTCCCCCAGCTTTATATACTGAGCATGAAATCATATGGTATGGAATATCCCTTTGGTCAGTTGGGGTCAGCTGTCCCGGCTGTGTCTCCTCCCAAATTTTTGTGCCCTCCCCTCAGTCTATGTGCTGGCGAGGCGGTGTGAGGAGCAGAAAAGGCCTTGAGCGCTTAGCAACGACCAAAAACATCAGTGCACTATCAACACTGCTCTCATCCCGAATCCAAAAACAGCCCCACGCCAGCTGCTAGCAAGAAAGTTAACTCCATCCCAGCAGGAACCATGACAATCACTGGTTTGGATTTTCTGCTTTTTAATCATTGCAAATATAATTAAAACTAAATCACCTCTCTCCCAGGCTAATGTCATTCTCTATGAAGAATAACTAGTATCAAGTACATTGTTTCGTATACTTGAGATTTTTGCATTTGCCCTTCTTATCCCTGATTGGTTTATGTGAATGTCTTTGAGAATAGTTAGTGTCTTGTAATGCAGCTTGGATGAAAGTCAGTGCATGTAAGGAGCAGCAGTAGCCAAGTTATTTCTGAGGTGAAAACTCAAGACCAGTCTTTTTCTTAGAAGACCTGTTTTTTTCTCCATTAGTGTCAGTGTTGTTGGTTGAGTGCTGCACTGACTACCTACATGGGGTAAAAAGAACTTTGGGTCATTTTCCTGACCTCCATGTTCATGGGCCACCAGCATGTAGTTCTACTATCTACATGTTTCAAAAGTTGCACAGTTTTAAAAGTTGTGATGTTTCAAAAGTTGTGATGTTTTAAAAGCTGTGAGTCCATCTTCACTTTTCCCTAAACACTGTAATACCTATATAATCCTCAGCATTAAATGAGAAAATTATGTTTAGACTTGAAAAAGATACATCAAGTCAAATGTTAAAAGTGTTGTTTGTTTTTTCTTAACCAAATCCATGAAAGCTGGAAACTTGGATGAGGATGACACTCTTCTGTGATATCATCTTTCTACAATTATTTTGTTTCTTTCTGCTTTAGGCCATATACAACAGAGCTCTCAATTTTATCTTATAGTGATAAATGACAACTATGGTGTGTTAGGACCATTCTGTGGGAATCTGAGATATATGGAGAGCGATGGAATGGAAACGGTAGAATTATTTCTTTCCTCTGAAATATCTGCATTTTGGGTAGATCTTTTAATTATTTATTGAACTCTGAAAGGCAGAAACTAATAGTACTGTAGACCTAAATAATCCCAGAGACATCAGTGCTTGGCAGAAAGCTTTCAAAGAAAATCCATGCTTCCTTCTTACACCTGACTGCAGGTTGCATTAATTTCCAGCACTCCCTTGAGCAAGTCGGACACAGGCAGGTCTCCAGGTCATATGGACAGGACAGCCTGATCTTCTTTACTCTTTACCCAAAGGACCTTGGGTCTCACAGGCATGAAGTCTGTGGCATCTGCTGGTAAAGATGTCATCAGCTCACCCTCTTATCCATCTAGTTGTGGTCTCACAATTGCTTTCTACTGACAGAACTCTAATATCTTCCACTGAAACCTCTCCTTCACAGTACAAGCATGACAAAATGAAGACCACAATTGTAAAGGAAGCTACAGTGGAGGAAACAGGTTGGTTGAACTGACATGGATGGGTTTTGCCATGTTTCTGTGTCTTTTGGGTTTCTTTGTGGTGTTTCAGCTGCCACACAGAGGAGGAACAGTGGCTTAGAGCATCACAAACCTCCATCTGTCAAGCAGTGGGTGCCTAAAATAGGACTACCCCACTCAGCAGTGCTCACAAGCAAAAAGGGTAGATATATGGTTAAACCTGTATCCTTGTCTTTTGTGCTTCTGCCTATCTGACTTGTGGGTCCTTGAATCAATCACCTTGGTGACCAGTGTGGGAAATGCAGGTAAGGTGGGGAGCCTGGTTCTGTTGGGCATCACAGCTCTCACAGAGTGCCACAAGAGGCGAAGAGAGCAAAAGTGAACTCGGAAGTGAAGGTCTTGACCTCTGCCACATCAAAACAAACAACCCAGTAAAATAAAACCCAGACCACATTATGACAAGAAATCTGGAGAGGGACTTTTTACAAAGGCATGTAGTGATAGGACGAGGGGTAATGGCTTCAAACTGGAAGAGGGGAGATTTAGATTAGATACCAGGAAGAAATTTTTCACTGTGAGGGTGGTGAGACACTGGAACTGGTTGCCCAGGGAAGTTGTGTATGCTGCATCCCTGGAAGTGTTCAAAGCCATGTTGGATGGAGCTTTGAGCAACCTGGTCTAGTGGGAGGTGTCCCTGCCCATGGCAGGGGGGTTGGAACTTGATGACCTTTAAAGTCCCTTCCAACCTAAACCATTTTACGATTCTATCATAACATTTGAAATAAAAGGTTTCGCGTCAACTTTCTTGAGACAAAATTAAAGCATTAAATTTTGCAGAAAAGTGTAAGATCTTCCCACAGAAAAATCCTCACTCAGCCATAATGAAGATATTTCCCAGTTCCTTCCATCTCTGCTACAGCTTTCTGCACTTTGTCTGTGACTTAACATTTTGAGAGGAAAAAAACCAACCACACACAAAACCTGTGGCTTACTGAGTCACTTACTGGCACAGGGCCTTGTTTAAATATCTTCCTGAAGTGGTTGGCTTGGCGCTCCCTATCTCTGAGGATTTCTAATGGATCGTTATGCCTGAAATTAGGCAAGCAGTTTCCTCAAAAGAGTTGAAGCTTTTAAAATGGTTACTACTGTTCCTTTTCAGTATAAATTTATCTTCTGATTTCATCTGTGGATTTGTAATGCTCTTCCCTTCCCCATCATCCAAAAAAAAACGGATTTCTGCTTCTACCATATTACATTGTCTCTGTTCTGAAAACAACTGACAATTCCTTCAGCTCTGTTTCTACACACATGGATCTGGCATTCACCCATTAAACAGGTGACTGCTGCCTCAGTAGCACAGTATCAGTGTAATAAACCAACATTTTCAGCAAGAATATAATTCCCTAGAGGATGGTCAAGCTGTGGAGCAGGCTGCCCAGAGAGGCTGTGCAAGCTCCATCCTTGGAGGTTTTCAAACCCTGCACAACCCGATCTGTCCCCATAGCTACCCCTGCTGTGAGCAGGAGGTTGGACCAGACACCTCTGGAGGTCCATTCCAGCCTGCATGAGCCCATGATCCTTTCCCGATTGTCTGTTCAGCAATTGGTTTGTTTTCTTTTAAGTACGATATTAGAATTCATTTCTAGTTAAAGGTCATTGTCCAAATCCTTAAATTCACCCATGGCTTCCAAAATATACAGCTATGAAAACGTACATCACTGCATTGTCAAATTGCACTTTGGGATTTTCTTCATGTAAAATGAAGTTAATTATCAGAGCTATCTCAACAACCGTTGTCATAAACATGCAGTGTTTTTCCCTTCTCTTAGTAGTTCTAAATCGATTCAGTCTCCAGCTTTTCCACTCGCCTGGCACCTTTTCTACCCACATGGTCCTACTGATAAACAGCAGTAGCACATAACACTATGATATAAATTGCTGTTGAGTTGGAACTGTGTTTTCCCACAATGAAAATGTTCCTTCACTTTTACAGATTCACTCTTACCTTTGAATCTAATACTTTCTGACACGGTCCGTGTGAGTCTAATTAAATGTGGTTTTGTAGATTTTTTGTGTTCAAAGTGAGCATCAAATTTTTGTGTGACAACTGCTTCTCACCTCAAAAACATAAAGTGGCCCATCTCGTGAAGGCATTTACAAGAATAAGCACATTTTACAACTCTACAGGAATATTTTCCTTGACAAGTGCCAGTAATTAATATTTTTCTGGGAAACCAAAAGATTTGATTTCCACTTAAGATGCTCCTAAACAATTACCTTTATAGCCCTATTGAGAGTAGGGACATTAAATAAATTATAAAGAGCCAAGTATCAAAGCCCTTGCTAAGGACTTGATTGCACAGCAATGGCAGAACTGCATAACATAATGTACAGACCTGTCCAAGGGGAATATTTGTAGGAACTGCACCTCCATTTTTAAGTTCACTATTATGTGTGGAAACACTATTCCTAGGAAAACTCTCGCTCTTTGAAATTTTCAATAATGAGTTGCTAGGAATTCTGCTCTAGGAAAGAAGTATGCGTATCCAATACTGTGAGGATTTGTATACAACCAGTTTCTGCTGTTTATTTCAGTCTCACCACTTCTCATAATTTATGTTACAAATTCATTTTAGTATAACCTCCCAGGAGAAGCCAATATACTGTTTATATCTTTAGTGTTTGCTATAAAATTGCATTTACTCCGCTTAGGCAAGCTAGAAACATAACTGGTGATGCTGCAGAGTTGGTGCTGAATTTTACTGGAAAATACAAAGTAAATGTTGCTGGAAAACACAAATGTAGTGAAGGTATCCCTGTAATATTTGTTAAAAATAGTTCTGAAGTTTGTACAGGACCAATTTGAATTCTATGTACTCTATCTAACACTTTTATACTAATTATGTTAATATGAGACTAGTTATATAAAACCATAACAAAATCCTGGACTTGTGAAATTGGTATGATTTTTTTCATTCATTTCAGAGAACCAAAATTTCATTCAGTGTGAATTTCCAAAAGCAATACAATAACCTTTTAAAAGTGATAACATACTAGTTCTCAGGAAATTAATCAGTACTTCAAAATATACTGTAGAAGGGAAAAAAGGTCCTTAGTAGGTTTCTGCGTCTATTTTGTGCATCAGCAGCAAATGTTCTAAACTGTAAATTATTTAAAAGTGTGGCACACTGACATCTCTTTAGGTTCAGATCACTGAATTTGTAATGCAGTCAGCTCTGTAGACAGAAACATTTCGATGTGATGCACGCAAAACATTTCTTCACAAAATTAAATAATGTAGCAAATGGTATGAAGTCCAATGGGACCACGTATTAGGCTAATCTAAGCTGTCATGGAGTCATGGACTAATGAAGAAAGGATTGAAAGAATTAACCCAGTTTCTCTCCTCTTATCAAGGGCCACTGGGGGAGCATGAGTCAGGGGAAGGTTCTCAGTCCTTGATTCTGCCCAACCTACAGAAATGTTTAATATGATTATTAATTGTCCTTTAAAAGGTATGTGTGAATATTGTGTAGCTTTTATTCTTTTTGGTCTATCTCAAAATACTTTGCAAGTGGGACAAGTATCATTATTCTTTTTATATAAATAAAATATTTATTTTGTTATGTATCTTATTACTTCTTATTTCTTTTATCTTATACTGTAACATAGATAAAGAAAAAAATTCTTTATAAAAGGAAAGTAAATCAAGCCAGAGAGAGGAAAGGTGTCAGAGTTCTCCTTTTGACAATGGGACTATTCATATTATTACAGGTCAGTATTTCCGTAAACTGGAGAGAATCAAGGGTGTTATTTGCTTCCATTGAGACACTGGGGTTGTGGTGGTGACATGTTTCTACCAAACAAACCCAGCACCATTTTGAAGGCACATTTGCATCACATCTCTACAGTGAAAAATATTAAAGTAGAGGATCCATCACTTTTTTTTTTTTCTTAGATATTAATAAATCTTCTCCCATTGGGGTAGCAGCAGGTTAGCAGGAATAACAAAAGCTTTTCAGCGTGTTGAAAGAAAAAGCCTTACCCAGTCAGTAGCTCTCCTTTGCAGCCATCCCTCACGGCACTTAAATGTCATTTCAAACTTCACTTCATCACCTTGGTGAGCTAATGCACTCTACAGCCTCACCAGATGTGTTTCTCTCAGATGCAGTAAGCACTTTACAGCGCTTCACCCTTCCACCCCCCTCCTGGGAAACTGTCTTGAGAGGATGTTTATATGTTAAATTGCAAGAGAAATATGGATGAGAAATATGAATTCTGCTATAGCCTATGAACTGATCTACATTTCCTTCAGCTCACTGAAATGGGGACACATAGTTAGGGACACACAAACCAGAGAGGAAAAAACAGTGGATTGACTATTGTAACACAGGAGCCAGATGCCAAGGATATACCTGACAGAGAAGCAAGAGATAAAGCAGCAGAATTATACTGATAAAACTATTTACAACACATACCTGTCTATCCAGACATATATGCACTCAATTTATTCTCTTCTGAAATGTATTACCTACTAGTGTAAATCCATTGACTTTAATTGCATTTATTTCTGCTTTTTACCAATCTGATGGGTGATACAGGGTTATGTACTGGTGCCCAATCATTGACTCTTTTAAGATCAGTATTGCCCTTCTGCAGAGTAAAGTAGGTCCTTGGGCACTTCTGGTTGACTTCTTATAGAATCATATAATCATTTAGGTTGGAAAAGACCTTTAAGATCATCGAGTCCAACCATTAACCTAACACTGCCAAGTCCACCACAAAACCATGTCCCTAAGCACTGCATCTACACATCTTTTAAATACCTTCAGGGATGGTGACTCCACCACTTCCCTGGGCAGCCTGTTCCAATGTTTAACAAACCTTTCAGTGAAGAAATTTTTCCTAATGTCCAATCTAAACCTACCCTGGTGCAACTTTCCTCTTGTCCTATCACTTGTTTCTTGGGGGAAGAGACCAAACCCCACCTCGCTCCAGCCTCCTTTCAGGTAGTTGTAGGGAGTGATAAGGTTTCCCCTCAGCCTCCTTTTCTCCAGGCTGAACAACCCCAGTTCCCTCAGCAACTCCTCATAAGACTTGTGCTCTAGATCCTTCACCAGCCTCGTTGCCCTTCTTTGGACATGCTTCAGCACCTAAATGTCTCTCTTGTAGGGAGGAGACCAAAACTGAACACAGTGTTTAAGGTGCGGCCTCACCAGTGCTGAGTACAGGGGCACGACCACTTCTGTAGTCCTGCTTACCACACTATTTCTGATACAGGCCAGGATGCTGTTGGCCTTCTTGGCCACCTAAGCACAATTCTGGTGCTCAGAACCAACCAACCCATGTGTCAACCAACACCCCCAGGTCCTTTTCTGATGGGCAGATTTTGAGCCACTCTTCCCCAAGACTGTAGTGCTGCATGGACTCATTGTGACCCAAGTGCAGGACCTAGCACTTGGCCTTGTTGGACCTCATACCATTGCCTTGTCCCATCGATCCATCCTGTCCAGATCCCTCTGTAGGCCCTTCTTGCCCTCAAGCAGATCAACACTCCTGCCCAACTTGGTGTCATCTGCAAACTTACTGAGTGTGCACTCGATCTCCTCGACCAGGTCATTGATAAAGATATTAAATAGAACTGGCCCCAACGCTGAGCCTTGGGGAACACCACTTGTGACTGGCTGCCAACTGGATTTAACTCCATTTGCCACAACTCTTTGGGCCCAGCCATCCAGCCAGTTTTTCACCCAGTGAAGAGTACACCTGTCCAAGCCATGAGCAGCCAGTTTCTCCAGGTGAATGCTGTGGGAAATGGTGTCAAAACCTTTACTAAAGTCCAGCTAAACAGCATCCACAGCCTTTCCCTCATCCACTAAGCGGGTCACCTTGTCATAGAAGGACATCAGGTTAGTCAAACAGGACCTGCCTTTCATAAACCCATGCTGACTGGGTGTAATCACCTGGTTATCCTGTACATGCTGTATGATGGCACTCGAGATGATCTGCTCCATAACCTTCTCTGGCACTGAGGTCAGGCCTGTAGTTCCCAGGATCCTCCTTGCAGGCCTTCTTGTAGATGGGCGCCACATTTGCTATCTTCCAGTCAACTGGGACCATTCCAGTTAGCCAGGACTGCTGACAAATGATGGAAAGTGGCTTGATGAGCACGTCTGTCAGCTCTCTCAGTACCCTTGAGTGGATCCTATCCAGCCCCATAGACTTGTGTGTGTCTAAGTGCTGTAACAGGTCACTAACCATTTCATCTTGGATTATAATAGAATCGTAGAATGGTTTCAGTTGGAAGGGACCTTAAAGATCATCTAGTTCCAGTCCCCCTGACATCAACATGAACACCTTCCACTAGACCAGGTTACTCAAAGCCCCATCCAGCCTGGCCTTGAACACCTCCGGGGATGGGGCATTCACAGCCTTTCCGGGTAACCTGTTCCCATGTTTCACCACCCTCACAGTAAAGAATTTCTTCCTAATATCTAATCTAAATCTCCACTCTTTCAGCTTAAAACTGTTACCCCTCATCCTGTCACTACAGTTCCTGATTAAAAGTCCCTCCCCAGCTCTCCTGTAGGCCCCCTTTAGGTACTGGAAGGCTACTGTAATGTCTCCCTGAAGCCTTCTTTTCTCCAAGCTGAACAACCCCAGCTCTCTCAGCCTGTCCTGAAGGAAAGGTGCTCCATCTGTCTAATCATCTTTGTGGCCCTCCTCTGGACCTGCTCCAACAGGTCCATGTCTTTCCTGTGCTGAGGGCTCCAGATCTGGACTCAATGCTCCAGACCTGGACTCAGTACTCCAGGTGGAGTCTTACCAGAGCAGAGTAGAGAGGCAGAATCACCCCCCTGGACCTGCTGGCTACACTTCTTTTGATACAGCTCATTATGGGGGCTTCATTCTCCTCCCCATCCTTGTCTTCCAGCTCAGGAGGCTGGGTACCCTGAGAACAATGGGTTGTACTGTTAAAGACTGAGGCAAAGAAGGCATTAAGTACCTCAAACTTTTGCTCATCCTTTGTCACTATGTTTCCCCCCACATCCAAGAGAGGATGAAGATTCTCCTTAGCCCTCCATTTGTTTCTAATGTATTTATAGAAACATTTTTTACTGTCTTTTACAGCAGTAGCCAGATTAAGTTCTAGTTGGGTTTTGGCCCTTCTAATTTTCTCCCTGCATAACCTCACCACATCCTTGTAGTCCTCCTGAGTTGCCAGCCCCTTCTTCCAAGGGTCATAAACTCTCTTTTTTTTTTTTTCCCCTCGAGTTCCAGCCAAAGCTCTCTGTTCAGCTGATTTTCTTCCCCACTGGCTCGTCTTTCAGCACATGGGAACGGTCAGATGCTGTGCCTTTAAGATTTCCTTCTTGAAGAATGTCTTTAGTAGAGGACAGTCATGGTCTGGGTATTTTCTGAGCATAGCTTCATTGAATTGCATGTATACAGGGAACAGACAGGTGCAGGATTACTAAACAACTATTACAGCCCAAATCTGACCAGATTTCCAAAGTGCAGTACTGCCTGGGAACAACTCCAGTCATATCTAACACAAACACTTCTGGTGTTGACACCATACTTTCTCTACAGGATCTGTACACGGGAAACAAACAAACAAACAAACAAACAAATCCCCAATATTGGAACTTTCTTAAATTTTCAGAAGATTGTGTAACAATATTATAGATACTCTCATAACAGTATGCTGTGCCATCATGCCATGATTCTGTAAGAAAATGTTTTAAACATACAGAAACACACTTCCTCAAATATGTTGAACATGAGCCCTTTATTATTTTCATTATTCCTGAAACATACTTTCATAACAGCTCTTGGAGTGGCCACGAAACATTCCTTTGCTGAGGCAATTTTGAGAAAACTTATGAAAAATTATTTTTAAAATCCACTCTTTTGGAGATTACTGGACAATAAGTGTTGACTTTGCTGACAGAAATTGTGTTTTGGCGACAATCCACATGCCTAGAGACAGATTCTTCCATGGAATTGAGATGGAATTGTTCCACTGCTATCTCCAGTCAAACCAGCTACGGACCTGGACCACAGCCAAACTTCAAATTTACCTATCTGGTTAGTTGGTTACCTAAGGTTTGTCATAACTACGAAGTTACATAGAATTCTTTATACCATGCTTATAATTACTGAAAGGAGCAGCACAAAAAACAATGCTTATTAGAAACTTCTGTAAGCTAGTTGCATTCCTAACATCTGGAGTATAATGTATTATTAACAAGTAAGTAAATGAATAACAGAATACAGGAAGATTATAACAATTATAGCATGTTACCAAAGCAAGAGTAAATAGTCTCAAGAATGTGGCATGGTGTGTATTTAAGCGGATTTATTCGCAAGCTCAAGTAGTTTAGAGTAATGTCCTTAAAGGGCAGTGGGGGAAGGCTAGTGAATGAAAGTCAAGTATTGCTTTTTTCTGTTTGCTTGCATTGTTCTGCCTGGTTTCTTCCACTTTTTATCAGAGCTGTTCTGACAGTAAAAATTGTAAAAATGATTAATAGCAATGGAGAGAGAACTCTCATGGTACTTCACATCTGCATGATTCGGTGTGTGTATCCCACTGTCTGGGTCACTGTCACACATTACCGCCAGCACGTAGCCCACACGTGGAGTCTGGCAGGTTTAGAAGGGAGGCTGGAATCAAAGCTTCTGAACATGACTCTCTGCCTTTAAACCACCAAGCTGGATAAATGCTCTTGTTTCACTTCCTAAACTGAGCTGGAAGGAAAGCATTTTGGCTCGCTCATCCCTCAGATGACTTGAACAAAAGATATCCATTTGTCTGTCAGCACTTAGGAGACAGTCATTAAAATCTGCCCTTGAATACAGGCGTTCCCACTGATTTTACTGGAATCCCAAGGCAAGATTCTCAGAGAGGGTACACCACAATTTCATGGAAACTGGTAGAATTATACTTATTTCTACTATCTAAAGAGATAAGCTATATATCTGAGGTTAAAATGTGGCATAATCACACATAATCACACAAGTAATCACACAAAGCCAAATTCTGAGTTTGGTTGGATATTTGGGCCTTTGACCAACTTCTTTGTGAGCAGAATTGTGGAAATAATTTTCTAGGTCTTGGAGCGGGACACAAAGGTGTCAGCAGGTATTTACTGCCACAGGGATTAAATTGACAGCGGTGTTTGCAGCATTTCCTATTCTGTGTATAGGAAATACTGTAAAGGTAGATAGGGATCTGGGGGTGCTGGTCAACAGCAGGCTCAGTGCGAGTCAGCAGTGTGCCCTGGCAGCCAACAGGGCAACCCGTGTGCTGGGGTGCATCAAACACAGCATAACCAGCCAGTCAAGAGAGGTGATTATCCAGCTCTGTTCAGCGTTGGTGCGGCCTCACCTTGAATACTGTGTGCAGTTCTGGGCCCAGCAATTTAAGGAGGATGTGAAGGTACTCGAGTGCATCCAGAGGAGGGGAACAAAGCTGGTGGAAGGGCTGGAAGGAGTGTCCCATGAGGAGCATCTAAGGACTCTGGGTTTGTCTAGTTTGGAGAAAAGGAGGCTGAGGGGTGACCTCACTGCTCTCTCCAGCTTCCTGAGGAGGCAAATGGGGAGAAGGGCGCTGATGTCTTCTCCCTGGTATCCAGTGATGGGACATGTGGGAATGGTTCAAAGCTGCACAAGGGGAGTTTTAGACTGGACATCAGGAAGCATCTCTTTACCCAGAGGGTGGTCAAACACTGGAACAGGCTTCCTAGAGAGGTGGTTAATGCCCCAAGCCCATCAGTATTTCAGAGGCATTTGGATAAGGCCCTTAATAACATGTTTTAACTTCTNGCCCTGCCCTGAATTGGTCAGGCAGTTGGACTAGATGATCATTGTAGCTCCTTTCCAACTGAAATATTCTGTTCTATTCTATTCTATTCTATTCTATTCTATTCTATTCTATTCTATTCTATTCTATTCTTTGTTGTAAAATATTATTTTTTTATGGCTTACTGTACAGACGCATCAATTTTTACTTCTTTCTTTCATTGCAGTGCCACGGAATGCTGTTACAAAACTGTACCCGAGATAAAAATCCAATGTTTCTTAAAACATGATGATAGGAATGTAACCATGGCTGCAAAAGCATTCAATTCAGTCATAAATTAAGCACAACAAACTGCATTAAGCATCAAAAAGGGCACTCCACATCTTCTGATTGGCATTTATAGTAGTTTATAATATGGCAAACCTGACACCACAGAACAGGATAAAATATTACAATAAGAAAACTGATTGATTAGTTAATGTCTGCACAGCACTCTTACATATGAAGCACTGCCAACATAATGCTAAGAAAGCATTCAGATAGGCATGACATGTATAAGCTGAGAGCGAAAATTACCCTTCTGATGAAGTAATGTATTTGTTAGACTGTAACATTTAGAATTCTTTTATGTTCATTCCAATTATTATTATGGTCAAGCATTTTCTGGTGATCCATTGAATAAATGGTCAATTATTGTGTTGTATAAAATACAGAGAAGCTGATACTACAATTGCAATCTATCTGGAGCAAGCTTTATTCATTAGCTAAACAAAACATTGTTCGTTAGAAAGCCAGTCATGGGTCTCATTGAAGAAAGCATGTAGGAAATGACATCTCACAGCAGCAACTTTCTGCTTTCAAGCAGATGGCTAGAGTGATGGGAAGCTTTACGGGAATCCTTTACTTTGGATCCAGGGAAATTGATTCTGTTTAATGGGGTGAATTCTATTTAACAGAGTAAATATTGAGTCAATACATAAACATCCTTTAGAATATTTAAGCTGTAGGAAAATGGAAGGGGCAGGGGATGAAAGTAGAAATAATATAGAAGTTTCCTGATCAGACGATTTTAGGAATCTGAATGATACAGCCAAGGACCAGTGACCTTCAGGACAAATTAGCAGCTTTTCACACACTATTGAAATCTCAAGATTCAAGCAAATACTGGCCATATTCTGCATTCAGACATCATTAGCATGACTGCAGCAACAGCAGGAAAGACAGGCAGATTTTGGCAGTAGCATACAAACTTTTATAAGACTCATAAAAGTTATCATTATGGAATGTATTTTTTTTATATGTTATGCAGCTGATTCAAGTGAAAGTCTTGCTTTTTGTTTTTATTAATGGTAAATTATGGGCAGAACTGATGGCACTGTCTTTATTACAGTTGTCGAACTCTACACTACAAGAAGCTATTATCAGACCTCACATACTTTCCAAACTAGTCCTTTGTTTAATGCTCCATGCTGGGTTTCCTCCTCAGGGTGGCTATTTCTGGGAAATTTCAGACAAAATTGTTTTCTCCGTGTTACTTTCTGGTAACATCTTCTTTCAAAATCTGCGTGGCCCTTTTTTCTGGATCAAAGTTTGACAATTCGACAAGCTGCGTTTACTACTGCCCCACAAAAATAAACACGAATGAAGCCAAGGTAGAAGGCTTTATAGCAGCTCTTTCTTCTCAGGAAGGACATGCCTGAGTGTCATAGGCAGCTTTTCAGAATGCTCAGACCTCTTTGTGTGTGTCTCACAACTCACAGTGCTGACCGGGCTGTGTGTGTGTGCCAGACGCGGCCCCGCTGCAGCGAGAGGTGGGATTGCAGATGGCTTTCATCCTCGGTGTCAGTAACGCAGAGGACAGACCACAGAGGTACAACCTGGAGCACGTGGCCTCCAGCGTACAGCCGCACTGGGCTCCGTGAGATTGCAAAGCTCATGCTGAAATCATGCTGACTTCAGGCTCTCATAATGTGATTTTTGTCCAGATAGCCGAGATGAAGCCAGCATAGGTACACCAGTCATGCATAACCACACTCATACTTTCTGATTGGAAGGAAGACACGCTCCCAGTGACTAAGCACTGATGTAACTCTCAGCCTGTTCACCAGCCTTCTCAGAGTTGGCTTCGCAGGTGTATTTGAGATTTATCTTCATTTTGGAAATTAGAACTGTTTGCAGTTTAATAGCAAAGATAGCTTGAAAGGAATTCTATATATGCCTGTTCTGATCTCTTCTTTAATGTGGCTTAAGTTATGACCCAGTCCTATATAAGCTCTAGCTTCAGTGTCTTCCAGATGGGCAGTAAATCTGAACACCAGGGAGAGGTTCTCAGCTGCTCTAAGTCAGCACTTATCCAGATGAAGTAGCTTCTGCTAAGGGTTATGTACACCGGGGATTATAAAGCCATAGTTTCTGTAAATGCTATACACAATCCTGGTGGTTTTTTGGCAGTGTGGAAGGCTGGAGAAAATCAAAGGCAAGGAAGCCCAAGCTGGAATGCAGTATGGACAATTCAGGACATTCAGGCATTTCTTCATTAATAATCAGTCCTAAGAAGATGTATCACAGAATTTTACACTGGTGTGCTCCAGCTAAGGTTTTGGCCCAAGAGGACATTTTGAAAGAGGGAAAAATAAGTGAATATAAATGTAAAATGGAATAAAATTTCGCCTTGATTTTCCATAGCCACATCAGTAACCATAGAATCATAGAATGGTTTAGGTTAGAAAGGACCTTGAAGATCATCGAGTTCCAACCCCCATGCCATAGGCAGGGACACCTCCCACTAGACCAAGTTGCCCAAGGCCACGTCCAGCCTGGCCTTGAACACCTCCAGGGATGGGGACTCAACAACCTCTCTGAGCAACCTGTTCCTAATAAGAGGATATTTTTTTGACATAAGAGAAATATGTAGGTTTAAGAAGTCTGGACTTCACTAAGGCATTCAGTATTGAAAAAAAGTGATAACTATCAGCTGGACCAGAGAAGATGGTACCTACAGAAGGAATTAGCCAAAGAGATAGCTCATGACAGAGGTGTCCCGCGAGAATGATTATCAGAGGAAGATTATTTGTGAAGTTCTCTGTGGATCACTCTGTTTAATTCAATATTTTCCACAGTGACCTATGTTACTCTAGTGACATTTGCTAACAACACAAACATTGGAGGTGTAATGCTTATATAGGTATATGAGAGGTGCTTGAGCACAGCTGGGAACCTGGTATGTGCTCTGCACTTTTAAAATACTACAGGCAGTGACTTGTAAATGCTGCTTGTTTCTTACTCAAACACAAACCAAATGTGTTTGGAAAAGCAGCTGTATGAATATAGCAACATTTTGTTTCCATGCTCCTATTCTGTGAAAAGTCCAAACCATATCAATATCTGATGTCAAGAGAGAACAAAACTGATGACAGTAAACCAAATTAAACCATGATTTTTATTCAGAATAATGCAAAAAGTGAACAGTCGTTAGCTCTCGCACTCCGACTTGTGGACAGCTGGACTGGGTGGAAGAGGATTGTTGAGAGGATTCTTTTAATGACCTCAGAAAGGTAACTGACCTTCATCCCAGAAGCACGCATATTTGATAAAGTACCATGGATACCTTTGGAGTCTGGATATATAAATAGCGAGGAAGCTTACTAAACTGAAAGAAAAAATTGCTTGGGCCTGGTTTGCTTAAGCTATCAAAGACAAAAATATTTTTTCCAGTTAAAAAAACAGGGTCATCGAAATAATTAAGAAGTGTGAAACCATACAATATTTAATGATAAAAGACTGGACATTCAGAGACGGGAATGACTTACATAAGGAAATTATGTTGATGAATATCGACAAGAAACAGTGGAGGGAAATTTAAAGAAGTTGTTACAATAGGCAAAACTCATGACCCATCCAAAAGCAGATGAAAGTGCTGCCAGAACCAAGCATGAGGCAAAGTGAGAGATCTGACTAGCAATCCAACACTTGCATGAAATAGAGACAATTGTACATGAACAGGCTCATATTCAGCCAGGAAAGGGACATACATAGTAAGGGGACAGATGCATTAGATTTGCTTTCATACAAACATCATCTTGCGAAACAAAAGGAATGCTTAGAATTATCGAAGATGCATGAAATGCCACAGGTAATTTGTTTGTGTAAGTTTGCCACAAGGCAAATAAAAATGGACAAAACTTTGTAAAACAGGAACATTTACACTGGTACAGAATTTCTTTAGGCTCATGTTGTAAACTAAGAAACAGAGCAGATGTGACTATATGACTACCTACGTAATTCCAAAGAACATGCATTAACAATTCAGAAATTTCCTTTCAGGTAGTTATTTTATACCATTTCACAGATATTTTTTTTTTGGATGTTATTGTCAACTCGAAGAATAGAAATTACACACAATTCAACTTTACATGATCCTGGAAGGAGTTTAGTCACATCTCTGTTGGACTTTGACTCCATTCAACTCTTGTCTTGAACTAGTTGGATGCGCCCAAGAAAGAACCAACCCATCCTTCTGTTTGGGTACCCAATCTGTAATGCAAGTAAGCACTAGTAATTAACAGCAACACATTTTTAGATTTAAGATAATTTAAAGTAAATAAATACTATAAATTAAGCACATAACAAAGCTTGGACCTGGGCTGAGGGTTTAGAATTAAACCATCCTCCAGAAATAGTTGGGTTTTAATGTTATTTATTGTAAGGACACCCTTCTGAGAGGTCACTCTCCTGGGAGGAAAATCACGACAGAAGTAGGTGTTCCACAAACAGCAGAGAGGTAGGTTGCACTAGGAATGCAATAGCTGGGTTTGAATCAGGGCTGTAATATGAAGCCTGAGACTTTATAGCTTACACCGGTTATCCTCCACATTCCTACTAATAGGAGCTCATGTGCTGTAGGCAATAGAAAGATGGAGACTCTGAGAGGGAAAAGGTGGAGACAAAAGAAACAAATATCAAGGAACAACTCCATCTATATTAAATTTTGGGGGAGGTTGTTAGACAGATGCAAAGTTTAAACATTTTAACAAAAACCAGGCCACTCCATGCTCTCTTTGCACTAGTGTGAGAACTTTAGTGTTCTGATACCTCTTAAAGTATTTGATGAGAGACTAATAGCCTGACAGGCTAACACTTCACTTCCTTCCAATTAGGAGACTTTAACATCAAAGCCAAGGTCCTCCACTCAGCAAGGGCTTACTTGAATGAATTATAGAGGAGAATAAGTCCAGTAGTTTCTTGTTTTTTTCCCTCGCAGAGACAGAGTCCGGCATAGGCTTTAATAAGATGTTTGAGGTCAAAAGGTTCAGGTTCCTCACTGTGAGTGCTAGGAAGCTGCCAGAGTGTTTCAATATGTGTGGTGTTTGTAATGCAATCAGACAAAGCTGAAAACTCTATTACACAGTGTCATGTGGCTGACTTCCTTTTGGAGTGCTCTCATGTATGGTTAACAGCAAAGAGTACGGGACTTTTAGTATGCTATGAATCTTCCATGTTGCCATTTCAGCCTGCTGAAACAAATGATGCCTTCACCACCATTAGTTTTTGGCTGGGAGAAGGGGTGCGACTGTGGCTTCCTCTGGGGTATAGTGTCAGTTGTTTCGGTATCGATTGGCAACAGATCTCCAAGACTCAGAGGTCTTCAGTGAGAACTGATGACTATGTTTGATGTATGATGTTATTTGACTTGCTAAGCATGTGTTTCTGGCAGAGTCCATAAACTGTCCTGCCCCTATTTACCTCATCAGCAAAGAAAAAAATATTAAATCCCTTTGAGATAGGGAAACAAAGACGCTTTGTTCCTTCTTTTGGTCAAAAAGCTTCTCAGATGCAGTCTATTTTTTTCTTGTCCATAATATTTAGCTTTACTTCTTATTTTTTAGTGGTTCCTGCTGTCAGGACTGGATGTCTCCACCTTTCAGCAACAGCTTTTGTTCTGAAGGAGTTCAGAAAATACATGTATCATTTATTTATATAATTTATTTATATAATATACTTATTTCACACAGAACGGCTGCTCAGCTGATTGGAATATAGCAATTTTTTGCTGCAATATTACAGTGGAAAGAGAAAAAATGAAAAATAAACGAAAGAAATGTCTTCTGTTTAATCACACAAGGCACTGGATTGACCTCACCTCGCTTTAAGTCCTTTGTGGTCAAAGGAGAGAGATCAACATCCACTGAAGAGTAGTTAACATCAAAGTTTCCTTCCCTGCAAAACAACTAAGGTATAACAAAGACCAAAGACCACTGCAGAGATAAAGTCAAAGAACTGGGAGACGCAAGACCTTTATCAGACATGAAGATCTCATAATTAACATCTTGAGAAGAGCTTCTACAGAATAAGGTCCCAATCTCAATAATCAGCAAATGGTTAGATGAAAATGATTTATGTAACAGTTCAGTAGTCTCCAAGAGAAATTCTTTTTTAATCTAGGTATTATTTTCCAAACCACAGTATCTAAATCCATGCACCCTTACAGACTGCAAGAACAATCCCATTAAATTAAAGTGCTTTTAATTTCCCCCTACATCCCTAAATTCCCAGGTAAATCTCTCCCTTTTTTTTGAGTTGGTGTTGGGTTTTTTAGTCACTTTTTTGTTCATTTTTCTCCATGTACGCCTAAGCTTTGTNAAAAAAAAAAAAAAAAAAGTAACTGAGCTAGGTAACTAGATACAGAGTATAACCCTCTATCACCAAAAGCAAATCCAACTGTAATTATATTAGTTTGTTTAAACCATGCATATTCCCCGTGGGAGGAACAAAATTCAGCTTCAGTGTGAGGCAATTCCATAGCAATACACCTGTAGCCATGCAAGTTCTGGAAAAGTATTACTATTTACATTTTGGTTTTGTTTGGAAATCACAGTTCCTAACTGAAATGCCATTACTAATAAAATAAGATCTGTTTCTTGTGTTTTTCCTCTAGTAGTATCATCCCCTAATTACTACAAGTGACTGAAAAATGCTTCTAGACTTTCTCACCCCTCTAAAACAAAAATAATAAACCCAAATCCTTAAAATCTTTTTAAAATTCTGTTTTCCCACAGTTTCTTTATGCCTCTGTTCATTTTATTTCTTTCAAATTTTGTCTGTTTTTCCAACCTCCTTTCCCTTTCCCAACATACTTGTTTTTCTATCTTTCCTCCTTAAATTTTTATGTAAAGAAGAGAAATGAAAGAATTTACTTTTTTTTTTTTTATTTTACAGTTTAGGATAGTGGTTGAAGCCAGTTAAAAGAGTAAGCTATCCCTGAAGGAAAGACCTTCAGCATGAAGACTTTAGCCTTGGAAAGACTCTGGCAGTGCATGACTCATTCAGTGTTGACACATCCGTACAAGCCACGACATTTAGGTTCCAGAAAGTTGCATCACAGATTGTCTCAGGGATATGTCAGGCCAAGTCCAAGGAAAACCTTAATGAGTATGGCTGAATGTTGGAAATAATATCTGGTGTAAACAGAAAAGAATAGGAAGATGAACTCAGCTTCATATTTTTTTTATTTTTTTTTTTTAGGAAAAAGTTAGCTTCTGTGTTCTTATTGACATTTCATTTCTTGACAGTCTGTTTCTTTGTGACTAAATAAAAATGACTGTGTGTAATTCATAGGAATTCATCACGCGTGTGGCTCCCCCATTAGGGGCTCAGCTTCCAATTCTTCTAAACCACTTTTGATGGAGCAAAACATTGACAAAGTTCCAGCTGTTTGAAATTCAAAATACATCTAGTCATGAGGAGGTGTAAATACAGGACTTGTATATTGTACGGTATTTTGAAAACATGAGGTGTGGGGAGTACGTAAGTCCTTAAAGACTTTACTTTTCCCACTGGCATTTCTTTAAAGTTTCTTGGTGTGAACACAAATGAAGTTCCAATGACACTTCTATATTTTTCATCAATCTTTAAATAGTATATCTTGAGGCTTCTGACTTATTCTTCACACCTAGAGACATTTTCAGTTTATATCTAACTTATAAAAAAGAAATGTAGATAAAGGAAGTGTGTTCAATGATAAGGAATTGAAGAAGGCTCCCATATGTAGTTCAAAAAAAGTGTATGCAATCCAGAGAATTAAATCTAATTAACAGCAACATCGTATGCTTTTTGCTATAAAAGTAAATAAATCTTACCAAAAAAAATCATATTAGTCATCCATTACTGGACTAATTGTTGTTTTTTAACAGCTCTTAAGTAATAAATCACAATTTCAAGGCAAAATAAAGAAAACTTTCTTTTTTTTCAGTTTTTGCTTTTTGAAATAAAAAAAAATTCCATAGGTAGATTTTTGAATTAAGAATTCTGAATTAAAATTTTCATGTGTTTTTGCAGTGTTGTATGAACATAGATATGACTCACACTGATTTTGCCATGTATATACTTTTTCTGCAAAGTAAAGATTGCGTGACATTACAGTAATCAGATATATTTTTATCCAATAACCATTGATTTCCATGTGTAAGTGTGTCTACAAGGTTTTCACTTTAGTTCAACAAAAATTAACTAGATAAATTGAAAGTATACTACCAATAGATCTTCTATAGGAACAACTTTAAGCTGATCATGCATGTGGTAAAATCATCTGTAGAAATACTTTTGCCTGTTTTCAGTACACCATGGAAGTCAGTCTTAGCAAGCTTTTGTTTGATTCCTTGATGTGGCTGAACAAAAGATCATCCTGAGTATTATTTACAGTCCGCTTCCATTTCCATACTAATCATATTATTCCAGAAACTCAGTCTATATTCACTTGCGAGTCCCCACTGGTGAAAGACAATCTTTATTATGTAAAAAAATGGACATCAGAATATTGTTTTTGAAGTGTAATGAAATGATTTAATAACAATGTATCTTCATATTTCCTAAATGATTTTAAAACCTTAATGCACTGCAGGGGTCTGCCTCAGTGGCATAATGAAATGGGACAGTTCAGATTGCAACCTGCTGTTTGAGGCTCCCCCCGTGTACAGAGCGGCATGACAGCTCTGTCTCCTTTCCTTTTTATCTTTCTTTTCCTCTCCAAGTGCTGCGTAATATTCTTGAAGAGGGGGATGTCACTCAGTATCTTACACATCCAGCTGGTGATTAATTTGCACAGAGTGAAGATGAGGTGGTACTTAGAACTAAATCTACTGCTACAGTTTCATCACGAAATTTGCCAAAAGATTCAATATATAGCCATGCTAACTCTTGGATGTTAGCAGAAATCTTAGCCAGTTACTTTTTATAACCAGCAAACTGGCCTCTACACACACACCCTGGACATATCGATATTAACATATATCTAGGCATATAGATAAACATATATTTAGAGAGAAAGTGGGAGAAAAAGAGACGTGCACACACACGCTTACTTATACACTGCTGACATGATGATTTCATGTTGTCTAAGACTACAGGCAGCTGCAAGGGAAAAATGTATGCAAAAAAAAGTTGTAAGCAGCGTGAAATAACTTCACAAGAATTTGAGCAACTCTTACAACTACAAACCTTCAGACTGATCTTTGTATATTTAAATGATCTGATACTCACTATATTACAACTATTTTTCTTTATGTCCTTTGGGTATAATGCTGGAGGCTTCTTTTAGCTGTGCTGGACAGAGCAAAAGTAATATCCTAAATAGAAGCAAATATACTGATTGCTGCTACAGCCTCCTAGAGAGGTGTAGATTTGCAGATCAATAAAAATCATGAAGGGAGAAAGCAAGAGCAGTTGTGTCTGGAAAGGAGTTTAGCAAAGAGGCTGAAGGGGTAATACTGGCTGACTATGCCTGTTTGCCAAATTGTCTCATTGTAACTTTGCCCTGAGGCAAAAGTCCATCTGAATCTACTGGAAAAGTAACAGCACTGAATTCGAGGCGTTGCTTTGCTGAAGTGAGTTGAAGCACCAGCCCTGGATTAAGTCTTGAGCTAAGATCTGCTAAATACTTCACAGACTCAAAATAGAGGGAAAATTTTACTTCCACACTGTAGGTAGTCCTGACTAGACTTTCAGGTTAAAACTCATTTCACCTAAGTTTACGGCACAAATTTCTGCATCTCCTAGGCTGTTTGAATCAAACAGGTGCTTCTGGGCGTTTCGCAGACCTGTTTTAGATGTCTACTTAAGGATAAGATGGATTGCACCCCAGAAGTGCCAATTTCTCTTCATGGATAGAGAGGGAGCCTGGGGTGACTGCCTTGAGTGTAGATGGATGAATCCCGACCTCTCTGTTCCTAGAACAGTGCTGCAGCAGAATCAATGTCTCTGGTGGCATGCTGTCTAATGGAGTTGCATTACTGTGTGAGTATTAATAATGTAGGCGATCCTTTTCTGTGGAGGATGAAAATTTACCTTTGCAACGAGATGGATTTCTTTACTTGACGATGAGCTAAAAGTTATTTTAAGTCACATCTTATTTTGCATTTAATAGTAACAGTCTGATGTGTAATTTTTCCTTTGCATGCATTTTCCAGTCTTTGAACTGACACATCACAACACACGAATACTTCAGTCCATAATGGGCTTAACACAGAGGGAAGAACCTGAGCAACAGCAGCTCACCTGTGAGCTAGTGACATGTAAAATAGCACAGGCTTTTTATTACCACCCTGCCCTTCCTGCCCTAAAAGGCATCTAATTCCATCATCATCTGTAGCACTGGATTTCATCTCCTTTAGGGTTGCACTTTGCACACACTGTTTAAACAGCAACACATACTACCTTACTGTCACGTAGGAGACAAAAAAAGGAAATCCACTCCAGATATTTTGACTCTTTTGCCAGCTATTTTCCTATGAAATTTTCCTGACGCAAAGGGCACGAAACCGGTCTTTTCACAGATTTCAAACAACCTTAACTCAGTCCCCTAATGGTAATTGTGGATGTTTATAGATTGGATATTAGGAAGAATTTATTCACCAAAAGGGTTATCAAACATTGGAACAGGCTGCCCAGGGAAGTGGTGGAGTCGCCATCCCTGGAGGTATTTAGAAGACAGGTATATGTGGTGCTGAGGGACATGATTTAGTGGTGGTTTTGGCAGTGTTAGGGTAATGGTTGGACTCAATGATCTTCAAGGTCCCTTCCAACCTAAATGAGTCTATGATTTTATATTCCATCATATACTCCTTGCTAGTCTTTTGTACATGGTTCCTTTTATCGGACTAAGAGCTATCTGTGCCTGAACTGTAAATGTGGAGATACTGTTTCTACATACACTTCTACAGCCCTGTAGACTTGTAGGCAGCTGCGTGACTCCTTTATCTGAAAGTACTTACTTTTAAGGGTGATACACTTCCTAATGTTCATTGCTGGTAGCCACAAATCAGGAGGAATGTGACCCATATTTCTTCATTTCAATTTTGCTATTGCCTAATCTTTATTTTCCTTTCAACTGCTGTTGCATCTGGGCTATGGAAGCAAGAAGAAATAAATAAAACAAAACAAAACTCATCCTTCTACTGTCATGAGATAGACCTATTAAAGTCCAAGTAATAAAAAGGTTGAGCTTGACCATAACCTAACCACTAATAGTAATACCAAAAATAAAGATAAGCTGTCCCCAAACTGTCATCTGAGGACCTGATTTCTTCTCATGCATATTTGCAGAGATGAACAAGAAGTATGCTTGTAATCAGCTACTTCTTTCTATGCAGTGTGATCTGAATAACTTTTTTTTTTCTTTTGTCTGAGGGTTAATAGAAGGCAAAATGCCTAAATTTGCAATGTTGTACAGGCGTGAATACAGACAGCTTCAGCCATGAGGAGCTGGATTCCTTCTAATTAGCTGGGCCACTGATTGAGGTGCCTGACTTGCAAATATAGAAATAGCATGCTTTCTCTGTCTTTAACAACAAGAAATGAAAACCCACGGAAGATGATCCACCCCACTTAAGATGTCAACTGCCCTTTAGAAGTGCTGGCTTGCTCCTATCATATGAAGGCAGATGAAGGTGACTGTGCCACTCAGGTAGCAGTCTGCATTTACAAAGAATAAAAAATAGAAAA
The DNA here is from genome assembly GCA_008711295.1 of Anarhynchus alexandrinus. Taxonomy (NCBI): domain Eukaryota; kingdom Metazoa; phylum Chordata; class Aves; order Charadriiformes; family Charadriidae; genus Anarhynchus; species Anarhynchus alexandrinus. The sequence continues at coordinate 1,931,428 of VUYV01000079.1, read as the reverse complement.
TAAAATCACCACCCTCAATCTGGTGGCCTTACCCTGGTTAACAATGCTGCACGACAGCAGAATTGGGTTAGGTGGATCCTGCAACAGCTGACTTTCGCAGACTTGGCAGGTGCAGGGGTTAGCCAGAGGAGGCAGGACGAGTACACAGCTGGCCATTCACTAGAGGGTACGAAAGCCATTCTCTGCTGAGGTCCAACATGTTCAGGCAGCATCAGATAAGGAAGCAATCGGTATGTTCACACCTGCTTACATTCAAACTATCTGCTAACTGCTGACACAAACCTTCTATCTTCCTACTGAGACACCAAGATAAATTCGGAGGAAATGGAGCTGTACAGAAAAAAAAAAAAAGCTACCCTTTGCAAAATTGAGTGATTCCTCTAGGCTCTGACCAACAGTTTGAGGTCAACGTAAGCAGAAAAGACAAAAGAGAGTCCCTCAGGGATTATTCAGAAGCTAAAATAGAAAATTTGCTCAGCTGTTTATCACCTGGGTTTGACCTCCCAAGCAATATTTTCTTTTACAATAAGAAGGCAATGAAGGATTTGGCAGTGAATGAAAGGGAATTCATCTTCCCAACATTTTGTTAGTGACACTCTGGGGCTCTGTTTCTGACTTGCATTTCCTTTGGGGTTAGATCCTTAGGACTGCTGCTTTTTTTTTTTTTTTTTTTTTCTTTTGTATTGCACTACAGCCATGAACAGGCAGTGTCAGATACTGTGTATCTGTGTAAGGTATAACTGGGGCCAGGTTTTACCTGTGATTTTTTTCACAATTCCTTCCAAATAAGTACATCAAAAGCTTTTTGTTTTAGTTTTTGTTTTTGTTTTTTTCCTTTAGCAAATCTGTTGTCATTGAAAGGACTGATCTTATAAGATGTCTCGAATCCTCCTCTCCCATAGATACTGCCACAGAAGCAGGTGCTTGGCATCTCTCAGGATCAAACCCTAAAATGCTAGTTGCCATGGTGACTGAATGTGAAAGAACAATAAAGAGCTGTTTACTAGGGAAACTTATCAGCAGGGCTTGACAAAGCACCACAAAACTGTAATCAGGGTTGCGATGAAACACAGCTTTATTTCTGCAGCTAAAACTCGGCAACAGCCTTTGCCTTTGATTTCTTCCTGATCTTATCCCTTGTATATCCCATGCATCCCTTGTGTAAGATCCCACCCAAACTCTAAGTAGATTATAGCAGAGTAGGCAAAAATTAGCATTTTGAAAAAATCCATGAAAAACAAGGCTGCAAAACTGCATGTAAATGTCTGTATGAAAAATGACGCTTCGCAAAGCAACGTGCTTTGAAGTATCCTACGCACCCAGAGGTTGCTATACTCCACAGCAATCTGGAGAAGATCATGATAGTTTAGCATACATTTTTGGATGCAAGGATTCTTTTCATATTTGATTGAAAGAGCAATACCCCAAACAGCACACAGAGTCCTTTGGGTTTTCATATTAAACGTTGCTTGTTTTTTTCCTTCTTAGGATTCTGGTTTCCTATGTTGCTAGTAATGGTGCTATCATAGCTGACAAGTTAAAGCAGATATTGTTAATAGTATTAATCAACGCTGGCTTGGCAACTCTGAGTCCTGAATGAATTCAGAGGTGAACAGTGAAAAGCATTTCACAAATGCCTGTGAAGGGAAGGTCTTTACAGTGAAGAGCTTTCGCTTTAATTAAGCAAAACAGATGGTGCTGGAAGGGAAACAAAGGCACACACAGGTGAAGCATCTTGCCCACAGCTCATCAGTGGCAGCTCTCAAACAGTTATTCCCAAATTGTTAGGACTCTGAACCGATGTCAGTCATCAGCACAAAACATTGTGCACCTTTAGCATTCAGCTGAAACACCGTGTATGCGATGTGGGTCTTCAGATCAGCAGTGATGTCGTGGATGACCGCTGGCCCACAGGCAGCAGTTTGAGAGTCTCTGCATTAGATGCACATCAGTACTTCTGGTTCTGCATGCAGGAATTGCACGCTACAGAAAGTTTTGCTCTTCTGTCACAGCATTCAGGAGGGTATCTGCAAATTTTGTTAGCTCAGCAGGGGATATTGGGAAGCATCATGTAGTACTGTGTCATTTATGTGCTGGGTTATATGGTGAGAAAAGTAATGGTAAAAGAAAAGAAAAAAATTAAACACAATTCTTTATTAAGGGTGACATACGATAGTGATACTGCAGCATTCCTCATCACTGTTCTCCCACACTGTTTTTGTGATGTCTCCGTTGTCCTTTTTAATGCAGACTGTGCTGCTTCTTCCAACTTTCACGCAAATTTTTCACCATATGACTCCCAGGCACAGAAAGGGGGACTTTGTAACACTCTTTCTGTTAGCACAGTGTTTAAATCAGTTAAAATCTAAACCAGTAACGCTGCTGTTTTTAAGTTTCAGTAGCAATAGATGCCTAATATGTTCACCTGAGAATAATTCTGCTGAGCGTGTGAAAAGCATCTCTTGTGCATCTTCTAAACTCTGCTTTTATTTAAGTAGAAGAAATGAATCATCTGTGGTTCCAGACAGCATCCCTCCCTCGGCAGTAGATAGGGAATGATTTTCTAAGAAGGAAAAACTACTGCCTTTGAACATTCAAATCTCTGAACTGATTTCTCTTCCATCCCAATGTAAATCCATCGCCTTTGCTTTGGTGTGTTGCAGCTGCATGACACAGGGGAAGGTCAAACTCTTTGAAATGATATAACCTGAATTACAAACCAGGTCTCGAAGAGAGCTAGTGGGTGGAAAGAACACAAGCCAGGGCTGATCTCTGCATAAACTGCAGCTGCTGTCAGTGCCAGGAACACTGAAATTTGTACCAGTGGTCTCTGCTAATTAGCTGCTACATGAAGTAAAATGTCTGGTGTGCCCCAGGTAACTGTTGTTGTTGTGAGAAACTAGGGAAGATAATGGTATCTGTTTCCTGCAATCGTTTCTAATGTTCCCTCATCTCCATCACTCACCTTTCGTAATCAGCAGGAAATCTCCTCAGATGCATTCCTCACCCCCCAGGCCCAGGGGTGCGCAGGAGCGAGAGCTGCCCTGCAGCAGCTGGTGGGATACAGTTGCTGCTCATTTCCTAGCACGTTCTGAGAGACTTCAGAAGTAGTGTGGGAGGGAAGAAAACATACGTCCTGGAGCAGAAAGAGTTGCCAAGACATCATGAGAAGGAAATAAGAGAAAGAAATAAAATGCTGGATCAGAGAGCTGCAAATGGTTGTCCTCTGTAATGCTCTCCTGTCCTCTAAAATACTAATTTTTTCACTGATTACCTTTCTTTTTTTAAAAAAAATGTGGTATTCCATGCCTAAGTGTCCAAATTTTCCTCGCAGTGTAAGCAGAGGCAAAGGGCTACCTTTAAGATCCCAAATACAAGGGGCTTGGGGGCTGCTGCAGCTTCACTGCTTCGCACACAGATACTGCCTCGTTCTGACACAGGTATTTGGACATCTCTTCACCCCAGGTGAAGTTCTGCCTTATTGGCCCCTGTAAGACTTGAAAAGACACGGAGATCCTTGTGTTAGTCCTCTCATTATGAGTTTCACCCATAATGAAGATGATTTCTTATGTCATTTAGCTACACAGCATCTGAAGTGAACTTCATGGGAGAAAGGAAATTTTCTCATCAGTTCACATGGGGCTTCAGGGGCTGAACACCAGTGACTATTAGCTGTCAGAGGTATACCAAAGCAGCATCAAAGCAAAAAGAGTTAGGTGGAAAGAAAAAATGTTTTGCTTAAGAACAAGAACAAATACTCAGTTTAGTGGGAAGCATCTCATATTGTTATAGCTGTTTTAAGTTAGGCTTCTAATGGAGAAGGAAATGTCCAAGCTCCCCCTAGAATCAGTGGGGCCTGGTTGACACCCCAGGCAGTTCACTCCACCAATTCTAATGCACTTTCAAATGGATATATTTCTTGTCCTCTACAAGTTATGAAGTAAGCCTACATGACTATGTTAGACTAGAAGCTTAATTTTGAAGGGTGAGATGAATCCCATCTTGTAGAAGAGGCACAGTAAGTGTTTGTGAATTAAATGTTTGATGCAGAAACCAGAAAACACAAGTCAGTGAGAGCTTACCGACTTAACATGATAGGTGAAGCATAAAGCCTCGTATAAATCCTTCTCTAATATATACACATACTAAATCTTTTCACTAGGTATTATTTTTTTTAACAATTGCATTTTCCTTATTAGGTCAAGAGCTTCATGAAAACGTGTCAGTCTGAGAACTCATTAAGTTCCGTTAAACTGGATGGGCAGCTGAGCCAGATTGTACCTGGGCGTCTCTGAAAACAGTATGTAGGGATGGATAGTTCAGCAGTGCCAAAAGTGAAGTACTCCACCCACCTACTAGGAACTTGGGATTTTACTCATATGCCCATTTCTTTACAACCAGTCTTCATATGTACACACATGACAAAGAAAAAAAACCCCACATTTCTGAAAACAGAAAAATAACACAGAAAGAAGTAAAAAGTTACAAATATGTGTTGCAGTATGTTGAGTGTCAGCTTGTAAAACGGAAGCTATTACTTCTTGGGGAAAACAATCCAAAATACACCTATTCTAGAGTATATAGACGTCTGTGAAAGTAAGAGCAATACTGATGGACTAAAGCTGGTAGTAGACAGGAAATTAAGCATAAGTTTACAGTGCATCCTAAAAAGACAGCCATCTGGGGCTCCATTTAGAAACACGTTCTTGCCTCACAAAAAAATGGTCAAGATTTGGTAAGAAAATACTGTTTTTAGTTATTGACACATAGTTAACAGATAAAAGCAAGAAAACAGTATAGAAATGATTGTGATAGAAGAGAAACTATCAGAGACAAAAAAAAACCAACCACAATATGTAGTTTCCTTCAGCTGCACATTAACCATGAAAGGGTAACTCCACTGAATATCCTCAAAAGCCTCTAGTCAGCCTGGGTAGAGTGTCAACCCTGGTGTAGGGGAGCTGATGCAGAAACTCTATTAATATTTCTCAGCAATACAATATATGGTGGAGTAAAAGGACAAAAGAGAAAGAAGCTGCACAAGGAGAGTGTTGTCAAAGAAGAAATTCAGAGGAGATCTGAGTTATTTCCCAGACTTGCATAGACATTCTATATGATATTGGTCAGAATCACCAAATTTGTTTTTCTCAACTTCCTTCCTCTAAACAGCTATGTTGTTGTCTTCTATTTTGCCTGTTAAGATTACAAGTATGATCAGTCTCCATATACACTGCTTCCTATGATGGGACCTCGTCTATACTACTGCTATAACTTCTATTATCACTTTCCCTAAGGCATGGAAGAATGTAGAACAGAGGAAATTAATGTGTTCTTGTGGTCCTTAGGGGTGCTGGAGGACTCGTTGCTAGCTCTGTTTAAAATTGGACTCAATGAAATACTCTGAAATCTGCTGTAAAGAGCTCTCTGGAAGTAGGAAATAGGAGAGAAGTCGTACAATGACATTTCCATCCTAGGGATCTTATACATAACCATGCGAGTCTTTCACTCTCTTTAAACACACACTTACAAATACACTCACAGCAATCAGGATGATAGAGTGCTAGCAATCGATCTATGCAGGTGTTTTTTAAAGGAATTTGGAAGCATTATTTCTCAATAGGACAGAAATAACTGCTATTTTATTTTTTAATATTTTTCTCATTTCACTATGAAAAGAAATCCACAAACGACAGCTCAGATTGTCATATTTTTCTGGTGTTCACTTACTATCAAATAATATTTAAACTGAAGGCTGCTAGGTAGAAAAGGTAGTTGTAATTAATACACTATCAAGGAAAATTCATCAAAGCTGCTTTTCAGACTCCTGGACAAATCCTTCAAGTTTCCCTGTCAGTGATCCTCTTAAAGGTTTCTAGGTGGAATTGCCTGGCAAGGATTTAGCCCACAATCAAACATAAAGTTAGAATCAAACTTCTGATCTTCCTTGTTTGTTGCCTTTCCCATTCTTTCACTTATGTCAAGATAAGAAGACAGAGCTAAACTCAGAATTCTTTTCTTCCAGAGGACGCTGTTTTAACGTGTGCATTGACCTCCAGGGAAAAAACACACACATGCACACACAGAAAAACCCAAAAATACACCCCCAGCTTCCCCCCAGATCCTTACTAAAGCACTAATTCCAACTTTAATCTGGCCCACATTATTTTCCTGAGCATTCAAACTTCTACAATAAAGCCATTTATAGAGTAAGCAGTTTTATTGTTGCACTAAGCACACTATGCTGTATGGTCTGAACACTTTGAGTGAGCCTAGAAACAACAGTGGAAGAAAATAGTAGATTATTAGGTTATACTCCACAATTTGTGTCAACAAATAGCTTCTACTTTTCTAGCTATGCTACCCGTCTTTCTCTGTCAGCTGTCAATGGCTTGCTTCTTTTTAATGAATGCTGGGGCCTCCAAAGTTCCCCCAGGCACACATACATCAAGAAAAATGCTGAGATTTGTCAATTCCCCTAACATCCATTTAGGATTATTGTCAACATTTATAAATCTATAAGCAAAACATTCCCTTGAGACTAATTCTTTTTGACGGTTAGTTGAGGTAGGTCACCCAGCAGGGAAAATCTTGTTGGTGTATAGCAAGGATGTGTTGCTTTTAATGCCTTCTTTTTATCAGTGATCTTTGAGTCTTTTGACTGCTTCTAGGATAGAATTTATCATTTCTCTATGTGTCAAAAAACTTGATTTTGTAACGGTGTATTTTATATAGAAGTGCCCTTTTGGTCTTGGACTTGGTATGGGAATGAAGTACAGAGGGGCACAGAAATACCTCTGTCCTTAAGAATAACATAGAGGATTGGGTTTTCTTTCTTTTTGCTAAGGTTCCTACACAAATTCTAGGTTTGCTCAGATAGAGAAAGAATTATCAAGTGGCTAGGAAATTGTTCTAGTTTAAGTCCACTCAGAAATTTGTCAGTTCTTTAAAAAAATGGAAAGTACTACTCTATTACACAGAGTAAGGAAAGCAGGTACACACCAAGGAACTGATGTTGTCAGGCCACCGGTTATGGTAGGCTATATTAGTATCTTACATCTAATATCAAGAAATCAGTTTGGTGTAAAGGGCCCCTAATGTATATCAGAATTATTTTCAGAGACATCTATACCCACTTTTTTAGTTGCTCAGACGTATATCAATTTACTGTGTTTACTAGGATAATCTCATGGCATTTCAGTCAATGAACAAATGTGCTTATTAACAAATATTCTTAGAAAGTCCATTTAAGATCTATACATGGATCTATAGGTACAGTCAACACTAGGAAGCAAATTCAGATGCTTTACAGCCTCCCTGAACATCCTTGTCAATACAAACTAGATGGAAACTGGTTGAAAGACAGGTGAAGATTCCCAATGTGTAGAGGACTCCTGCATAGCACAAAGCTTCAGAATATAAATTAGTTTGTAATGGTTCAGGCCAAAAGTTCATTTAGCTCAGCACTCTACCTGCTACAGCAGAAAGAATATAAGGACTGGGCAGCATAGAGTAATTTGTCATCTGCATATATTCCCAGCCTCCACAACCTGAGGTTCATGGGTTTCCCGAGCTGGACGTATGGTTGTAACATCTCATTTCTCACATGAAGAACTGTCCAGCTAAGTTTTGAGCCCTTGTGAATTGTTAACTTCAGTGTCCTGTATTTAATTTCACATCATGTGAAGTAGAATTGTGTCCTGTACTGTTCAACATCTTTGGGCGACATGGACAGTGGGGTCGAGTGTACCCACAGCAAGTTTGCTGATGATACCAAGCTGTTTGGCAAGGTAGACACGCTGGAGGGGAGGGATCATCCAGAGGGACCTGGACAGGCTGGAGAGGTGGGCCCAAACCAACCTCACGCAGTTCAACAAGGCCAAGTGCAAGGTCCTACATCTGGGTTGGGACAATCCCAAACACAAATACAAGCTGGGCGGGGAATGGCTGGAGAGCAGCCCTGGGGAGAAGGACCTGGGTGTGCTGATCGACGAG
>VUYV01000079.1:1829028-1923212 GCA_008711295.1 Anarhynchus alexandrinus | reverse complement strand
CCCCATCCCTGGAGGTGTTCAAGGCCAGGCTGGACGTGGCCTTGGGCAATCTGGTCTAGTGGGAGGTGTCCCTGCCTATGGCAGGGGGGTTGGAACTCGATGATCTTCAAGGTCCTTTCCAACCTAAACCATTCTATGATTCTATGTATCGCCACTATGTGAACCTACCATCTACTTGCTACCTACTTCCTGGGGAGTCTCAAGAAACCTGATATGCTTGCTTAAGACTGGCAGAAGGAGAATGGTACATCAGTTCATAGACTGAGAAGACCATGAAGAATTAAACAAACAAACAAACCAAAACAAAACGAAACAAAAAAAAAAGAGTACAAGCACTTGAAGACTTGAGGTTTTAGCTGAATCTGAATGCTTGTTATTAGGAAAAGTCACTCCTACGAAATTAAAATGTTTTTGAACTTTTGATGAGTTGGGAAAGAAAAAAAAAAGGTTCTGGTTCTTGATCCAGTGCAGTAAATAGTGGGTTATATCTGTTTCTTCTCCTGTTAAGATATGCATGTTTTTTAATTCTGGTTCTGAAGTAGTCGTCCCATGCACCTGTTATTTTCATGCCAGTCCAGGTGCGTCTTCAAGCATTCAGTCATGGCTGCTCAGGCTTTCTAAAAATCAGTGAATGCCAGAAAAAGGAAGAGTTATGTGCAATCAGCAAAGCTTGCTTAAGATTACAACATTTCCCCATAGATAGAACTGAACTCAGTATGCGATTTCTAACATATAAAGTACACAATTTGACTTCAGGATTTCTTACCAACAGTTGTAAGTGAACTTAATAACAACTATGAGAAATGCCCGGTTACCAGAGATAAGGAAGTTACCAAACCCAGAGTTGTAAAAAGGAATTTAATGAGAGCTCATATTTGATTGTGAGGCAGCAGGATTTCAGTAATAGTGGAATTTCTCTGCCTCATCCAACTAATTAAAATATGTGCCAAAGGAAAATGACTAACAGTGACATGAAAGTCCAGCACCTCAGTGAAAAAAGCTGGGCTACAGTGGAGAAAATTGCAGTATTTGGTTTTGGCACTAGCAGAGTTTATTCTTTGCGCTGGAGTATACTGCCATCTCCTTAGGGAAGTTCTCAGCAGTACCCTAGTAAAGTGCTCGGGCAGCACGTTTATGTCTCTGTATCAGAGAGAAGGGGGAATTGGAGCAGAAAGTGAGGGAAAGAGACTTCAGAGAGGGGAGAGAAAGAAAAGAGGAGCCTTAGTGTACAGAGAAGGAAAAGCAAAGGGAAAGGCATGAAGAAAAATGACCCATGAAAGGTTAGAGCTCACAAAGAAAGGGATCGTGTGTATGGCAATCAGGGGAGCAGAAAGTCCTCCTAGGTTGACTAAGCAGAGCCAGTTAAAAGGCATGCAGTCATACTAGTGATTATTAGTCCTTTGAAACCTATTAATCCTATTATAAGTCTGTGGAGCAATTTTAGAATTTAAAAAGACAAGCAACTGTATTTCAATTTTTTTTTTGCCATATATTTCCTTTTGCCTTATTTCTTTCCTTTCTGTATTAATTTCTTTCCAGTTTCTCTTTTTTTTTCTCCTTTGCATTTTTCCCTTTCCGTCTTCTCATTTCCTTACCTCTCCTGTTTCTTCCTATATTTTGTTTAACTGGAGATTAAAGGGGAAAGGCTGTGTGCCCTTTACTACCGGCATTCCTCACATTAGGAGCATGGGGAGGCAAAAAAAAGCTCCTGGAATCTTTCAAGCAAAACACAGTGTTATTGCAAACACAGTAAAATAGTTCATAAAAGGAGTTTAGAAAGGATACAGTAAACACCAGCAGAAGCAGCAGAGTTTGGCCTCAGCCCACAAGCTCTGCCAGGCAATTGAATGCTCATCAGGCAAACTGATAATGTAGCCAAACAGCTGTGTGTTCCTCAGAGAAGCTGTAGAAACACATGGTCTTAAAAGAAAAAGGGATCTTTCTCTTCTTTAGGTTCACAGAGATTCTGCATAAGAGTCAAATTTTTATTCTTGCCATAACCAGATCTCTGTTTTGCACCTGGAGAACTGTGGACATACTTGGTGCATAGACTCTAGGTTTTAGATAGTTATGATCCACATGTAATATTGAACCTGTAATAACTTGCTAAATTGTAGTGAAGGACTTTTTGTCATGCCAGACACATCCCATTCTCTAACTGCTCCAGCTATTGCCATCCCAACGCAGAATGATCCTTCCCTGGCCAACAGGAGTAGCCACCACATCTCATCCATATTTGCTACCAGTTCAGAGGCCAAAGTCACAAGGCACATAGGAAACTGTTCTGGGCCAATTTTAGCCCACATATATATAAGCAGACAGCTGCTTGCATACCACTTTATAAATCAGAGCTGGCATAGCAAAGACTTTCACAACAAAGAATCGGGGGTGCTGTGAAATGCAAGAGCACTATGCTCTGTCACCTGCTGGGATGAAGAACAGCTTGACAATTTACTATAAGATCTTCATGATCTAAGTGGATGATTGAGCCAAGGTGTCCCCAGCCTGCTAGATGTAAGGTGAAGCCATGAGAGACTCAGGAACCCTTCTCTCCCAATCTGCAAAAAATATACAGCCACGGGGTTAGAAAACCAGCCAAGCAGCATTTGTGGAATTCACAAAGGGCAAAGTGCTATTCTCCATAGCATGCATATTTATTTTGATGTGGTTGTCTGTGGGCAGCAGGGTATGAAATCAAACCACACAACTGACATTTACACTATGGCAACTTCACTGCGGTCTGGCAAGGAGGAGAGACCTGAGTGCAAAAATAACTAAGTATGCTGTCGTCGATGTTCCTTCTTATTACTAGGTGTACATGAGAACAAGAGCCAAGCAATTGTATTAAGACCCTTGCTGTAACTACGGAAGAATTAATTGTTTTCCCATCCACTCCTTTTTTTTTGCCATGACAAAAGGATAAATCCTTCTGGTAGGCTGATTAGTGTAAGCACCCTCTGTTTCTCAGGGCCTTGTGTTTGAGGGAAGAATGCAATGTGAAATGTGTATGACACTTTCCCCGTGCTAATGAATGTCTATAAAGCCTACATACAGGTGAGGGTGTCTATAAGGCAAGTTCATACCTGCTGTTCATCACTGTCTATAGTGCTGAAAACGTAGGCAGTAGATATATATGCGTCAGGCAGTGTTACTAACATTTCCGAGACCTCATTAGCCATTCACTCGCTATTAACTCATTAACAATTTTCTAGTGTAAAAGACTGTTTCACAGGAAAAAATAATTCTTTCTACACCACTTGTTCTCATGTATTCTACATTTTAAGAAGACAGAATTCATATTTCATTTTTTTGCGCACCTAAAAACCCCATTTTCTAACTCAGTGAGTTCTGGATTTTGCCATAATAATAGGCTACCTCAGCTCTTCTGCATGTGTTAATACTTTTTATATGAGAAAGGAGGCACATTTCTGACAGGCTGGTTAACCATTGGAAAAAACTGCTAGTGGATTCTGTGTTTCCTGAGCTCTTCAAGTAGAAGCTGAAAACCTTGCCAAAAGATATGCTTTATTCAGATACAAGTTATTGGTCTCTACTGTAATAACTAGAAAATATTATTAGACTAGATCATTTGGTTGACTCTTATATTGTTAAAAGAAATGAATGTATGAGATCAGGATTTGAACAGGGGAAAGAAAAGATTCCCGTTTCTCTTTTTAAGCCTAAATTCTACATATGAATTCTATATACGAAGATGTGTGATAATACCAATACAATTTGTTAGGCATTTTCCAAAGGGATGTAATGTTTTTGCAAGAATTATTGTGTTGCAGAATAGTACAAGTACACACATGAAAAGGCAAAATAGGAAAAGCATGGAATTTGATTAAAACAAAAAATAATAAACTCATAATCAGTAGATAGTTTACACTAAATACATTTATAAAAATAAGATGATCCTTTATTACTTAATCAAAGGGGGTTTTAATGTTTTTCACTGAAATTTGTCATAAATATTTCACTGGTATATATCAGTGTTTAAATATTTATGGAAGGAGAAGAGCTCTAACACAAGAAATTGGGACTGTACTTAAAGCACTCAGACAGGATATTGGGGATCTAGGTTTAAATATCTGCTCTGAATCAGAAGGTTAAATAACTTTGTCATTCTTTGAAAGTTCCTGTTTTTCTTTCATTTCAAAACAGGTAAGAAATTGGAAGCTCAGCCTTTGCCTGTCAGAAAAATTTCATGGCAAAATTAAAATATTTTATTTTACAAGCCTATGGAGTTTCCTTTTGTTGACTTAGGCATTGTGTAGCTACTGTTCTTCTGTGCTATAGAAGTATCTATTTAAAAATAAAAAGCTGGTTTACTCTCCTTGCTGTATTTTATTGCCAACATAATGATCAAACTGAATGAGGTCTACTTAGCCTGGCATCTGTTCTCTGACAGTGACCAATGCTTCAGACAAAGGTACAAGAAAATAAATGGTCAATTATAGAATCATAGAATTGCTGAGGTTGGAAGGGACCTTTAAGATCAAGATCATTATGCCACATCCCTCCCAGAGTGAAAGATATTTTTTCCTCTAATTCTTATTATAGTTAGCATACATCCTTTAGCTTGTGTTTTTACATCCCATATGTCTTACCTGTCTGATACATCTGTGGTGTTCCTAGTCACCATAGTTTAATCTTCTTAAAAATCCTATTATGTTCCCAATCTTAACATCTTGTGGCAATGAGTTCCACAGATAACTCATATTTCCTAAAAATGAAATATTTCCTTTTTATCAACCAAAAAAATTATGCCATTCAATTTAAGTGCATTCCCCCTTTTGTTCTTATGATGTAGGGAAAAAGAAACAGACAAAATATATTGCTGGCAGAGACAATAGATCTGGATTTAGCCATTCACTGGACTGGGAGCATTGGTATGCACTACCTTACCTTTTTGGGTGTTTTGAACACTATGGTCACTCCTGTTCTGTCTGGCCCAATTATGTGAACTTCAGATGCAGACAGCAGTGTCCTTTGGTACCCTTGGTTAAAGTAGGAAGGTGATGGGAAAAGTACTTTCTGACCTCAGTGGTGGGGGAATTAATTGAGCATAGATTCCCTGTTCTCCGAGAACATCAGTAGATCACATTGTGAATAGAAAACTGGAGGAAAACATAATTACAAATCTCAGTCAGTTATAGGTGTGAATTACTCTGCAACATCTTAAAAGATGTTTAATACAGCAATAGCCATGATTTCAAGGAGAACATGGAACCCAAAAGTCTTTAAGAATCAGGGCATCGATCACTCAGTGCTAATATAGATATGTTTATGGGAATAAATATGATAATAGATTTGTAGGCACCTTGAGAATTTCAATAAAAAGAGGTTCCTTCAGTCCTTTAGCACTGTACTGCCTGGCCAGCCTCAAAAAGTGTGTTATAAGAGCCTATATTTAGTGTGCAAATGCAGAAAATAACATTAAAATATGAGTTGGTTTCCTACATAATTTTGTACATGAAGGCCCAGACTCAGGAATGCTTTAATATTCATAAGTCTTGTCTAGATTTTAAATGTTGAACAAGACTAAGGCCAAACTGGTTGTGGTTTTTTTTCCCCCATAAGGCTTATAATTTCCATCATTAAATGGAAATATTATCATACATCTACTTCATAGAGATAGTATGGAGGTACAATAATGTATATTTCCAATGGATGACTCTCTTATAGAGCAGTAGACCATGGATGAAGACTGCATTTTGAATACACGGTATGATCAATGGCATAATAATGGTATCTGTTTTCTTGTGTACTTTTACATGTATAGCCTTTATAGGCACACAGGTGTTTTTATAGTCTCAGAAGTGGTGAGAACAAAAGCAATTTGAGAGTTTCAGGTTTGTAGAAGGTACTCTCTAGTTCTGCTCTGGCATTGACAGAAGGGAGATTTGCTTTCTTACTAGGCTTTTAAGGGGAGCCTTGTCTAAGGTTTTGAAAGGCCAAGCACTTCTCCTCTCTTCACATGGGTTTGTTTTATGGGGTTTTCTTGGGAGGAAAAAAGAGGAAATGTCTAAATAGTTAAACTGACTAGATACAAAGACATAGATTTGCAGGATTCAGATCCCATTTAGGCACCTAAATAAGTGGCCAGATTCTTAAAAATCTTGGCATCTGGCAGGTCCCGATAAAACCAGTTTGCTGGGAACAATGGCAACCGCTGCATGCCGAGCCCTTTTCAGAACCTGGCCTTTGTGCTCGACCAGTTTCAGTTCTCCTCCTATACGGTCAATTAATGAGTTCATTTCCCCTGGTATTTGTGTGGGCCTTTGACACATCAATGAGGGAGAAAAGAAACATTTCCTAAGAGGAATTACAGTAATCACTGGCAAAGGCTTAGGAACAGCAATACTACTTGACCCAACTGTGAACGTTGCTATTCATGCCACCAAAAATATTTGTTGAGGTCTGGTACTCTTTTAGATAACCTTCTGCTGGTTTCCAGCCTCCAAATCTGAATAAGTGTCCCTTGTTGCCTGCTGGGTTACTGGTCCTGTGTGAAATTGATGTATGTAACACTGGTCCCTGTTTGTAACGAAGCCATTTCTTACGTAGGGCGGACCTATGCACATTCCTCTGAGAAAAGCAAAGCTCCTCTGAGCTCTGCACCGAAGCTTGGTAGAGGAGGGGCCTAGCTGCCACCGGTGGATTCCTGTTACAATAGGATTAGACAAAAGATTCAGAATATACTGATACTCCTGATGCTTTCACTTTTGATGTCTTAAAAGCTGTCTTCGCATTATATGCTGCTGGCTCCATTGCAGGCTCTGGGGCATTAGGGTAAGTGAACATGCAAGGAAAAGGAAAATCAATCTCCAGCCTCAGATAATGGAACTATTGGTGCAGATGGTCACTAAACACCAGCAGTTTATAGGCTTCAGTCTAGGGCTTGAGTTGCCGAGACGATTCCCTGTGGAAAAGAAAGAGGAAACTTATGAAAAAATAAGGACTGTCCTTCTTATTGGGATTGTCTGTATTTCATTGCATTGACTTTTAGTATTTGATTGTAGCCTGCTCTGCATTCAGAGTCTGGTGCAAATTCGGGGAGGACTCAGTTTTGTTTGTTTTAACTCCACATCTGTCTCTGCCTCTTTTAGGTCTCAGATATCACGGTTCATACTGGAAAGTGTCAAATGCACGGCCAGTGTCCATGATGATGAATTGCAATGTTGTGCGAGTTACACAGGAGAGCGCCATTGTGTGCGGTTTTTCATGTAATTAGCCAGGAAATAGACCGTGTTGGGCACATACAGCCTTTGAAAACAGAATTTTTATACTTGCAGCTGACCCTTTCCAGGCGTCTTACCAATGTTTCATTATCACCAGTAGTAATAAATGCTGATAATCTTATGTATAGGAAGAAGATCAGAACTTAGTGAGCACAACTCCATATGTTTTAGACAAGTAAAATACATATTTAGGAAATAAATAAAAATTTGAAAATGTTTCCACTTCCTCCCTTAGATAAACTGGCAATTCAGGTTCTCATGAATAAAATTCAATGTCCAAATTCCTTTGCGCTTCCAGTGACTTTTTCTTTACTCAGACTTGTGTATGTATTAATAAACCTAAGGTTTGCAACCTGATTTTTAGAATGGCATTTTCAAAAACACTTAGTTATTTCATTAACAACAGAGCTGGCTCTTCAGTGAACATCTTTGAAAAACATGGCTTATATGAACTTCCTGAAAGTAATGAAATTTCAAGGTGTACAACTTGTGTGCCCAAAACTTAGAGGGAAGAAAAAAAAGATGAACAAGAAAATGAGTAAGATTTAAAGAAAGAACAGGAAGACATATTCAGAGGACACCTTTCTGCAGACTTTTTAGCTTCTAAACTTTTAAAAAGTTTACATACTTTTTACATTTTTTACAGCCATTACTACATTTATTTTTATATACTGTGGATATGGAGGAAACTAATGGATAATATAAGACTAGCTGGATTAAATGAACTACTAGGTACATTTTGTAGATAAAAACGGATTTTCTCTATCTTTTGTCATATCACGTGATATATTAATGAGGACCAGAACAACAGTTACAGAGCTATGTTAATTTGTATTTTCAATTTCATGTGGGATTTCTGTGGAAACAAATTTATTTGCTAAATTATTTTGCTACTTGCTATGTAATTTTCATTTATTTTAATACAGTCTACTTAGGCTTATTTCATTTTTACAGACTTTTAAAAATAAATTATCTTTCATTAATGCATATAGTCTACATGTTTTTTTTAAATTTTATTGCTCTTAAAAATGATATGTTAAAATACACAATAAGGAATTTATATATATATTTTTCATTACTTTTATTTGGAGTTTATCGATGCACAACTCTTGGCAGGGCCTAGTTCATTCAGTCTGACATTTTTGGAAGGCTTTTCTGGTTTTTCTCTTCCGTCGTTATATTTTTTTGGGCATCATTTTACACGGATCAATACAAACCTCTGTTCACATACAGCCATAGGGAAGAAATCTCATAAGATGTCAGTATGGCTGTCTATGTATGTTGATGGAGAAAGACAGGGTCCTCCAGGGAGTAATTCACAAGCTAGGCTTTCTTCTCTTCCTCTCTTTCTCCTCTGTCTCCAAAATGTTACTGCAAAATCAAGGGAGTCTAAGGAAAATCAATAGTAATGATCAAGAACCTGGAAAAAAAAATCTTAAAAAAAGTAATAGAAAGCATAGGTATTTTAAATAGACACAAATCAGGGGGCAATGCGATGAAACAATGCGATCTGAAAATCAGAATAGTCTGAAAACAAAAAGTCCAGGGAAGATGAATAGGAGCTTCTCTTCTGTTTCCTGGAATAAGAACAAGGAGGTATAAAAGATGGGAAATTCAAAACAGAAACAGCAAAATATTTTTCGATGCAGCTTCGTGATTAAACAGTGGAACTTAGGCAGTAGATGAGAGAAAGCTCTTGGCCAGGTTGAAAAGATGGATGTGCATTTATAAGGCTGCCAGGACCTCAATTAAGAAAAATAAATATTTCCAAAGGGTTTTTAAACACTCGGGTCTTAAACCTGTTAGAAGACAAAATGAGATGTTTCTGGAGCTGTTTTATTCCATATACGCTTGCTACAGGGTTTCACTAGGACTTATGAAGCAACAGTTTTAGTCCTGATGGATAAAGGTGCGCTGCCATAACCAGCTGGGGCTGGCACTGCGCCTGTGCTCCATTTCTAAATAAATACATAAAATTTCATGTACCTGTATTTGCTGCGATGTGAACGTTGGCCCCAACATAGCACAATGCTGTTTGTGTGTTGGATTCCTCCCGTTTCTCCTGTTGCAGGGTTTCTCACATGCTGCTACTTCATTTAGACATTTGAGGAAGGAAAGGAAACATCTGGAGCAAAGGCAGAGGGTAAAGAGGTTAACAACTGGTGGAAAATACTGTACTTGCCTCCAGTTCAGTAGCCACAAGGACTCCTCTAATTCTGCATTCCTTTCCACAGAAAAAACTCATGCACATGTTCACAAAACTATCAGCGTTTGGTGTCGAAATGCCATACCTCCTTCACTTTCTTGTAGAAATCTGGATGTTAAGGTTTTTTTGTGGGTCTAGGACCAGGCTAAGTGGGTACAAGGATGATGCACTGCTTAGTGAGTGGCAGAGGAATTTGGTTCTTAGTTTGGTGTGAGAGCTCAGCTGTCCCAGGGGTGCAAGGGTGATAAACTGGCAGAAACCCTCTCTTTAACTGCAGCCCCTGAAATGGGCAAAGAGCCTTCTGAAATTGTCCAGTTTATAACACTAATTCATTATATAATTCATAATATAATACCAAATTATAATATAATACCAATTTATAATCCTTATCTGGGGGATGTCTGTGCTGGATCTCTACTGGTATTTGATTTCAGTAGTGAGAATAAAGTTCCCTTGTGCTAAGAGGTAACACACTGTGTTTTTCAGGGAAATGATGCAATCACTTCAGTTTTCGAGCTGCTGCTTTCTCTGTTTAAAGGAAGTTTTATATTGTGTCTTCCCCATGTTCTTTAGGCTCTTTGGAAAAGGCGAAAATGATAGCATAGCTTAATTTGAAATGGAGCCTTTTTTGCCTTTTAGACAAACTACAGTACATTATAGACTCATTTTCTCTCAGTTTTCATTCCAAAATTTCCCTCCTCTTAGCACATTAACTTTGGCAGCCCTGTGTTTTGCTATGGCAGACAGGCTGCCCTGGATTTATATTCCCCTCTGAAATCAATAAAATAGTAATGAAGCAACAGAGGACACAGTCGGGCTCTCACACCGCAGATTCAGACCCCATGCTGGGTTAATGTACTAAAAGATTTCGCAGCAGCCGGATTTTCATTTAATGAATTTCCTCTTTCTTTTCCCCCCTTTTTCCTGAAGACCCCCACATTTCGGTTTGCTGCCCTTGCTCTGGCCCGCTCGCTCCCTTTCATGTGACAGCAAGTCGAACTTTACTAGCTGTTGCGAAACAGGAGCTGTGGGAAAGCTTGCGGGGCCAGGCGGGGTGATGACTGGCTCTCCTGGCTTGTGGGGTCCCAGTGAGCGGATCGGGAGGTGCGGTCACTTGTGTACATCTCCGCCGGGAAGTCGCTGCCTCTTAGCCTTCAGAGGTGCGTGATACCAATGGCGTGAGCCCCCCAACGCCAGCAGGGATTTGGCTTACAGAGAAAGCCCCACCAATATTTTTGCATCTCAGGAGATGTCCCGGGACAAGAGATGAGAAGGTGTTGGGGAGTGGGGGTGTTACGATGCCTTGCAGAGGGCAATGCAAGCAAATGCAGAGCACTTTGTGGGTGATCAATGTAATCAGTGCCAGAGAAGTTAGAGATGCTAAAAAACAAAAAAACAAAAAAACAGATTACAGTTCAAGCTCTGGTGTTTGAAAGTGTGACTTCAGGGCATTTGGTTTCAAACAGCAAAGGAGCACGCAAGAGGTGAAGGCTGTGTCATAGGCTGTTTCTGAAGGCTTATTACTATGAGTAGCAATCATTGCTGCTACACCTAAGGGTGAATATAGTTCTGTCTTCTCTCTCCTTGCCTGAAATGACTTCAAACTTTGTGAAAATACTGCTTCTCAGGTTTAAAACCTCTAAACAAGGGCTGTGTCTTAGCTGAATTTAATTTTGCTAGAAGTATTGGGGGTCAAAAACAGTTAAAGAATTTATGATCTTATGTCACAATTAAGCTTTCTAGTTTGAAAAAATACCATTTCCTCCCCTGAAAAAGAAGAAGAAAAGAAAAATTCCAGTTTCCAGAAATACTCACAGAGCTTCTGGTGTGTGATCTGCGACGTGATTGTATTCTTGCCAACGCTATTACATTTGTGTGTTTTCCCCCTACCTACTGAACATCACCGAATCCTGGGCGTAAGGTTGGTGTGCGAGCAAAGAGCAATCCTGTCTGACGTGTGCGGTGACTGTTAAACATCAGGGTGCATTTGAATATGCAGTCCACACACCGGCCAGCTCATCTGCACTTGCACAGCAATGCCAACACGATTCGGGTGTGTGTCAGAGTCGGTAGATGTTTCTTTTTGCCTAGGAAACGAAAGCCGAAGAGGCAGGGTCCACCTCCGAATTTTAAAAGTTGGCAGGTATGATAGATTTGCTGAAACGTTGGAAAAGATTGCTGGCTCTCACTGTCAAATCGTGTAAGCAGAATATGGGTGACTGTACTGTGTTTGGCAGTACACGTCTCTGCGTCTTCTGCTAAGTCTGCATCCACTGCTCCACCTGGCCGGGACAGTCCATCCACGCTGCTCTGACATTGCCTGCACAAGCTCTTGGCATTCAAGCCCATCCTTGGAAACACAAAATATAATGCTCTTGTAACAGGTCTATCTTCGATATTCCCAGCACTTGAAATACACTGTTAAAGCTGACTGCTGACCTTAAAAACAGCTTTGAAAGCACAGGACTAATTCAATCGTCCAGGGCATAATGAGTGTGTGCTGTCTTGACTGGTCTGTGAATAACCTTTCATATGGATCTATTTCTACCATCATGGAGAGAATATTTTCATTAAGATTAATCATTGTCGCACATGTTCCCTTGTGTAATCACCACAATGATGCTTAATGAAGCCTTAAATTCCTTTGTGCCATCTATTTTTGCTGATTTTATTTCACACACGCTTTTGCAGTGCAACCTAGCAGTCTGCACTGGGTTGTTAGTGAGGATGGGGAAATCTCACTCCGGAATCTTTAATTCTCTCAAATGGTATAAGATCAGAGAGAATTGGATTCGCAGAGTGGAAGCTTAAGGGATATAAACCACCTTCTAAAAAACACCTCTTTCTTTCCATTTACAATAAAGGAAGTCATTCTGGCACCTAACCTTTTGCTGAAAATGGCACAAGTAGCAAATTGAGCGAGAGCTAAGAGAGCAAAACTAGGTAGGTAAAGTCACCAGCGAGGTACCTGAACTCACTATTTTCTTGTTGGCTATTCGCTCACCAGCCTACATCAAGCTGATTCCCCATCGAAGGCAGATGTCTAACAGGAGGAAAAATAATCTTTTCTCTAGGAAGTACAGTGATTGGCTGGGAAGTACAAGATCTGGATTTGGCATCTTCTCTGCCCCTCCTACTGAAGCTGTACAACCGGCCAGAAAAGCATCAGGGGGGAGCACTAAGTGAAAGCACATCTGACTGTAACACACAAAAAAGACTTTGCAGGGTGCTGTTCCTTATGCTGCTTATACATTTTAATCTATGATATTCTAATGAAAAAATGCATAAGCGGTCTCTTGAGCAAGACAAGAATACAGATTCCTTTCCTAGGTCAAACTAGAGGAACCATAATAGTCTGTTGGGCTCACAGTTAAATATTCACCAGTGTGGAAATAACAAAAAGTGTCTTGGAAGTTACTCTGTCTGATGGCATTTAACTACATGTAGTTTTATCTAATTCATGTCTCCCTATGTATGTATACAACACTGGAACCCAGAGATAAGCATTAAAAGTATATAACCTAAATGACAGTTTGATAAAAGTTAAATGTTGCCTAAGTATAAATAAAATGGGAAGTTGTACTATAAGATTGTAGACCTTGTGTCTGAGTTCTACCTGTGGCACAGCCTGCTGGTCACAAGTGAAATTCATTGTGTTGTGAGGAGTATTTACATGCATCCCTAACCTATGACAAACATCAGACAGCCACAGTACAGCAAATCTGGATTTGACATCACTGGCATCTTATAAAGGGAGGACAACTGCTCGCTGCGATCAATAGATGACTTTTACATTAAGCTAGAAATTATTTAAGTTATTCTGACAATTTTAAATGGAATATAGTAATCAGTATGTTTAAAACAGATTTTTTGTTTTATTTCAGTTATTCAGATATTTCAGTCTTTACTCAGGCAGAATTTCCACTATGCTTAATATAATTTTGCCAAACTAAGGACTAGCAAAAGAAGGTAAAAATAACTCTGATGCAACTGAGATTTGCACACATGCTTAGAAAAAAATGTAATAAGAGTTGTGTATTCAATGTGTTTAACATAAGGATATTGCTCACATGTTTAAAGTTATGCACATTCTCAAGTCTTTGTGAGAGCAAGGACATAAGGTTGAGACAAAAATCTCTGTCTACTTTTGTATATCATGCAATTATGTCATATAGAAATGCTTGGTATTACTGATCATACAAGTTTTCCATGTGCAAACCATACAATTAAAAAAATGCCTGTGTCCTTTGGTCCTTTTCAGATATGTGTCCCACAACACACTGTCCTGTTTTTTTAGATAATAAGAATAGTGTTCATATATAGATTTTTTTACACCAACTTAGAATTCATTAAATTACCTTTGCATATTGGCATACACATGTAAGTTTGCTCTTTAAAGCCTCATTTACTTTCTTGCTTTTTATATAGGGGAGAAATAATTTTGTAGCTATAATTGCTTTTTTGGTACGGTTTGATTCAATCAGCTTTTAACTGTACTGACATTTACCGGATGGTCATAAAAAGAAAGCAAAGTGAAAATGACAAAAAGCCCCATGTTTTGCAGAAGTTCACATTCAGTGCATCCAATCTGCAGTCTCCAGAGACAAAAAGAGAAAAGAGCAGGTCTGTAATGCAGCTGCCAGTTTAGTGATCAAACCCAACAGATTGCGGTCTGGCCAGATCTGGTGTCCAGATAAAAATGGTATTCATGCTAACCATCTGCCTACAGGTCAGCAGGGACAAAAATTAAAAATAATTACCTCTAATGAATGAATAGACAATGACGGTCCTGTGTGAGGTATGGTATCATCTCTGTGCGCGCGCACACACACACACACGCGCACGCATACGTATTGGTGAAGAGTGGTTGGGGCATTTTTTTTAGAACGCTGTCAGCTACAGTTTTCATTTATGTTTTACTTCAATTCTCTCACTCTCTGGCTTTATGTTATTGCAGTTTTAAAATACATGGCTGTTTTTCCTGCGATTAAATTGTGTTAACGATGATGATTATAATTAGTACCTTGATTATGTCTAGTGCAAGGCTCAAAAGTCACCTTCTCACTCCTAAAATCCAACTAAATCTCAATAAACAGAATTCTAGACTCAAAAGCTCCAAAAAAGCAATTTGGACTATTTATTTTCAGGTACAAACTGTGTGGAGAACTAGGAGCCTTGAAAGAGCTAAGCTGAGCACTGACTACTGTAGCTGGAGCTCCATAGAGGGGGGAAGAGTGAAGGTCCTGGAGAGGGGTGTAAAGCTGCCTGGGGCTGTAGGATCTGACTTTCAGATCCACAGATCCAAATCCACCATTCAGAGCTGCAGCTGGCATCTATGTGTCACATATGCATTTTTTTAAGAAAAGGAAAGGATTGTATGTGGTGAAAAACACAATAAATCACAGAGATTCATGAGTGTCTCTTCTTAATAGCCCCTGAAATGGGGTTGTTGTTACTACAGGGAGACTAGATAGTTAGTAGTTGAATTTCAAGAGATTACACTTTTTTTATTTGTTGCAACAGCTATGGGACAAGATTTATTTCTATATTAATAAATACGTTATCCAACCAAAATTATTCTATTGTTTTCTATACTGAGCAGCCACTACTTACTCATCATTTTGTCCAATTGTTCTGGAACCAAACGTGCTCTGAAGATATACTCCAATTTAACCACTGTCTGCTGGAACTGTCCTCGTTGCACATCTCCATATAAACAAATCTGAGTGTCCATGCAATTCATTTAGCTGTAAAGAAGGCCAATAAGAAGTGCTTAAGAAGACTTCACTTACATCTTAATAGTATTCCCTGGGTCTGCTTCCCCATTGTGTTATGCTGGACTTAATCAGTTAGGTAGGAGCTCACTGCACAAAGGGTGCAAAATGCTGCTGTTTGTTTGTACTCACTGTTCATGTGTGCAAATCTCAATGCAGAGTTCAAGAGGGTGAAGAATAATAAGCAGGAAGTTTTGTCAGGTGGCCAGAAAGTTAGTAAAGTGGACAAACACACCCCCCAACAATAAAACCCAAACCAACCAACCAACCAAACAAACAAAAAACCCAGAAATAAACTGAAAGTGAGAAAGAACACTAAAGAAAAAGACAAAGTCAAAGCATATTATTTGGCTCTGCAACAGTTTACTGGGCTGTCATACATGAGGCTAAGACTGAAGCAAGTTAAAGGACATCTGTTCCAAAAGACGCTCATGAGACCCGCTACGGGCTTTACCTAGATATAAATTATCTCTTTTCTACATATATCTGTATTACATAATGGTAAAAGACAAGTTAACTGCTTGTAGAAGTCAGGAATGACAGAAAATGTATGAGGAATATGTATGTAGAAATTCATATTACAGCTTCGATAGAAGAAGCCTAAATTTCCTGACTTCCAAGAAACTGCAAATTCTTGGAATCAGAGTGAACTTGGCTCCACTACCCAAATTTGCACTATGCAAAAATTCAGCAAGAACTTCTAAGCTCAAGCAAGTTTCTGTAAATCAGATCTTCACCAAAGAAAGATGAACTTGTTTCTCTCAGCATCCAATATCCTCACCAAGTCGAGCGCTCTGCCTGTGCACAAATTGCTCCCAAAGAGTCTGTTCATAACAAGTCTCCTCTGAAAGATTTGGAACTGTTTCTGCAGGCTCAGAAGAGCCCACATTGCAGAAGGCGCTGCACTATGTAGCCAGCTCCTATTTTGTATCAGCTGAAGTTCAAGGCCAAGCTGTTTGAGAGGTTCTGGGCTACAGCTCTGCAAGAGCAGCACTGCTCCTGTCTAGCAGGACCCAGCAGAGATTTCTTACCAAGGTGCAGCCAAAGTACTGCTCTGTGATTCCTGTTACAAGGCTGATCAGACATATTTTATTTTTTTTTTTTAATATAACATTTTGCCATGGAAACCACAGAAATAAAATTTTGGGCAATCAAATCTGTGAAACAAACAAAATTGCTACAACTTGCAGAACTACAGATCAGTGCTAATTTCACAGCTACTTTCAAATGCAAAGCTCATTTATTTGAACTAGTCTTCTCTGTACAGTCCGGAAAACAATACTTACATATACCTACACAGACAAATACAGACATTTATCTATAAAACTAAGAACAAAATTTATCTGTCAGAGTAATTGAGCGATTATGCATGTGATGCTCCTTCTTGGGACAGGATGAAAGAATTGCATGTAGCCAATACTATTACATTGTGTAATGCCGTACATAGGGGAGGCACTCAGGCACAATAGAAACTGAACTGCGATATAAGAATGTGTACATAGTGAAGTAGAATACTTAATTAACTTCTTGAAATAGTATTCAAAACATTATGTTGTGCCTGTCACCATATGAGATCAGGATCCCACAAATCCACAAGAAATATAGCTGAGCTGAAACAATTGTTTGCAAAACAACATGGTGAACATGTCCCTCTTTGGGTTTTTTCTTTACAGTTCTTCAAACAAATCAGGTTGACGACCAACCTAGCAACCAAATGTACTTGCACATAACCCGTCCTCACTGATTTCAGTAAAACTTCACATCAACACAAAATCTAGTTTCCTGGATTCGGTTACTATCACTTGGTGTGAAAGACAAACAGTATGCTTAGATATAACATTAGGTTAGTAGAATTTTCTGATATTCACAGAAAAGAAAAATCATAGAAACACAGTAAAAGCTACAGTTAAACCTCTGGTAATTTAAAAGGTATAATTATCCAGAAAGTACTTCAACATAGTGAACATGTAGTTACACTAAGAATTTTTTTTTTTCTAGAAACTTTGGTGTTATCGATCAGTTTTCCAGAGAACAAACATAAGTGTACGAACATGCTGATGATTGGATAAGAGACTTCAAACTTCCAAACTTTGAATTAAACATTCGAAACTAAAATTCCAGTAAAAAGAATGTTATTTTTCAGTATGACTGCTTACATTCAAGATTTTGCCTTCTCTCATAGAAGTTAGCCAGACCAATTTCTCAAGCATCCAAAAAACTGGAGACTTTCAGTTCAGATTTGGGAAAATATTCCCCTATGTATGCTGTGAAAGAGTATGTATACACCTTGGAGATGTTAAATAAGAATATAGCCGACAAATTTGGACTCAGAATCACGGTACTCATTTTTAGAAAATTTCCAGAATTTTTTCTTCTGCCTCTCCTGGAAATAACGCACAGATTAACTTTCCCTTCACATGTACTGAACAGATGTAAGAACTACAGGAATAAAGAAAGGTACCTTTCTTAACTAAATTATTTAGAGTTCAGTAAATATGTTGAAGTTTAATCTCTTTTATTTGTTCACTACTTATAATGTATTCTGATTTCTCCTGAATCGTTACTTTCTTTATGGCTACTGTAGAGGGTCTTTTCCTGCTCTGTGGAGGAAGGAAAACATTATGTCTCCTTTAAGAGTGGTGGGGTGTGCATAGATCATTAAAGCTAGGTCTTACGAGCACAATCCAGAACAAACTTCTAGAGAGTAAGAGGTGGTAGGAATAAAGCCAGTGGCAGCTTGCAAAGAGCCAGAAGTTTGGGAGGAGATTAAGACACTGCTGAGAAGAACAAAGCACAGACAGCCAGGCATGGAGGAGGTCACGGCAAGGAGGAGACTGCTAAAGCTCCTCTCTGTAGAGTTTGCTGTGTCTCAGAAAAACAGTAAATGTCAGTAGACTGAGAGCACGATTGCAGGAAAGAGCTCACCCTGACTGACTCCATCCGAGTCTGTTTCTCTGTTTTGAAAGTGTCCACTTCTAGATTTTGTTAAAATAAAGCTAGCTTTAAAATTTCATAACCCTGCTCCTTGGGTTTGTTGAAAGAGAAAAAGGCTTTGTAGTTCCATCTTAAAAACGCTGGCATCACATCTACATATGCTCTTCTTACTGTATTACTGCTTTTAACACATTCCTATTGAAGCTATCCACAAAGATAATCTATGCTGTGGGACAAGTTCTTTTCTTCGTCTTCTAGTTTTTTCTCATGTGAATGTGGCATTTTTTAAAATTTCACATGTTACTTTCTCTCCATATTTTCACATCCCTGTGTGACTGACCAGGTTCTGATCCTTTCATAGACCGTACAATTTCCAGGAAATGAAGACCATTTGCCTGAGACAGCAGCTGGCTCAGTGTTTCTAAAGTGGATTTCCCTGCTGTGTAGTTAACATTTGTCTTTGCAAGTAGTGGCTATGACCATCTTGTCACACAGTGTGCATCAGCCACAATATTCTCCTCTAACAAGTTAATCACTTTGAGCCCAACATCAACTTGTATGTGATGTAGTGGTGACCCCAGAACATGGATTTTTTAGGTAATATTAGCTTCTAGGGACTCAGTAATGCCAAATGATGTATGAGGAGACATTTGTTTCCAAGCTTCTCTGCCATGCTTGGCACACAAAAGAAGCTTAAGACATTTTATATGCAGTGTTACGCATACTGCCCATCTAAACCTATTGTTGCTCAGTGTCAATGCCCAAGGCAAAAGTTTTGGCCAGCTTCTGCCTGGGCATTATGCCATCCTGACAGATGGGTATGAGTGTAGACAATCAAGAAAGTATGTTTGTTCATCAAATAAGAGTGGTTGGGGCATTTTTCCCAGCTGACACTCTGAAAACAGCTGTCTTCCTTGAGCATGTTTGTTTCTGGTTAAAAGGTCTGTGATATTAGTAATTCTTCTCTGAATTATGCAAACTGTCAATAAATAAAAGAGCCA
This sequence comes from Anarhynchus alexandrinus, assembly GCA_008711295.1. Taxonomy (NCBI): domain Eukaryota; kingdom Metazoa; phylum Chordata; class Aves; order Charadriiformes; family Charadriidae; genus Anarhynchus; species Anarhynchus alexandrinus. Next base: position 1,904,053 of record VUYV01000079.1, on the reverse strand, counting down.
TTTTACAATTAGCTATAGTTACTAAGTTTGAGGCTACTTTTAAAGAGTGTTCTCAGATAGGCATTTATTTTTACTTCAAGAATTGGGAAGTGAGGTCCAAGTGTCCATGACTCATCTGACTTGCAATTAAACAGAACTCACAAATGGGTTCTCGGTTTTTATGCAACACTGTGCAACAGGCTGCCCTTCCTATTGATTACCGAGGTGACTGGAACTGTGATAACTGCAATCCCTTCTCAGGTCTGCTCTTGGCATACTCCCTAACCTTAAAAAAGATGTTTGGTTTGTGTTACCCAGAGAGGACGAAATTTGAAAGATTTGCCTTTACTTTCCAATGAAATAACTCACTTGATTTCATTAAAAAAAAACAGTGATAAAGTCCTTTGTGGTCTACAAATGCATTTAAAAATCTTTCTTTCATGTTACAAAGTGACAGTCACAAATTTTTGCATTTCATAATCTTCACATGTAGCCATGTGATATTTATATTCCTGGGAAAAGATTTTATCCAGCAGCAGGAGGGAATGAACAACTCAACATTGACTCATCTACCAAGACAACAACGGTGGTTATGCTGTTTCACAGAGTGTCATAATGATCTATATACTCAAGATTTTTACTGTATAGCATACAGTGATTTACAGACATCACATATTTATACAGCCGCAAGCACAATGGTTCTTCATGAAATTATTTACTTGCCATTTTGCAACCCTTTTAACACAGCTGGTCAAAATTGTTCCTCCTGTAAATTTGTAGTATTTTACTAAAGTCAGTGGATTTATATGGGATTAAATAAATGATAAATGTATCCTAATGTGCATCAGGCTACTGCCACAATGGCACACCATAAGTGTACTGAAGTCTGTGTAATCCCAAATTGTTTTTGAAGGACACCCCAGAAAAAGGTGTGAGACACCAAATTTCAGGGTTCAAATCTCAACAAGCACATTTCACTACAACAAGTCCTGTGTCACAGTACGAACACCGAGTGCCAGGGTACATAATATGCACATATATAAAAAGGAATTCACAGCATATTGTGGTTTCCCACACCAAAATCTTTGAGAGATGAAGTTACGCAGAATGTTTTGTTTTCCCAGTGTTTAGCACAAGAAGCCCAAGCCCAAGAAGAAGTGGAATACATGGGGCCACTTGGCTGTCTTCTTGGGATGGCAGCACTCACTTTCCTAAGGAAACATGCTGCTATATCTATCACACATCCACATTTGGACCAAAATCTCCTTCTCAAAGAGCTTGAATATTTACAGTGAGAACCCCTGGGAATCAAAGCATTAATTCACATGGCTGTTTTCCCACAGGTTTAATGGGGAATATCTTTGCCCTTGAAAATCTGCCAGGTCTGAGCCAGGCTCCGCAGCATTTATATACTACAGGGCACTCACTGCGTAATCGCAGGGATGAGCATGCCCCGTTTGGTCCTTGCCATCCCAATAACATCTGCAGTTACTGGCTTCACCTGTGAGAGTTAGGCATTGATCCTAGCCCTTTGGCACACGACAGTGCATAGTGTGTCCACCAGGCTGTCCTTGTCCCCCTGGACCGCCACACTCCCAGCAGTGCTCTTGCCAGAGGAAGATGCTGACCCACTTTCATTGCAAGAAGCTCCCAGTTTCCCTCACAGCCTTGGAATGGGAGAAACACTGAAAAAGGAGAGCTCAGGTCAGTCTGGAAAGGATACTGGGCAGGAATGGGACAGTGGGGCACTGCTGCCTCTCTGGTGAGTGAGGCACAGCCATGCTGCAGTCATTTTGTGAATGGAAAAAAAAAATCCCATGAAAGCAAAATTAATCCTGTGCATCCTTTTTTTTTGTTAGTCAATAAAATATTATTTTTAGGAGGACTGAGATTCTATTGGGTCACTGTAGCACAAGAATACCTTGGCAAAACAATGAAAGGTCAGCAATTACAGTTCTTACTTGTTTTTTAGTGATAGGTCTCTGATCCTGGACAAATATGGAAGGGGGAGCTTTTTCCAGCAAGCTCATTCCTGAATTGTCTGAAGATATTTTAGCAGAACCATGGAGCACCCAAGAAGAAAGGTAGAGGAAAATATTTATTTTACAACAGCAGAAAACCTTTATTCTCTAATCCTTCTCCCCCACCCCCCATTCATAACTATGCTTAAAAGGGGAACCTTCTCCCAGTTCATGAGGAAACTAGCTTCAGGACCACCCAGAGAGCTCTATTCCCTTCCCCTTGTCTAAATCACACAAAGAAAAATAAACAAATGAACACAACATTTGCCTTCTCATCCCTTCTTTTCACTAAAGGGTCAGGAGGGTCGGGGATCCTTCTTTTGCCATCTCTGGACACCCTCACTCTCTTCAACAACCAATCCAGATGGATCATGGCCTTTGAAATCTTAAATCCTTTAATCAGTTTCTCCAACTTTCTCTGTTGGCTCCTTTATGCCACATTCCTGGGCTAATTCAGGTACCTTCATACAGCGTAGGATTTGGGTGACAGAAAACACATGGGGAAGTAGAAGTCCAGAGATCTGTGCAAGTGGTGTGTTGATTATCCTTAGCTTCATTAAGGTTGCTCAGCAACATGAGCTTGTATTAATCATGTCAGAGCAGCCGCATCCTGACAAGCTATCTGCACTGCCAGGATACAGACCCTTCCCGCGCGCTGCTGAGAAAACGTTCCCATGAACTGTCCCTCTGCTCTCAGCGAGGTAATGGGTGAATGAAAATTTAGACTTGTGAAAAATTGCATGAATTATCCTCACTACAGTAATGAGTTAAGCAGGAAAGGAACATAGGATGCTGTACAAAACAATTTCTTAGTGACTGTAAAAGAAAGGCATGAAAAGCAGCAATTGAAATATTAAATAGTGTGGCTAGATGAGCTAGGTAATTAAACAAGGGGTAAAGAATTCCCCAATAGGAGAGAACACTGGCTGCACAGTTCACAGCTTTGCTATGCCTGGAAAGATTGAGCCAACATATTTTTGAGAGATTCATCACTAAGTCCGCAGTCATAATTTCCAGCCGGAATTTTTCCATTTGATAATTTTATACTGTTAATCAGAGCTCATCAGATACTGCAGAAATAGCAGTCAAGAACTTTGGTTTAAATTCCAAGCAGCTTCCTCACGTCTTTCTCTTTCTTATTAATATGATTATGTTGCTCTCATAAATGTTCTTTTTTTATCTCAGCCATTTAATGGTTTCAAATTACCAGCCATTCAGTGGGGCAGTACCTAAAGTGGCATTACAGAACAAGGTTGAACTCTTCCATGAACCACCTTTACACTGTCAAGCCAAGCAATCACTTCTGTAGACTTCTAGATGTTTAGTATCGACACTATCAAGCTACATCTGGGGCTTTCAATTTGGGGTAGGGGTTACTGAATTCATATTTTAGTAATGGCATTTCTGGAAGTGGGTTCCCTTTAGTGATATGTGGGTGAATTGAATGGCAGTGATGTCAACCTTTTTAAATGATGTGGGGGTTTCTCAGACACCTTGCAGATGGTTTTAGGACTCCATCCCAAAAAGTCCACACAGGTAACACTGTACCAAAGTCCCCCTAAAGTCAAATGGGATTCTTGAAAAGCCACAGAGTTTATTCCCTTGCTACAAAGGGATAGAACTTTGTGTTGAAATACTCTAGAGGAGATATATACCCATGTCTGTATACACATCTACTTTTACTGTGTACCACCACTTCATTCTGTACAAAACGAGCTCTAATTATAAATTGAAGGATTGTGCCCCAAGCAGTGTTTAATTGACACACAGGCTGCCACTGCACCAAAGGTGGAAAACTGTCAGGAACAGCTTTCTTCTTTTTTTTTTTTTTTTCTTAAATCTGTCACTTCATGTAGTAGGAAAAAACAGCATGGAATTGCAAGGAGATTTACTTAAAATGAACAAGCAAATAAAAAAACTCAGACTTCAAAAAGCAGTTTGGAGACCTTGGGAAAGATTTGGCTCCTATACTGTTTGAGCAAAGAGAGAAAGATTTCTATTAGTTTGTCCGTACTTGAACATGTGAGTGTGAAAATAGCACCTAAATCAGAGAGACAATGGAGGCAGGTGGGGTTTTTATATTTGTTTGTGTATTTGTTTATATGATTTTGCTGAGGTTTCAAATACTTTCAGATAAAGAACACTTCAGGTCATTGAATACTATGTATACTCCCACACACATTTTTTTATTGTCACACGTGTTGAAAGAAAATATTTACTGGGAAGGAGGACTACTCATCCCACTGCTCTGCAGGACAAACTCCAGATCTCTGAATCTCCATGAGGTTTAGTGAGACACCTCAGCTCTCTGTTGTCTAACTTTTTTTCCCAGCTGTAAAACTAGGACAGTGCAGTTTCATTGGCAGCCACTATTTACACTCTAGACTATAAATTTGAGTGGTCAGGAACTGCCTCTTCCTATACATAGTATTAACATGGTAGATTTCCACTCTCAGTTGAATTTTGTTTATACAGCAAATAAGTTAAATACTATTATTTCTAAAAGAACTTGGGCTAGCCAGTAATTTTTAGCAGTTGAACATCTGAAATATTAAAATAAAGAAAAGTAACTTCTGATAGTCGTGTGGTAACTAGTAACATGGCTATGGGTGAATCCATTTGGTATTGAGAAATACTGTGTTGTTAATAACACTGCAAACACTAAAACACAGATTTCAGGTTCAAAGAGTTGCTTTGTTGCCTGTCAAACACATCTGCCCTTTTTGTACATTGAATTTTCTTTTCTCTGCAAACTGAGGAAATGACTTGTAAGATAATGCAAATCTGAAAATTGTTACAATATGTATATACCATTGTCATGATTTAATCCCAGCCTGCAGCTAGAAACACACAGCCACTCGCTCACTCCCCCCAGTTGCAATGTGGGAGAGAATCAGAAGAGTAAAAGTGAGGAAAAACCCGTGGGTTGAGACAAAGACGGTTTAATAGGTAGAGCAAAAGCCGTGCAGCCAAGCAAAGCAAAACAAGGAATTCATTCACTGCTTCCCATGGGCAGGCAGATGTTCAGCCATCCCCAGGAAAGCAGGGCTCCATCATGTGTAACAGTTATTTGGGAAGACAAACGCCATCACTCTGAACACTCTTTCTTCTTCCCCCAGCTTTATATGCTGAGCACGATGTCACATGGTATGGAATATCCCTTTGGTCAGTGGGATCAGCTGTCCTGGCTGTGTCTCCTCCCAACTTCTTGTGCCATCCCCCACCTACTCGCTGGCAGGATGGTGTGAGGAGCAGAAAAGGCCTTGAGTGCTTAGTAACAATCAAAACCACCATTGTGCTATCACACTATTCCCATCTCAAATCTGAAACATAGCACTATACCAGCTGCTAGTAAAAAAGTTCATAGAATCATAGAATCACTGAGGCTGGAAGGGACCTTTAAGATCATCAAGTCCAACCATTAACCTACCCTGGCAAAATCACTTCTAAACCATGTCCACAAGTAGTGCATCTACCCTTTTTTCAAATACTTCCAGGGATGGCAAATCCACCACCTCCCTGGGCAGCCTGTTCCAATGTTTAATAACCCTTTCAGTGAAAAAATGTTTCTTAATATCCAATCTAAACTTCGTCTGACATTACTTGAACCCATTTCCTCTCGTCCTAAGTTAACTTGATCCCAACTGAAACACACACAATTATGTACCAACATTTTAAATCACTACTCTGCTATTAATGGTTTATAAAAATAACCTATATCAGTATAAGTATTGGTTGATATATGTATATGCGTCAGTATAAGTATAGCATGGATAAAACTTTATTTTTCCATCTCAAAGGTCTTTTCATACAGAAAAGTGGTCCATCTGGCTCATAGAGTTCCTATTCTTTCAGCTTTTATTTCAACCAACCTTTAATCTCAGGCATGAGGATAAGATTTTACTCAGAGCAGATCATCTGTGTCTGTCAACTATGGGCGCTCCTTAGTTTCATCTGAAGAATGTGTCAGTGGCTCATGTCAGAGTTGATGTATCTACCAACTTGTTATATTAGGAGAATTTTAAGTTGGACAGGTATTTCCCTATTGACGTAAAACATGTAGAAACTATCTAGCAGGGTAGGTAAATAAGTTTATGATGTACCCCTACCTCACACTCTGTGACCTCAGTGACCAGGGCTGACATTCACAGGGGTCAGTCTTCAGCCAGCTCAGCCTGTTCTGCTCCTGTTCAAAGGCAACATGGACTTCCTAAGGGCAGGGTGTTTTCACCTCCACAGCCCACATCCAGGCAACAGACACTGCCCTCTACTCACTGCATACAGAGTGGTTTAAGAAAAGTGAAGCGAGAAAGAAGAAAAACAATTTAGGGAAACTATGGAAGCAATGGAAAAGTTTGAGTTAAAAAAAGCACTTTTGATGCACTGACTGTGGACATGTGACCTAAGACATAGCTAGAGAAATTCACAGGGCAGGGTCTCATTTTTATTTTCTCTTGTGTGGTCTATAAAAGAGTCAGCTTAGTACTAAGCATAGGAAAAATCTGCAGGATAGGAGGAATGAAAGCAGAAACAAAAAAGCCCCAACATTTGTCTTGCTGTGGGAGAGATAATGGAGTGCCAAACCTGGGAGGAATAGCCATGCCAATCAGATCACAGATTCTGGAAGCTGAGAGAAAGTATAAATTAAAAACAGTTTGATTGATGGTTGGATAAGCTGAAAGCACCTTGCGGCATTAGAAACTACGTAGGAAGTGTTTTAGCTGTTCCACATTTGCACTTAATCCTGGAAAAAAGTGTGATCTTTGTGAAAAGTATTCAGAAAGGGTTAAATTCATCTGCCTTTTTATTCCACCATGTATAACGATAAACTTATCCTCTCAGTAAGATAGGTAGAAGTAGAATAACAAGCAATTCCCCCTAGGAAGGATACACGTGCTTGTGGCTATGAAGAAAGGGGGGAGCCTGATTTTCAGTTGATGACATTATTCCTCTCGTATTTATTCACATAGGGTTCCCCCTACCATTGCCCTTCAGGGGAAGCAACCTTTTCTATTCTTATATGTCTAACAGGTGAATCTCAGAAGATGGACTGAAGAGTTCAAAAAGACCAAGCTGTCTTGCCCTTTTCCTGGGGTCATTGCTTCCATCTGGCAGCTGAAGTACTGTAGCTGGATGAGAGAAAGAAGCTGGAATTATTGCTGCCCGTGGCGCTTACTGAAATACCTCTCAGAGGCATTGGAAATGAGGATCGCTGACTTTGTAAAACCCCAGAGAACTAGAGGATGCCTGAAAGGGGGAACTGAGGATTTAGTCCTCTGCCCAGAGTGATGTAAGAAGTGCAAATGAGGGCAGGCAAGTTAGCTTGGGTGTCCCGCAACTTTATCCCACTGCCTTAGTAGGGACTATGGCTCTTTCTCTTCTCTGAGCAAGCTGAAACTTCATTTCTTTCAGACTGTCAGTGTGATTTTGTGCAGAGGACTTGATTTCAGACTCAACATTTTCAGGAAACTCTCCCCACAGAGAGTCTGCACAAAAAATCTTTTTTAAATAATACAAATCAAAGTGTCTTTCCTTCCCCCTCTTTCTTTCCATCTCATATACACGCTTTAATGGGGAGTATTATATTGAAAATACTGATGTATAAATAATTTCATCCTTGAGTTACTGTGAGCTATGAATTATCTGTGACTTTCCTTCTAGCGCTTTCTTTTGGATGGAGGAGTCTTTCCTCCCTTGCAACTGCTTTCTTCGCGGGGGGAACCCCGTCAGATTTCCTGCCTCTCTGTGTCCTCCGCGATCCTTCCCCTGCAGCTCTCACTGGAGAGCTCACCCCTGAGACATTCCCATGCTGGTGGGAGTGGAGGAGGGCAGAGCTCTCCAGCTCCACCCTCTTACAGAGGAAATGTCATGAGAAAATGTTTTCTTGAGGTCTTTCCTGTTAACATGCTATGAGAATGCTTGCTATCAACTGTGCATTTTTATGGCATTCCGACTGGAAGTAATGTGAGAATGTTCTTTCTCACATTATTTCCAGTAGAAATACCCTGAGAACATTGTTGTTTGTGATATTTCTACAAAATGTACTTAGAGATTGGATGTGACTAAATTTGCCTTTATAATTGTGGGGGATTTTTTTCCTTTCTTCCAGCTGAAATTTAGGCAGCATCTACTGTCTCTCCATTTTAAACATTTCTTTTATCATTAAGCCTTGTCCAGATTTGTGCCAAATGAAGCCTTTAGCTGAAATAGCCGATTTGTTTCTTTTGTGCCCTAAGACCTATCCAAACTGAATCAAAGGTTAAGAAACCAGATTAAACTCCACAGCAATTACAGTATTTATAGGATTTCCTTCTGAGATGAAGTTGTTTCGACTGCCCTTTCTGTTTCAAAGTGGACCTACAATAGGGTTGAATAAAACTGTGGAGGAGTAGAGACCTGGAAGAACAAAGACCACATACTGTAAAAAAGCCATTCTAATTAAATCAGAATGAAAACACAAGAATGCCTTTGCTTTCAGAGAAACAAGTAAGCGACCTAGAGAACCTTATGACTTGGCAGTCTACACATTTCTTTTTAAAAAAAGGAACTCACATCTTTAAAAGGAAATAAATCCTGGAAAAAATATAAGATGTGTCAAGTCAATCAGCTATTTATGCCATTTCCTCGGATCCTGATGTTTCCCTCATGAATTATGCACTTTCAGCTGCCACTACTTACATATGTGGGCCCTTGTGGCATGTTTCCCAGGACCAGCATGTGATTACGGATCATAAAAAATGAACATACACATTGCTCCTTCAATAAAGGCTGAGATGCACAATTCCAACTGCTCCATGTTAAAAATCTCTCTTCTATTTGAAAAATAGCAGCTGTTATTAAAAGCATCTATAGCTGTAATAGCTGCAGCCGTGAAAACTAATCACCATATTTTCATTTTAAATTGCAACAAAGGAATTAAGAAACAGATGCCCATTAAAAGCGAGAAAGGTAAAGTAGCCACTAGGAGTTCTTCAATAGCCAGAAGGTGGTGCTACATTGTAATATAGTCGCAGGGGGTCAGGTTTGCATCTTTGATAACTTATGCTGTTTGATTCACTTTTTTAAAGCGACACAGAAGGAGAGATTAAACCATCACAACTGCGCCGCGGGGAAGTGTTCAGCAGAGGTAAAACGAAGCGTAGAGTTTAGTTCCTGATATATTGAAATCCCGTGGCCGTGGTGATGTAAGACCGGGTCTTTCGGTGAAAACTTTGTCATCTCTCTGTGTTTCTTAATTGCTGGTCATATCAAACTGTCCTTCTTCCTTAACTCTTCTGTTTCTTCAGGGTAGTCAACAACAAAAAACAGAAAAATCCTTTTAACCATCCTGCGATGTGTTTCCTTGAAGAAATCCTTCTTTTTGTAGCATTTAACGTAATTTTTACTGAGAAACTTTCAGCTTTTTCTTTTGTTGAATAAAAGCCCAGATATTCAACCCCAGGAAGACACTGTTGGCTTTGACGAAACTCCACCAGGTTTTGCCAGCTGAGGTGGTGCGATCGCCTTCTTTAAGAGCAGAAGAGAAAGAGCAGAGCCGCTGTCATGTTGTGTACTGCTGCCCAGCGGAGAGCCGTGTTGTGCGGAGGCAGAGGGCTGGATCCCAGCGATTTAGCTCAGGTAAAGCAGCGTGGGTGCCTTGCCTGCCCGGTTAGACTCCCTCAGGCACGCTGCTCCCCTGCTCTGTGTGGATCTGTCTCCATTGCTGTTTTATTTAGGGCCATGAGTGAGCTTTTGAACCAAACATCGGGATCGCCCCCACTTTCTGTGCCTTGCCCTGCATTTCGGAGTGGTCTTGGAGAGCAGGTGCTGGGTGACAGTAAATGGGCAGACGTGCTCCAGCAGCTCACCCCGTGTGCCGCAGCTCCACGGGCAGCCAGGACACAGGATCACAGAATCAATCACAGAATCACAGAAAGGTCAGGGTTGGAAGGGACCTCTGGAGATCATCTAGTCCAACTCCCCCGCCAGAGCAGGGTCACCTGCAGCAAGTAGCAAGATGCCTCCCTCCCTCTCCCGAGTGCTGTGGGGTCTGGGTGTAGGGCCTCAGCACCAAATGTACTTCTACAGATTCACTCCTATTGATCTGCTGTACTGGTTCATGTGGGTATAGCCCAGGGGTATCTCTGTATAGGCCTGGGGTCACATGGACAATTCCCCTCTGTTCTCTGATGAGAAGGATACTCCATTTTGATGTTTTTTTTTTTTTTTTTTTTCTTTTTTTTTTGTGTGGAAAAAAAGGTCACTAAGAATCAGGCAGCTGCCTCATGGGGATAAAGTTTTGACTGGGAGGAAAATGACCCTGACCATCAGAACAAATCATCTCAGGGACATGGAAAATTATTGCCAAGTAATGCCATCATTGTTGTTGTTTGCATATCTGAGGCACATTGAAGTCATGGGCCAGCACCCACTTATTCTAACTACTAACAAAAACATGATGTATTCCACAGCAAGAGAATGACTCTGGATGTTCCAAACTTCCATGGATTAAAGGAGAGACACTGCAAGTTCATGGAACTGAAATCCATTGAGAATTAATGAGCACATAAAAAACACATCCAGTTCAGGAAACCACTGGCTGAAAGTAGCTGGAGGCTGGGAGGACAGTGAGGGGGATGGTCAGATAGACCTGCCCGCTTCTTATTCTTTTCTAGACGCTGCTTTGACCACTCCTCAGACTGGTCTGGGGCAGAACAAAGAGATAGTCGTCTCCCATGAGAGCAACAGCAACCCCTTTACATGAGATGGGCTCAGGACTGAACACCTTCCTCCTCCCCGTGCTGCCCGGGGAGGTGCCTCTGCAGCCCCCCTGGGTTCAGCTGTAACAGCCTCTATGCCACTGGCAATCAAAAGAGGATTTGGTCCCTTGAACTTTCAGCAGAAAATTTTCCATCAATTCATTATTAATTGGGGCTAATTTCTCCTTGGAGTGAACTTTCTGAGTTACGTCTATTCTCACATCAGCACTGAACCTGTGAGTACGCAGCAGGTGAGATACGCTTACCTCAGCCATGGAGAGATTATCCAAAATGGAAATCAGAGAAACCCTTTTCCACAGGAGATGACACCTTTGCACTGTGCATAATGTCTATGACAAGTTGTAGGACATTTGCAGATCTGCTGCAGATTTTTTCCTAAATTTATGGTGCCAGAAAGCTGCTCCCATTTTGATGGAAACATACCAGTTCTGTTGATTGGGGGGGGCTAAGATGTGTAAAAAGGGACACAGACTTTGATCCAGGTGGAGAATAAATGGTATTTTCTTCCCTATGACAGGATCATGTGATCTGAAGAGCCTTATGTAGAATAAATTCACAAAAACTTTGAGTTCCCATAGAAATAAATATGGCTTAACTTTTGGTGATGTTTTTTCATACAAATATATGTATATATATACATAGTTATACAGTAGCTTTTAAACTCACCAGATGCTTAATGACTGCTTTCAATCAGAAAAGTGGCCCATAGCAGATGGAATATGCCTAACCGTTTCCAAAACCATGGAGTTTTATTGTCTTAAATAAAATGAATTTTGAACAATGAGGGGGAAAACTGAAACCTTCCTTTAACTTATGTAATGACAAAATAGCCAAGCTATTTAAATAAAATATTGTTTAAAGCATCTATAGATCTAAGACCTCTACTGGCAGAGATCATATTCAGCTTGGGATAAGTGCTTGTGTGAGAGTTTCTTATTGCTGGAAACAGAGGCCCATAATGGAAGTGGTGACAGACCTTAAATTAGTGCGGTGCTACTGTACAATAATGTGTATTCTCAGTGCCATATGGTTATGATATGCAGCCGTTTTCCTATGCTGATTATAAATTTGGACTGTCTGGCAGACATTACAGAAGGGAAAGACATCATTGATCATTTTATCCATCCACTCTGGGTCAGCGAAAGATCACTCCTGACAGTCTCAATTTCTGTTTTTTAATTATTTGCATTGCTGTGGTGCCCCAAATCCCCAGGCAGGTCAGCGTCCCCTTGTTCTGTGCATTATACATTGGGGTAAGTGTTGCTTGCTTTGAAAAAGCGGAGCAGTTAATGTACAGATGCAATCAGAGGCAAGTAGGAACTGAAACTAAGGTGACATCATATTTAATGTAAAGGCTACAAATTCTTAGCCTTTGCTGCATCACTTTTTGTGCTTTTATTATAACCCAATTACCTTGGTTTTCTTATCAGGTCACCTCAACTGGCCGGAGTTTCACAAGCATCACGGCAGACCTGGTGTGGGGAGAAGCAGCTCCCTATGGACAAACACAGGAGGGAAGTTCCAGAAACGAGGACCATCACAGGCAAACTTCAGTCATTTGTCTGACAAGCAAACAAGACGGAGTATCACAGGAGAAGCAGTGGAAAGGCAACGTTATGGGACAGAAGAGCGTGTAAAAACACATGCAGAGATGCAAAAGACCTCAATGTACAGAATTACTGAAAATTTGTCTATGCTGTAAAATGGACCTGTGGCAGAAATCCCACAACTAGTGGAAACCTGTGCTGTTTAGTCCAGACTATATATGTAACACAGCACAGTGCCACAGTGACCTGTCACTGCATTTTCTCGGCAGGGCTTATTAGCTTGGGCACAGCACTGTCTGATGTGGGAACAGTGCATCAGACGTGAACTGGCTCGGGTCCAGGCAGCTCCGTGCATCCCTGTATCACACGCCCCAGCACACCAGCTCTGGGATTAGCTTGGACAGACCTCGCTTGGGTCTGTTTTAATTGGCCCATAAATGATAAGAAGACCTCATTGCTTCCCTTATCCAACTAATCTCCAGTTTAATAAAGGAAGTTCTTTCTGGTGATCAGACGAGTCTTCCTTTAAAAAAAAAAATAAATTCATCCTAGTATAAATTAATTGCCTTCCAAAACCAGAGCAGAGTCTTTTGAAAAAGAGACATCCTGGCAAGCCAAGCAACCGTGTGTTTTGTTGCCATTTGGGGGGACTTGTGCTGAAATCCCAGCCCGTGCTGCCTTCATCCTGCTAAGGAAGAAGTACCTCATATCACAAACCAGCAGCCCCTTCAGGCAATTGCCATTTAAAGAGTGGCATTGATGGACTCTGTAAGGAGTCCTATTCAGTGCTCTCTAGCTGGCAGCATGATGTCAGTGATGTGGGCGGCAAACCCCTGAATTTGCTTTGATGGTATTTGTGCTCTTTTTTTTTCATTTTTCACGAATGAGTGATTCATTTCTTTGAAACAATGTGTTTGGAAAGCCTGCCCCGCTAAGGAATTGTCTACGCAGTGGGGGAGGCTTGGAACATTGTATGTCCTCATGGAAGTACCAACAGGGGTTGTGCCAGATCCCCAGTGCAAGAGGTAACAGGGATGCTTGTATCAAAGCCAAAGCTTCATGAATCAAAGGCTCTGACTCTCGAGCACAAGTGCCAGCATTTGGGCAGATAGCCTAGCCCGTGCCAATTTGGGGTGAGAGGAATGCCCCAGAATAATCCCGTGGATTCAAAGAAAAGCAACATAATCGATTTTAAGTATCCCACAGCCCTGAGAGTCTTCTTTTCATTTACAGACGTTAAAGGAAGAAATGAGGGTAATGATGTGCTCTCGTTTCCCAAACAAGAAAAAGCAGAAAATTTTTTGCACCATTTCCTACTGAAAACCGATGTTACCTTGGGTGGTTTGTTGCAAAACATAGTGAGGTGGGGGGAGGCAGTGCTGGAAGAAGAAACTGTGGATGTCAAATCACATGCTTTGCAAATGGATGAAGTACAACTCCAATGTTCATGTGGCAGGTGACCAGAAACAGATTTTGGCCAGTATGAGGGTTGTTAACTAATTCTGTGCCATCTTCAGTAGTAAGCACCTGCCACTCGCCGCTCGCTAGCAGGGGGATTCAGACTGCTTAGATGAGGCTGTCTAAGGCAAAACATTGTATGCAATGGAGAGAAAGCGGCACCCGTTAAAAATCTTCAAATATCTTACATGCAGAATGGAGCTGGAGGCAGCATTAGGTTAAACTCTAGAAGCAGGGTCATGTCTGAGCCTCTGTCACTCTCTATCAATGAAGTTCCTGAACTGGGCTGAAAATTATGTGTCTGTGTTCACTCCGAAAGAAAATGCGGAATCCTCTTCTGCTCAGAGGTGTGAAATCAAGCATTTCTCATTCTCTGAAAAAGGCAGCTAAAAGAGAAGGTGACAGCCTAAGTTTTGCATAACATTTCTGTGATTCTAAAGAGAAGCATGAACATAGTTTTGTAGTTTCAGACAAATACAAGGAGCTTAATTAATTTAACTTTGCATTTCATCTATAAAATGTTAAGCGGTTCATTGCAACAGCTGATCTCCACCTTACTGAAACCACAGGCTTCCTCTCCTAACAAGCCCTCCATGGGGAAGTCCCCATGGGAAAACTGATCGCCGGACTTCACAGCACAACCATTCTCTGGTTCCAATGATTGATTCCAAACGGTAGGACAGAGGACTTCGTGTCAGCAGAGTCCAACGCCATCATGTATCTAATCGGTGTTTCCTTAACCCTTTCCAAAACGACGAACTGCTTAGATTACTTGTTCAGGAAGTGGAAGACCTGACTCCCTCCTCTTCTAAAGTTTGAATCCATAACTCCTACATTACAGAAAAATGCTTTAACCCAACTCTGTAATATTCTGGATTAGACGGTCTTCATTCCTTCTGTTAAGAGTAAGCCATGGGGAGGGGGTGTCTTAAATTCAAGATTAATGTTACTTTATTTCTTCTAAATGTGTCCTGGATAGAAATGGATGTGTGTGCACTTTACACCACAAACACAGAGATTGACCCAAATCATTATTAAAAAAGTCTGTTATAGAAACCTGAAATTCAGTAAGTTGGCACTCATGTTCCATCTCTGCAACACAGGATGAAATCAGTGAGTTTACAAACAGAGACACTAAATTTAATGGACTCTCCAATCAGACAAGAGCAGAAAACATCCTCTTCTCCTCCGCCCTGCTTCCCTCGCCCAGAAGACAACATATGCAAGAAGACGTTATCCACAACAGCTGCAGTGCTCTAGTTTTCTAACTCCATTTGTCCCCTAGTTTCCTTGAGCTCAGTGGTGCTCAATAAGAACAGAGAAAACACTATTCTTGTTAAACATTCAGAAGTAGCTCCCCATTTGTCCTGCAGTTATGTACACACCATATAATGAGTAAAGACAAGGAAATGCTTTGAAATTAGACCCGTTTCTTATTATTTTGGCTCTGGAACTTGGTATTCCATATGCACTGAGTAAATTTTTTCCTTCTGCTTTTGACAATAAATGCCATTACGAGCCTGAGAAACATGCCTGGTTGAAAATGTTGTCAAAATGGCACTTACAAAAATTCACTTTCTGACAATCATTTTGGTAGGAAATCCCCAACCAGCCCCCTTTACTTACTTACAAACTATTTTTGTATTCTCTAATGTGCGGAGCATTGGATTTTTCAGTGCAAATGGTATAGATACTGTTTTGAGTTGCAGGAGGAATATCCTTTCAAGATGAAATGTTCCCGGAATCATGATATTCCTTTTTTTCCCATAATTTTGATGCAAAACAAAAACATCAAGACTTTTTCAGAGCAGAAATTCTGAAAAAATCAACCAAAATTGTTACCTTAATGATATCAAATTACTGCAATGTTAAACATTAAGTATTGAATATTTAATGTTTATCTTTATATAAACGAGTTTATTTTATACCAGTAATACTCTATTAACATTATAAAATCTTATTAAAACAAACAAACAAACAAACAAACAAAACCAAAAAACAACAAAAGAGCAAAAAACATATATGCCAGCATTGCCAGATTCCTGACAAATGTTTTGGTTTTCATGGAACTGCATTTCCTGGTGAAAGTCTGCTGAGCTCAAAAATTTTCAACCAACTCTAGAATTATACATAAAGGAAAAGACAACTGAGGCTGTGATTTTCAAAGCACTAGTGGAAATGAAAAGCATATGGATCCTATTGAAAGTTACTATGATTTGGGTACACGCTCCCCGAGGATCCTTTGAAAAACCTGAAAGAGTGTCTCAAGCACAATATGCACTCACTGCCTATTACTTGTTAAAAATAAAAAGTGTCTGAGACACATGTTTAGGAAAACTTGGAGCACTGTACTCTGTCTTTAACTTCTAAGTAGCGGTAGTACAATACATTCTTTTTTTTATCCTGATAGATAGTAGAACTTTCAGTATTGCCATATATTGTTCTTGGTGGCTTTTGGATTTCTGTTATCCTCCTGTATCTCAAAAAAAAACCCAAAACAACAAGAAAAATAAATATATTACTCTAATGTTAAGAAAGACAAACCACCATCCAAATGAGAAATGCTTTAGAATTTTATTTGAAATATATGAAAAACTTTGAAATTTTATTTGAAGTCCAGAAAGTGATGTTTAATCATCAAATGAGATTCCCTGCATTAATATAACTGATTGCAATTCATTCTAAACTTCAGTTGTGTCTCCGTGCATACTAACTTCACAAACACAAAACTTCCCACTGCACTTTTATTCACAGGCTTGTCAATCAGGTGCTCACCGTTCCCTTAAAGTTTAAGCCTTATTAACCTACACACTGGATTTGACTGATGATAGGCCACAACAAACAAAGAGCACCAACTCTCAGGTTCCAAATCCTGTCATCCTAGTTCAGAGGGTCCCGGCAAACCCCTGGAAGAGATGAAAGGATCACTCAAACGTCTGATTATTCAAACACACAGGCAATGAGGGCACATTGTGGAAAAAAAAAAAAGTTAACGGAGTCCCCTGCTGATTGAGATATCTTCTAAAAAAATAACTTGGTGCTGATCTTTGCACACAGACAGTGTTGGTTTCTAGCCCAGGTCTTCATGGGTTATGTCAAATGCATGCTGGGAACACCATGCGCAAGATCTGCATTGAACACATATTTGGCAAATATTGTTAAATTGAAATCACCTCGTGCCAGTGTTGCCCAGATACGGTAGGAAGCCAGCATGTTAGCTACTTCAGAGGAACTGAAAAATCACGGTAATCCTAGAAAGAAGAATTTTTATTTCAATCATTTTCATACACAAATTCATATTTTAGGGCTTCAGTAAAGGCATATACCTGTGCCCCAATTTGGTATATAACAGAGATTATTTTATTATGAAAATTTTGCTCATTAATAGCCTTGCATGTTGGGAAAATGTAATTCCTGCTGACTAAGCCTCACTGCATCTATCAGGATTTTCATTACTGTTAATTAATATTACAGCCTTGCTCAGAGACCCTACTCAGGCATAAGATCCTATACATAAGAAATAATGGTCCTTTCATGTTCTGAAGTACAAATCTAAATAATAATTATACATTGTAGAATGCAAAGTACAAGAGCTGAGGGGAAGAGAAGGATGATGCTAATGAAGAAATTTGGAAGGTTGGGTTTTTTTTGTTTTTTTTTTAAAAAAAGCACTCTGGACTTTAGTATGAGATAAGTCAAGGGAACAAGAAGAGAAAAAGGGCCATCTACCATGAAGACAGAGTATAAAACAGAAGCAGACCTCAGGTTTTCCCAAAAATGTTATCTTATATTCCTGCTTCCCTGCTCTTTTTTATTTCACTTTTCTCCTAAATAAAGAATAATAACTGTGCAGGATACCAACAACTGTTGGGCCTGCATGCAAACAGCGTTCAGCTTATGACCGTGATGGCTTGTTAGCTTCCCACTGAGCTAACTACCAGTTATTAAAATTTAAATGACACAATAAACGGAGCTGATGAGAGGATCAGATCATAAGTACAACAATTTCATACAATACCTTTTGAGAAGGGGGAAACAAGTGGGGTTAGAGCTGAATAGTGCAGAGAACAAGTGGCAACAGTTCCTTTATTCTGTCTACCAAAGCAAACTTTTGCTTTTCTGGGAAAAAAATGGTATAACAAACTGATGGGTGAAATACTTTTGTCATTGAAAAACTAGTTTTCCATCCCAAAGTGGCAGATTCAGAATCCAGCTGGCTGTACTGACACGTCTCAAGACAATACATTCAAAAAGATATGAAGAAATGAGGGTGATAAGAGAAAAACAAGGACAAATATCTCAAGTTGAGGTATTTGTAGAATATTTGAGACATTAGTAGAATACTCAACTTGAGTATTCTACTTATACAGTATTAAGTCTTCTTTCCAAGCCATATTGGTATAAACCAGATTATTTAAGAATATTGTATTTCATATTTTCTGGTATGATGCTGTATCAACACTCGAAGTTATAAAAACACGCTTTTTGCACTGATTTTCTGTTGTTATTCTACATGTTCGACCATTTATTTAGGAAACAATAACACTAAGATTTTCATCTGTTTTCTGTGTCAGCTACATCTTAATACTTCTATCCTTTAAGAAGATTCCTGCCCATTCAATAAGCATGCTAAATAAGGGGTAAATGTATGAATAAACTTGTTCTTATATGATTCAGAAGCTCACAGCAAAAAAGCAACCAAGCATATACAAGTAATACGCTGTTCCTCTGGGAATACAATACTTGTACCATAGCTTTGGCTTTATGTTGCAGTGTTGGACTGAGCCTGAGAGATGAATGTAAAAGATAAAGAAGCATTGTAAGGTCAGTGACTGAGCTCCTCTTTTTGCTAATCGGCTTCCCTTGTTATCCATCTAATTTACTAGAAAGTTAACCTTTTCACTACTGCTAGAAACTAGCTGCAATTTTCTGTGAAACGGCCATGGTAACAAATTAAATTTATTAGAGTTCATACAGCTCTGTAACAGTAAATGGTACTGTAAAAAAAAAAAAAAATTAAAAAATATCAGCAACTCAGCAGGATTTTTCCTTCCAAAGAGCATTCAAATGCAAATGGGTTTACATGAAAAGAGGTACCAGGCCTTCATAGGTAAAATATTTCATGGAGATAGAGCTTCCAAGGCCATGGAAGGAATGCCGATGTCACATATTAATTAAGAAAGTATTTAAGATGGGCTGACCTGGAATTTTCCAAGGGAAAGTAGTCCTGTTAAAAAAGCATTTTCTTTTAAACTAAAGCTTTATATAGAAAATTAAAAAAAACCTACTCCAAGTTAATTTTAAACATTAAATGCATAAAATATTGTAATTCAGCATTTTTTAAATGTAAAGATTCATTTTCCAGGTTGAAATAATAACAAAAGACAGAAAAAAGCTGAATAGTTATAGATAAGTAAATCAAAACTCATTATGTATCCACAAGCTTTTATGAGGTTTTTTCTTTCTTCTTGCATCAAGACAAACACATGCATTTGTTGAAAAAATTTTCAAAGTGCAAAAGTTAATTTCTCTTAAGCTATGTTCTGTATCCCAAGAATAAGAATGAAAGAAGAATTTGAATCAGGATGGGTAAACCAAAGATGAGGGCCTTTGTCTACTGGTTGGAATATTGAGGTTGAGAGCTTGGTTCCATCACAAGCTATTTTTGTGGCTTTTGCCCAGACAGTTCATTCCATGTTCATCTGTCCTAAATTCAAGGTAGCTGTTAAATATCTAGG
This sequence comes from Anarhynchus alexandrinus, assembly GCA_008711295.1. Lineage (NCBI taxonomy): Eukaryota > Metazoa > Chordata > Aves > Charadriiformes > Charadriidae > Anarhynchus > Anarhynchus alexandrinus. Next base: position 1,884,551 of record VUYV01000079.1, on the reverse strand, counting down.
TCTCAGACAGCATCGTTTGTCCCCTAGAAGCACATACAAGGAATTAGTACTTCTGTTCTAGAGCATACACAGAGGAATGGCTGAAAGTCCTCAAATGTAGTGGGGCAAATGGCTACGTACTCCTTAGGAAGTGCTGGTCCTAAGAGAATTGGTCCTAAGTTACAATTCAGGAATTTGAAGAGGCTGACAAGGAATAAATGTCCCCAGAAGTACCCTGGGTATAGCTAATTTACATAGGCAGCACAAGCTGCAATCACTCTGCGTTACAGTTTCTTGTATTAAGAAAAGGAAGGTGGTGTATAAAGAGCGTCCTTTACTCAAAAGTTCACTAATTGTCCCAGTGATTAGTGGGACCCTCCTGATATCTCATGCCACAAAGGATCAGTCTAAAGATTAATATCCTAATTAATGTGAGCTCTGTAGAGACTATAGTGATGGAAGGGAGGAATGGAAGTACCCTAATTCAGAAAGGGACTGGGAGAAATGCCTATATTTTGCCCTTCTTAAAATATATATATCAATGCAGAATATTAGGGAGGAGAACATGTGAAAATATTTAAATTTAGTGAAGCAGAGCTGCAAGTGAAAACAAGGGAATTCAGACCAACAGTGACTACATGGCATATTAAGCAAATTCAGCTCTAAAGACAAAGCAATAGATGCAATGGCATCAAACACAAAAGAACAAGAAAACAGTGGCAGTTTCAGACTGAAAATTGAACCTTCGATGTCCTAAAAATGTGAACTTTACACTGTAAAGATAATCATAGAATGGTTTAGGTTGGAAAGGACCTTAAAGATCATCTAGTTCCAACCCCCCTGCCATAGGCAGGGACACCTCCCACTAGACCAGGTTGCCCAAGGCCACGTCCAGCCTGGCCTTGAACACCTCCAGGGATGGGGCATCCACAGCTCCTCGGGGCAACCTGTGCCAGTGCCTTACCACCCTCAAAGTGAAAAATTTCTTCCTAAACTGGGAAGAAGGGAAATTCCTAATAAGAATTCTTAAATCCAAAAGACCTCTTCTTTAGAAAAATCTCCAGGGGCAAAGTCTGTCTCGTATTCTGTCTCAGTGGTGATGGAAGAAAGTTGAGAATTTTTCTGAAAATGATAAGAAATCACTGGATTTTAGTTATGGTTTGTCTTGCATCCTCAGTCTATATACCTTCACCTTCTCTTTGTCCTTTAGTTCTTACTATAATACAAATAATCTGTCAGCTGCATCACTGAAAAATGCTTATTCTTTAGGCCAGGTTGGTTTTAATTATTCTTCTTAGAATATATTAAAACAGTGGTGAAAAGAAATTAACAATTCTGTCCTTTGATAGCAAGAGTAATTTTTAGGCATTTGAATAGGCCTATTATTTTTGAAATGTAATTAACTATTAAGAGTATAAAATATAGAAGAAAAAATAAGTATTTGTAAGCTCTGTATCAAATCAAGAAGAGCATCCTTAGGCAGATGAAATAGGAAAGAGGTCTGGAATAGGTTTCAAGTGGAAAGGATAGAAAGAAATTGCAAGAAAGTGTTCAGAAGCTTCAATTTAGGATTTTAGCATTTGATAAACGCTCCCATCCACTCCAGGGCTTCACAAACCTAACCTGACCTTTTGTACTTTCTGAGTGCACAAATTATTAGTCAAGAAATGGTTTTGTGGTCTTTGCATAGTCAAAAATTTGCACCGGTTTTGAACTTTTAATTTTGGGAATCCAAAGCACAACATTTAGGGATAGGTTTTCATTCTAACCTCAGCATGTGTTGCAGGTGCTTTGACATCTCTAAGTACTGCGACTCATCATCTCAGTTTGGATCCCCAACAGTTTAGACTTACTATTTTCACTTAATGTTGGCATTTATTATAATCATGGATAATTATGTATAATTATAATTAAGCCCTAATCCTCCTCAATTACACTGACATAAATTAGGCATAAGGCATAATTTAATCAAAATTAATGGATTTGCGCCAGTGTAGAGCTGACACAAGGATAAACCCAGAGCTTATGTCTTATTATGAAGTGTAGTACCCTAAATATACCAGAGTAAGCACATCTTATAGGTAACTATTTTTCAGTTAACATGAAATGTTTGTTACTCATCAACTGTCATTGCTAACAAAAAGGGTAAAGTGGATTAATTCAGAAAATAAAGCAAAAATTACAAAGGGAGCATTGAAATCTGAAAGAATTTCAAATCTCGTACATAAGAAAAAACATTTGTAAGATCATAAGGATGTCTATACAGATTACTTTTGCTTAAAAAAAAAAAAAATCAAAGGAAAATTCGTTCCCCTGGGCATTTGAAATGTATGTGGTAGAAATACTCACATCCAGATGCTCACTTTTCTAACTGACCAAGACTGGCCTTAGAGAGGGTGGTTGGGGAAATGATCCTTTACAAAACATGGGATACAAAGCTTATGTTGTTGAAAGGAGAAGCATGTAATCAGCTAAAGAATTCCTGAGAAAGACCAAGGGCAGCAGATACTGAAACCTTGAACTTCCTTGCTTCAATGCATTTTTCGCATGCTTCCTGAAGAAAGGAGCAACCAAGGGAATTTATTAACTTTTAACTTAATTAGGTAGATGCCAAAAAAATGTTCATTCCTGGAGCAGTCTATTTAGACATTGCAGCTTTAAAAAAATTGTAGCTCCACTCTAGGACACCAGTAGAGATTTTTTTAAAGAGGCTATGTGAACTTTTTTTGTCTTCTAAATATAACACAAGCAGGCAGTGTGGCACATATACATGTGTAAGTTAAATTGAGACATTCCACGGAAATCTAAAATAAACCTTTACAAAATAATACATCAGTCAGTTCCTGTGAAATCTAACCTATCTATCTATCTATCTATCTATCCAAGCATACTTTTTTCTTAACTTTGATTCCTATTCATTGCTCTCTGTGAGGGCATATGTAACCTAACTCTACCTTTCCCAAGTAACACTGTGGTAAAGCTATAATATAATTGAGAGTTATGGTCTCCCTTGGCTTACTTGTATAAAACTTTTTTTAAATTTTTGATTTGGTTGTCTCTTATTGTGAAACTGTTGAGAAATAAAAAAGGAACATTATTTTAAACTTCTCTCCCACTTTATGCTCACAAACAATTGCTAACTGAAACAACAGCCCTTGAACATCAACTGTCTCTATTTAGAATTGTGCAAAAGTACTCAGATTCCCAGTTTGCCCCTAAGCTACAACCTCTGTTTCATATGGTGTCTTCTGTGTCAGTCAACAAGGATGAGGAGATGGTGCTGTCCCTGTCAATGGGAACCCAGTGCTGGCATTCCAGCCTGACAGCAGCCATGAACTGTACGTGACAGCGTACAGGGTGAAGAAAGAAAACAGGTTTTTAAGAACCACTTTTACAGCAAAAACAAGTTATAGGTGAAGAACAGTCACTGTATGCTAAACCATAATCAGATTAATTTTATTCACTGGGTTGATTTAGAGTATCAGCATTGCAAAGTAGGTTGAAACAAGTCCTGTTGACAGAAAGTGCCTAATTCTCTAGCCTAATTCACCAGCTACTGGTGGTGAATTCATTGGACTACTTCCAAATAATTTAAAATGTGTTTGAATTAAGAACAGACTAATTACAGTAAAGCTGCCAGACTTCCTCAAAGCCAGGGCCTAGAACTCTGAGGCAAAATTTATAAATAATGATTTCATTTTTATAATAGATGTTTAAATCCATTCACAAGTATTCTCTGATGCACCCCTTTTGAGACATAAACATTTTACAGAGAATGAGACACAAATGAAGGACCTATATCACAGTACTGGGATAGTAATAATAATTTAAAAGAAACAACTGCAGTTAATCGCGTGTTATCAGAACTCTTAGTAAAGTATGGTTTTTGATTATCGTTCACAGCGGATGCTCCAGTCTTGTCACCAGTCTTGTATCCCCTCTAGCAAATCCTACTGTTTGCTATCAATGCTGCAGCCTTATTAATATTGTCACCAGTTGCATACTCTGTCCCTGAATCAATAGCTTTAATCATCTTTATGGTTTCCCTTTTATTCATATCTATTGATTACAGTACCACAATGTAAAACAGCAGGGAATGAAATGACAGAGAACTATTGGGGAAAAAAAAAAAACACAAAACCAAACAAAACCAAGAAACATTTGAAATTGAATAATTCTTCCAAAATGCTATCTCAGAAGAATTTTAATGCACCAAGCATTGCATGCAATTCAGTTATTTCTAGAGAGGCCTTGGTAAAGTCTTAAATAGAATATATTTCAGTAAAGTCAAAATTAATTTCATTTTGGTGAAAATTCATATACATGATGATTTTTCTTAACCATGGAAAATAAATAGCAGATAGTAACTGAAAAGTTGAATGACGCTAACCAGCATGATTGCAGGATGGTTTCTGTTCCACTTTTTTCTGTCACCAAACTGTTAAGATGCCCAAATACTTCCTTATTTATTTTTAAGCATAATTATTTAGCATGTCTGAAACCCTTCAGTAAACTACCCATCTGAGTAGAACCATGTGTCCACGTTGTACATCACTTGAACAATTCCTAAGTTATTCTACAGTGGTTATCTTGACTTTGTACTTAGGTTCACACAGGTAGAAGATGCCCATGTTCATTTACTCCTTTGTTTAACTCCTTTTTTTAAGTTAACTGCTTTGTTCGAATCTTGGGGAAGCCCTTTGCTCCAGCTCCTTACTGTCCAGTTAGGAGACAATCTTGAGGACATGACAGAAATTTTGATTTTCTGTTTCTATTACCATTGCAATACTATCCTCCGGGGGGGAAATAACCGGTAACAACAAAAAAGCAAACAGGAAAGATGTTGCATTGCAAGGATGTCTCAGAGCTTTGATGAGAACTGGATTACTTTTGGGCTAGGAGAACTTCTACAGTAATCTTCGCTTAAGGCTGTGTCTGAGTAAATATGAGTCTGTTAGCAGTTTCACATGAGTGTCAGGAAACACTAGGTTCAAACCCTTAGACTTTACCTCAGAAAGCTCTCATATAGATTCATAGGAGTTTCGATAGAATAAAAGATTTTTAGGAGATACATGTGATACATAGAGTTTACAGTTTATATCCCTTGCAAAGGAAAGTGAAAGAATGAAATCTATTTTGATGTGCTGGAAGTCAAAACAGCTTCCTGCATGTGATTCATCCATTTCTGTTACATTACACAGAACTGGATCAAAACAAGCTTTCATTTTTTCCCAGATTGAAATGTGGGCGTCAGGGGGCTAAAAGAACAGTTTTCTCTCTTTTTTTCCCCAAACATTTTTTTCTCCCTCTTCATTGGAAACATAATGCTGTCAGCTGTCCCTGCCATCTTCCAATTTCAAGTTCTCTCTCTCCATCTGTGTTCATACTTTTTTTTTAAACTCTTAATCAGGTCCTGCCTTGTCTTTGTATAGGAATTCATCATCATATGGCACCAATTCAGATCTGTAACATGAATAAAGGTTGGTATTTATCATACCTGCTGTAAAGGAAGTGCCTTTAAAAGGAAAGGGAGCATGTAATTCCCTGCCCTTCACTTTCTCCTCAACCTTTCACCTTTTAATCAGTAGCCATAACCCAAGGAGATCTCACAATGGGAAGTTAATTATGAGGTCATGAAGATGAAAGCATCTGACTTGCATTTTTCTAAAGGTACTTTACTTTTAAATTATTCCTGATTTACCTGCATAAAAGGAAAGGAAGTTCCCAAAGATTATTCTAAATGGACCAGACTTTCAGATGCCAGCATTTCCAAGTGGAAATGGAAATGCAATCCTGTCAAAATGTCCTTTGAATATTTCTTATGAAGGAGTCTTCCATTTACCAGCACAACCTGACTCATAAATTGAAGATATGTTAATGGACACAAAGGCATGGAGCACTCAGGGGCAATACTCCATGGAGACTCCAAGGCTGTAGGACTAGTGCATAACTAGCAAGATGTCTCGATGCATTTTCCTAGGAAACTAAGAAAACCACTGAATTTAAGCACCAGTATCTATCAGCTTTGAGAATAGGGTATGTACTGCTGAAAACTGCAGGAAAAAGTGTGTTTGTAGAACATTGTCCCATTCTATGTTGAAAATTCCAATCTTATTCTGTCTTAATAATTGTATAATAATAATTGTGTATGTTGAAGGCAGCAGGAATAGCAGAGAAATATTAGTTTGTTTTATAGTATCTAGTATTCAGGATGGAAAGATGGAAAGTTTTCCAGTTGTATCAGTGGCTGTAAATAGTAATAACACATATTTAAAATTTTCCTTTATTACTTAAGAATGAAGATACTCTGTTCAGATAGTGGTTAAAACTGAAACCCCAAAGAGTATGGAACAGTTAAACAGTGTGTTAATTTTAGAGCTATCCAAACTGAATTACCAGACTATTGAATGCATGGTTTACCCATCTGACTGGAGTCCTATCAAACTTGAAATGCATCCTCTCTGAGAAATGAGGAATACTACAGAGAAAGAGGGGCTCCATCAGACAAGAGGGAGCAAGAGCACCTTTGCCTACGGGCCTGTTAATCTAGAGGGAGGACTTGTCAGTGCATGATGGCCAATGCACGAGGAGAAGTGGTGGCAGGGAGCAGAGAGAGGCTGCCTGGGGGCCACTCACACTTTTCTGGGGAAAGCAGCATGGCTGGAGAACCATCTCTTCTGCACCCAACACGCGAACGCTGGAAAGGACAGTATCCTTTTCTTCTTGAGGATTNCCAGAGAGGTTGTTGAGTCCCCATCCCTGGAGGTGTTCAAGGCCAGGCTGGACGTGGACTTGGGCAACCTGGTCTAGTGGGAGGTGTCCCTGCCTATGGCAGGCGGGTTGGAACTCGATGATCTTCAAGGTCCTTTCCAACCTAAACCATTCTATGATTCTATGATTCTATGATCCTTTTCTTCTTGAGGATTTGACATTTTCTATAGGCAACAGTGGTTTTTCATTGAGTTTTCATATGAATTACTGACTAAGAAACAGACCATATTTCCCTCTCTGATCATGAACAGCACAGAGATACCAACTTTCTATGATGTTATTATTGGCTCCACTGTTCCTCTCCTAATACCGCTTTAAATTATGTCTACTTGGATATTAATACTTCTTAAGTTGTTTTTGTTTCCCCTAAGGAATGAACAAAACATTTTCTTTGGACTTTTCATGACAGTTAATGGTAGAGGATGAATGGAAAAAGAGAGGTTGCGATCTGAGTTGGCAAAAGATTAATTATATATTGCTTCTACTGAAATAGGGCTTAATTCCGAGAACTGAAATCAGCAAGTTAGTAGAAATCTCAGCTCTTCCAGGATCAAGCCCAGACTGTCTACATTTAATAAAGTAATAGTCTTTTAGCAAATTTTTTATCATGAACAAGAAAATATTTGTGTGAAATTTTTTCCTTATACTGCTGTAAACCATGAGGTCAGCTGCTGTAAATAAATGAAAAGAAGCAAGAAGTTAAACAAGAGTCTCATGTCTCTGGCATTTCCTTGAAATGCCTTGAAATCGTCATTTGATAGTGCAACCTCATATTCCCCTTCTGTAAAATGCAGATGCTGAGTGTATGTATGTACTCAGAGAACTGTATCTAAAATGCTATATGAGGATCACAGAGGATTTGGGCTAATAAAAAGATGAAACAACTGCACAAAAATGATCCCAATCTGGTTGATATAATTTGTTGTATAATATTACTATTCCATGAAGAAATAGAATGATGAAACTCCTTTTCCTTACAATATTATCAGTTCAGCTGTGACAGGAAGCCCTCTGGATACCATTCTCACAGGCTTCTTGTTCACATTTTCAGATAAAGGGAGTTTCTGATAGGTTTTGAAGTTAGGCATGATTATTCAAACCAGAGTTTGCATGAATGAGCAATAGTGAGTTTATAATCTATGCAGCTGGTAATCCATGCCCATATCCCTCCAAACAGAAACAAGCCTCTTAAGTTCACTATGGAACTTGAATGTTTAGTAATTTAATAGGCTTAAGCTTTTTTCCTTCAAGGTAATTGTGCAGATACCTTTAATAAAATACACTCAACATTGCCAGCAAACATTCTAGATAAATGAACACAAGAAATGTTAGATGCAACTTTATTATACTGTTAATCCTTGCTGGAAGGCTTCCTGGACTGTTTGAGGGTAGTGTTAGTAGTGATGATAAACTAATTTGCCATGGCTCTTAAGTTCATGTTATCTTTTCTTATCAGCCTAAGGCTAGGTCAGGAAAAAAAAATTGGAAACATTTGCCAGAGATGGCAAAAGTGGGTGATGCAAATACCATTGTAGAATGTCAATCCATCCGTGTCTCCATAACGGATAGTTTAATGGTCCATTTAATTCTTCAAAGCAATTGAATTTCCACCCATATCCTGATAAGGTGATATATCACAGTAGGGTTGCCAGAATTTATTTTTTTTTATATGCAAGACAACTTTTCCACAGTTTAATTTCTCCAATACAGATTGAGCTAAGAGCAACAAATGACTTGAGATTTTTGCTCTCATATTTTCAGTATCAAATAACATCTGAAATGGTGAGGCATATTGATTTGACTTGTTTTGTTTGGTTGAGTTTTTTAATTGTTTCAAGATAGTAAGGTTCAAAACTATAAATACATTGTGGAATAAGACATAAAGAACAACATAGCAAGTCACCAGCTGTTCCTAAATCTTTGAATGTATGTTCAACTCAGTGATAGTGAAGCTGGTAGGTGAATCTCATCACCTTCATCCTGTGGCGTTTGCTATATCTGGGACCTCTCAGATCTTCCACTGTTTGCACTGGTCTGCAAAAAAAAGAATCCTGAGCCTTCCACTGCCTTCTAATACTCCTTTCTAGGTGACTTCACAAATTCTGCTCATGCTCATACCATCCTTCTCATGTTCATATCATCCTCGTGAAGTCAGTCTGTTGTTTGGCTGCAGTTGCCTTGATTCTTCTACTCTATTTAACCCAGGTCAGCTTCCATGAAATCAAATCTACCAGATTAGGAACTACCAAAGAAGAGTGAAACAAGACTCCTAGATGGGGTCCTTGCATCTTCTACCAATTAACAGTTCCCACACTGTCCTTCCATTCCTGTGGGATTTGCTTCTATTATGTGTCAGGATAACTGGTTTCCTACAGGCTGTGATATTTATTTCACAATTATCTTCACTTATATATGTTCAAGTGCAGGAGCAAGTAAATATAGTTTCCAAAAAGTGATGACAGACTATTTCCAAAAGGTTTAACATAAAATATTATGTTGAGTGCAATTGGTACAATTGCAATAACTGCAGATAGACCTGCCAGAATGCAGTTTTCTTATGTGGAATCAGAAGGACTCTTTTCTATGTAAGACTTTTACCTCTTAAGCTTATAATGAATGCATTTGTGTAAATGACCTTCAGCTGAAATATAGTTAATGAATATTTACTTCATTCTATCAATCATCAGAAAATTATAAGATAGCGTGCAATGACTTTGAAAATACTCAAATATATTATCTTACATATGTTGTTACATATTTTTAAATTGTTATAATGTCTGGTTTAATTCACACCAGTAATGTTACAGTAATAGCAAAACCTTTCCCAGATGAAGATATACTAAGAGTAATGACTTTATTTTGAAGAAAAAAATTTCCATTACACTCAATGCAATTGAGTGTGGTGAAATTAAAAATAGTGTTACTTTCAAGTCAATATATACGAAAGGTTTTTTAAAAATATTTTTAAGATCTGTATTTATCAATTTATTTATGAAATCTGGTCAGAAAGGCATCCTTCACACCTCAGACTTGGCTTAGCAGAACTTTATTCAACCTATGACTTATTATTTTCAATAAAAGTAAGAGGTCAAACCCAGATTAACACCTTGAGAATATACAAAAGCGTCATCATGACCCACGTATGTTGTATATCCTTCTCCTGAGATACTAATGAGAGTTGATAGTTTAGGGAAAAAGAGTGGTAAAAATGTTCAGATTTTCACAAACACGATTTGATGATAGTATAGAATCATGGAATTATAGAATGGTTTAGGTTGGAAGGGACCTTGAAGATCATCTAGTTACCCTTATAGTGAAAAATTTCTTCCTAATATCTAATCTAAATCTACCTTCTTCTAGTTTGAAGCCATTACTCCTTGTCCTATCACTACATGCCCTTGTAAAAAGTCCCTCTTCAGCTTTCTTGAAGGCCCCCTTCAGATACTGGAAGGCTGCTAAAAGGTCTCCCCAGAGCTTTCTTCTCCAGGACGGAAAACAGGGGCAGCAAAGCCCTACACCAGAGCCCGTCTGGCAGTAAAGACTAATGCTGCAGCCCTGCGTTGCAGAAAGTGCCCCAAGTGCCCCAACTGGAGCGTTCTCTTCTCCATGATGAACAACCCGAACTCTCTCAGCCTGTCCTCATAGAAGAGGTGCTCCAGCCCTCTGGTTACTCTGGACCCCCTCCAACAGGTCCATGTCCTTCTTACATTGAGGGCTCCAGAGCTGTATACAGGACTCCGGGTGGGGTCTCATGAGAGTGGAGTAGAGGGACAGAATCACCTCCCTTGAGCTGCTGGCCACACTTCTTCTGATGCAGCCCAAGATACAGTTGGCCTTCTGGGTAGTGATCACACATTGCTGGCTCATGTTGAGCTTCTCGTTGATCAGCACACCCAGGTCCTTATCCTCAGGGCTGCTCTCAATCCATTCTCTGCCCAGCCTGTATTCGTGTATGGAATTGCCCTGACCCAGATGTAGGACCTTGCACTTGGCCTTGTTGAACTTCATGGAGTTCGCACGGGCTCACCTCTCCAGCCTGTCCAGGTCCCTCTGGATGGCATCGCTTCCCTCCACTGTGTTGACCGCTTCACACAGGTTGGTGTTGTTGGCAAACTTGCTGAGAGTGCACTCAATCCCACTGTCCATGTCTCCAACAAAGATGTTAAATAGTACTGGTAACAGTAACAACAGTCTGGTTTGCCATGATCTTTCCCCATTGTGGAGCATCATTCCCTGTGGTTCTTGTATCGGTTAATATGGAAACACAGTATTATTACAAAAGAAAGGAAATACATACCAAAACTACAGAGAAACAATGACCAAACTGAAGGCAAAAAAAATTTTGTCCTTAAGTGGACTGGGATTTTGTCAGTGATGCATTAGTTTCCCTCACTTACCACCTTGCTCCAAAACCTTCCACAACTGCTTTCTTTCTCCTCTCAGAAAACACGGCTTGAACTGTTCTATTAAAAAAGAAAAGGCAAAAGCAAACTATAACTCAAAATTCTGCATGAGCACTTCTTAAACATTAATATTCAAAATCTGAATTATATGAATATACATATGTTTACATATATATAACACTATATAATAAGACATACACATCTAAAATGCAGAAAGTGTAGTTTCAGACCAGTGAAATCTATATTTGGTCTGCTTTGGTCAAATTTTTGTGTTAGAATTGATAAGCAACTAACACCATTAAAAAGAGCACAGGAAATTAAATAGAGAAAAATATCCACTTTAAAGACCTATGAATTGTTTTTATTTGTTTGTTTTGATCAAAGAACATTTTCTTGTCTAGATGTCACATTGGCATTTTTCTTTCCTAAAGATGATGCTCTGGCTTACAGTAATCTCACCGTAAATATATTATTCAGTGGAAGAGCTGGTCTGGAAGTTACACCACCATTTTCTTCTTTTTGAGTGCAGCCAAGGAAAAATAAGACTAAATTTTGTGGAAGTCTTATCTTGATGCTTTGTAGAAGGCATACTGAGAATGACTTGGGAAGAAATACTGCGGTGGTATTTTTTTGGTTAACATGAGTGTTACTTGGTGCAAAGGAAAGTATCATTAACTTCCTTACTTCTCACATTGGAGTTTTCATTCAGAAGCTATGTTGTACTTTTAAAAGTAACCTGCAAAAACATCTTTTTAGAGAATGTTGGCTTTGAGATGGAAAATCTAAGTCCTCGTTGCCCTTGCTGTCCACTCTCCCTAGCACTTTAGCAAGCCTATCTGACTTTCAGAGAAGGTTTGGGATGGTTTGATGCTTTGGAAAAAAAAATAAAAATGCTTCATCCTTAGTTTATTTGTGACATAAGTATACTCTACCAGTAGTGAAACTGAAGACCTTATTTTTGGGGGTTGTCTGCCCAAAGTTAATGAGTGGAATGAATACAGAACTTCTCAGAGCTCAATAGGGAATAGCTCCTGCATTAAACAAATACTGTGGATAACAGGGAACAAGCACTCTTAATGTGCTGCAACGACAGGAGAGCTAGGGACTTACCCATGTTTCATTGTGGAGTCTCCATCAGGATTAGAGAACTTTGTTCTTTTAATTAATACAAGGCAAAACTTTTACTTCATGGCTTCTCATCCTCTTCTGTCCTTTTTTTTATTTCTTTTTAACGTTAGTTCTTTAACAAATCCGTCTTTTCAGGGACCAAAAGCTGATATGTTCTGGGGAAATGCCAGCAAGATGTTAAAGATTGGCACAACTAGCTACTGTCATTCTATCAAGACAATAGGATTTGAGCGAAAGGGGTAGAGTTCTCCATGCAGAATTTAGCTGCTTAATCCTCTCTTGTGGGCTGGCACAAAATCAACAAAAGAAAGAAACCAAATTACCCAGCTCTGCTTTGGCAGATTTAGCCACTGTCAGCAGGCCAGAAGTTAATTCCCTCATATTCTTGTTTGCCACCAACTACGGCAGGCCTTGCTGAGCCAGGTTTCCTGTGTAAATCTGTCAGCTGAAATGATGCACAGCATGAAGAAGGAGAGAAAGGACATGCAAAGAGTGTGGTCCTTTCGCCAAATCAAGTCCCCAGAAGTCAGGGACTGGCACTGGAACTACCTCTTTGCCTTCAGCCTGAGTGACGTTTTTGACACAAGATGAGAAAGATTTATAGTTTCTTAAACCACCGTCACACACACACACACACACCCCCTTTCTTGCCAATAAGGAAGGATTGTTGTTACATTAAGCTCTGTGTGTGGGAGCCTGTTTCCCTTCTGGCACTCGGCACAAGCTTCCAGCTGCTTAGCATCTTTCTGAGACTCAACACTGTGTAGGGTATGATATGTTAATAATGAGGACTACATAGTCATCAAGGCCAGTAAAATTGCAGTGAGGGTAGGAAATGCATCATCAGTTTGCTCTGTCACAAATACTTACTGACTAGTCACAGCATATGGTGCCTTTTATTGTGTGCCCAAACCAAGCTCTTGGGTGGATGTAGGGGGAATCAGGCTGTTGTGTGTCATTCATTATTCTCCTCCTTCCTTAGAAATCACGTAACAGCACTGCTGTGAGAGGAGGTAAGTCAGGTGCAAAATATTTGCAGCAACATGCAAAACAACTCCAATCACACAGCTTTTGGGATCTCATCATGAACCCCCAAATGGATATCATTTCATGAAAATTTATACTGGGGGATGTTTCTTTTAAAGCAAAGGCAGTCTCGCTAGTGAAAGTGAGAAAATTAAGGAGAAAAATACAATCTATTTACAAGTGAAGGAATACAGACCTTTTTATAAACGGTAATGGTTTTCATATGAAAATCACAAATGCCCAGGGATTTCACATGTTCTTAGTGTGAAAATGGACGTTTCCTTAAAGTACTTACTGAAACACATTTGACGGAATGAATAATCCCGCAAAAATGTAGATCTGTGTGTGAATTTCTCAGATAGTCAAATGATGTGTTAACAGTTCTGGTTGCCTTTTTTCTGTACTGGAAGCAGTTTCTGCTTATATTAGACCGGTATAGGGTATATATGGTGTACTATGATAACAGTGTATGTCTGTAATATAAGCAGTGTAATTTAGTGAGTTCTGTTTAAGTTCTGATAATTTATCTGTTTCAGATTATGTAAGTGTTAAACGATTGTGCAATACAATTAGAAATATTTTCTCTTTTGCCTGTGTGAAGACAAATTTTTAGGCACTCATCACAAACACATTTACTGATTGTAACAATTGGATGAAATTAAAAGATAGATGAAGCATTGTTCTCCTAATATCTGGATTCCTTTCTTGACTTCGGCAAGCTACTTCTAGCTACAATCATACGACCTTATATAAGTGCCAGACTTGGTAATTATGGCTACTGAACCTAAACATTAATGAGCAATTTCATACTATTAATGTATGCCAAATCTTGATACAATCAATGGAGAGAACTTGTTGCAATTCCTAAATTGCAAAAAAACTAGCACAAAAAGAGCATCTCATCTATTTTGTTATTTCTAGCTCTAACCCAAGACAGATGTTCACGTTATTAAAAACACTATGGAAATGTTTAATGGAAAATTACCAACACTTCCAAGCAGGTTTACCTGGATAAAACCCAGGATGCTACTTAACAGAGACAAGTGCAAGATGACATACTTATGGGGAAATAATCAACTGCATAAATACAGGTTACAGAATATTTAATGGATGAGGTTCCGGTTCTGTAGAAAAGGATGCAATCTGTCACTGGTCATGTCATAATTTTTTGTAACAGCCTTTCAGCACCAAAACTGGATTTTGGAGGGAGTTTGAAAGGGAAGGAAAAGGGGCCAGATCCAATTTTGGCCTCAGCTCTAAATCCAAGCACTTCATTGAAACACCCGACCCAGGAGTGGGATCACCATGCACTTCCTCTGTAGTTAATGGAGAGAAATCAGCACTTCCAGAAGGACAGAAAATATTTTGATCAGACTTTGGAGATCTTCCCTAGCTATCTCAATAAAGTGCCTAAATTTATATGGAATGGATCCAGGTCTAAGTGTCTAAGGAAACCGATTTTTACAAAGCCTGTGGCCTTGTCAGTTGTGTAAGCAATTTAGGTGTATTTTTGAACTCTGCTTCTGAACTCACATGCCAGCATTCTACCTAAATTCATTCAAGGTTCATAGAGGAGACACAGTAGGCATTTCAAGACATTGGACATGTTTACCTCATGCCTATGACTGCAAAGAAGTTTAAGTGATGGAAGATGATAAGCCACCTCCAGGAATTAGACACTATAAGGTTGCAATACTGCAGCGCTCTATGTGCTTGCTGAGCTGGTGAGCTTATTATGCAGAGAGCCTGAAGTCGCCCAGCCTCACCAATAGCACAGTTGGCGCTTTTCTGCACCTTGTAAATTATATATAATGCTGGGGAGGTCCTTACCCAGTTGTGTCTTTTGTACTTTTCTACCCGGTATAGACATATTTAACAGCTGAAGAACCAATCCAAAGGAAGAAGAGTCAACACAAATCTACTCTACAGAAAAGATCATGATAATCCCTTGAGCCTTATATCTGTGGACACTCGTGTACTTAACAAAGACTTGGGGGAGGAAGAAGGGGAGAGGGGTTGTGTGTGGACACTTAGTCTGGACATTTTATTCTTAGTTTGATGTAGATTAAGAAATGTTTCAGAAAAGTAAAGCAAAGCTGGTTCTCTGGAGAGATGCTTGCACTCTCATGGTCTAGTCAATAGGAGTGCATGGGTGTAACTGAGAGCAAGTTTTGGCTTGCATAGTTTGAAATCTATTTGAACTCTTAAAAAAAATAAGTTTTAAAAAGGATTTCCTTCCTGTCAGCAAAAAGCCACAGACATCAGAGGAGCAGAGTCAACCACATGTGTGTTTCTTTTCATGCTTCCTAATCAGATGTAACGATTGCTCACACTGTATAGATAGTTTTTATTCAAGGATGTGCATTCCTGAGTCTTAGGAGCCTGCCAAGTGTAAAAGCAAACAGAACAAGCCACACATGAGGTGATGTATGCCCTCAGGCTTTCCTGACTGCAGCAGGACTAGGGGAATCTAACAGAGTTCCTCTTCCATCCTGGCTGTTGTGAAGCTCTCAAGAGAAACCACAGCTGGCCTGTGTCCAGTAATCATCCTTTTATTGGGCTGGTAAGTTACTTTTCTGAGAGCGCAGAAGAACAACAGCAGAAGGAAATTCACTTACAGGAGCTATAAATAGTTCTGTAGAAAACCTAACAAAGGTGTCACAGTGCGTGACTTAATCCACCACGCATGACGCTGTTATCGACAGTGATTCTCCAGTCTATGACGGAGTAAGAAGGGGAGAAATGAAAGTGTATATTAATAAACCAAAGTGCTGAGGAATTATCTAAATTTTTATATAATAAACTCTAAACTACAGTCCACTTTTTCCAGGTCTGCCTCTACTACAGCTATCACAGCTTTCACAGATGTAGCTGAGCTAGTTCAGGTATTACCACCAAGTAGTAACAGCAATGCAAAACTTAGTAAGAATGGAGTGCCTAATTTTTCACCCAATTTCTCAAGTAAATTTTGCAGCTGTGTGTTATTACAGACAGACTGGCAGCAAAGTAGATCATTAAAACCTTACTTAATTAGGTATATCTACATGATCTGCACTGATTATATACCCTATACATATATATATCCTAATACTGTGCGCTTTTAGACAACTTGTAGTTTTGGTTGCTTAAGAAATGTAAAGAAATATATAAATTCACTGCTGGGCTGAGAGTCAGGAGAGCTGGGATTTATTTGCATTGTTTTTTACTAGTCTGTGATCTTATATATATCATTTCCTCTTCTCTGTCAACTATCTTTGAAGAGGGAAGGTTGGTGCAGACACTGTTTTCCAGAAAATATTTGCACAATGCTTAACAAAATTGGTCTTAATCTCGGTGACTTCAAATCAGCTTTTCCAGTTTAATTCCTACTTCTGGCCAGGACCGTGTGCATTGTTTCTCTGGTGCATGCCCCCACCCATCCCCCCACCCCTCTCCCCCCAAATAGCATAAAGAAATAAATTTCGTTCAGGCCTATGATTAATGTCAAAACTGCCATTACTCATAACCTCTGCATCAGGAATCACAACTGTAATACAAATACTTTTCTTCAAAGTGGGGGGGAAAGGCTTCTCATGATTAATATTATGTTACACTTTTTCTGCATGCTTTAGCTTTGAGTGTTTTTGTAGTTCCATTCATTCGAAATAATAAAGAGTGAGTGGTGATGGGCAGACAGGATGACATCAGGTGTCTGAAATGAGAAGACTGAACTTGTGACATCACTAAAATTTTTCTCTGCTTTTGATTCTGAAGACATATGAAGACAGCAGTTCAGGAACATCAAATCCATTCTTCCTTTAGGAGGATATTAAAGCTGTCGGTTCTAAATGTTTGACTCGGCAAAACTAGGTAAGGAAAAAAATTGTTAAAATTTGTAGCTGTGATTATATGACCTGGAGAATAAAGAGCTAAAGAAAATTTAGATTAGCAGTATGAGCTATTTTTAACCTGAAATAGACTAAAATTTATTTAAAAACCCCAAAATTTTAGGTCGAAGAATGTCAGCTTCAGTACAATCTCATTTTACTGAACTATAACATTCTCCTACCCTTGAGTAGTGGATCCTAACTTGTTTTCATGTGTTGTTTAGATTTATTGAGATTGCTTGACGTCGCTGAAATACCAGTTGTTTAAGTAAACATAATGGATATAGTTGCCAAAATTATGCTGTCCAACACTGTACTGATTTCCTAAAGAGAAGACACGACAGATAGGTGTCTGTCTAATACAACCACACCATCCTACTAAACAAAACGTACCCAGGGCTGTTCTTAGCTGTGGAGGCCAGCTGGCACGGGGCAGTCTGTGTACATAGCAATAAATTCCACTAGCAGCCAAACTGCCCATTGGGAACAATTCCTGCCCATATAAAATCCCAAACTGTGCCCAGGAATTTTTGGGGAGAGTGCTAGCTAGCTGAGGTCAAAATCATGCCAGGGACCATTCTGACAATTTCACAGTCTAGGTAATTGAGTACCAGTACCCCAGAACACTCCTTGGCAGTGTTTAATTTATGAGTATAGACGTAGCCCAGGAGGTGTGCAGCTTATCTGAGATTTCTTTATAAAGAAGAGGAAATAGGCTGCTTTGGGATGCAATTCATCTTACACTTTTGAATATAGTCATGTAAAACAGGTCGAACAATCAAGCTCTGAAGGTGTCCATTCCTTTTCACTGTCTGTAAGGTGAACTGAGAGAGACTTACTAAGATATAGAAGAGAATATTATAGCCATCTAAAGGGATGAATTCCCCTCATATGATTAGAGTAACTAGTTAGGGATGATGCACAGCCAGCAAACATCTTTACTTTTCTGGTATATGAGGCTACCAACTTGGATAGCAGCTTCTTTCAGGTACGGGATCCAGATCCGCTCCTAGTTTTCAGATATCAAAAGGTTTCTGTATAAATCAGTTTGTGCTTATTGACGTGTGCAGTACAGGTTTTTCAGGAATCTGAAATGAGCTGTTATTCTTGCAACTGTCGTATGAAATAATTAGACACATGGTAGTATGAACTGGCATGATGATGAGCTAGAGTAGAAAAGTAGGAACATAAGGCCAGAAGAGCACTTTTATTATACTAAGACCAGTCCCCTCCAGTACAGGCAAATCACAGACATTACAAAATCCCTTTCTAAATATTTATCCATACGAGTAGATATTTGTTCCTGTACTCTTTCTGAATGATTGAGTCAAATAACTTCACTTTTCTGGTACTTAACAAAGCTTCTTCCAACTTCCAGCCTAATTTTATGCTTGACTAGTCTGTCATTACTTGTTCTTGTGCCAAGTTCACCATTTATCTTAAATAGCCATTTAACTTCCCTGCTGTTTGCCTCCATGGCATCCTTGTGGAGATAAATCATATCTTCTTTCAGACTTCTTTCATTTCAGTGAGCTATGCCAATTAAGACCTTCTGGTCTACTACCTGTGTCTAGTCTACCTTCCATGTGTCTGTTCCAGTTTAAATTAGCCTTTCTTGAACACAGCTTTCAAAAAATGTACACTTAAAATTTCTCTAATTCCTTGCAAAATTATTTCAGCTTATTGTTTCTTTCAGCTGGAAATAAGCCATCAAATGCATCTGTTGTCATTTGTCTTTTCTACAGAGACATCACACTGAGTCTAGAGGTTATCCTGGTGCTTATTTTGTTCCTTTATTTGAACATAATGAGATCTTGGAGTTTTTCTCACATCTGAGGTGTGATTATTTCCATCTTGTTCACATTAGATGAGGGCCTTTGCCCCATGTTCAACTTCTTCATGATTTTTGAGACCTGAGGCAAAACCAGCACATTATTTTGAACAATCTTTTTTTATTTTTAGTCACACTCTCATCCTGAGCAGCAGAAATTTTGTTTCTTCATTCTAAGGTACTTCTACAGCTGAATAATCATTTCAATATCTGTAAAGTTTAACGAACCTTTTTAGCCAAATCTTTTGCTTTTAATTATTTCAGTCATAAGGTTGGTTTGTTTATTTGTTCAGTCTTTTGTTCTTTATGTTTTCTCTGCTTAATCTTCATATTCTTTTTGGAAGAGGTTATTCATTCATCCATTATTAGCAGGTTTCCCTTTGCAAGTTATTTCTTTTGTTTGGGATAAAACATCAAGGTAATTTCTGAGCCTTTAAGGATATCTGACCCTTTCTTCACATTTCAGTCACTGAGTTCTGAAATTTTGTAATAAGGTTTATAAGTTCTAAGATTTATTCATGAGTGTTCTCTTCTACAACTGAAAATGTTAGTTTCTGACTTACTTTTGTTTATCTGTTAATGTAATTTAATTTAAGTGAGTTCATGATGACTTTACCCAAGCTTATTTTCTACAGCTTTGGACTACTACTAATTATGAGATAATATATTCTTTTTCAATGTTCCATTACACTTTAGCAAAGTGCTGTATTGGCTGTTGCGACTCTACCATTATTAGTAGAATATGTTTTCTAACCTTTATCTGTGAAGTAAAGTACCATAATGACTTACTTCTTACCAATATTTATCTTCCTGACAGTAATAAATCTGTTCCCATTCAAATCCCACCTCGGGAGCCTACAGCACAACTGCAGTAATGAGAACCCTTCCTTGCATCGAAGGAAAATCTGTCAAACCTGAGATATTTTGACATAAACACTTAAGGTTCAGTGAATAAGCATACTTCTATAAAACTTTGTTTCATCAGGAATTTTTCTGACCAGCTCCACACACATCCCCCAAACAGATGATATAAACTTTAATCAAACACAGATCTTACAAACGACAACCAGACAAACTACCAAGCAACTGAGAAAAAAAGACTCGCTCCTCCTTCCAAAGAACATGTCTTGTGCTAATTCCAATGCTTTCTGCTCTTTGCTTGCTGGTTCCTTTAAATTGCCTGAAATATTTGTTAAAGAGGGAAACTACGTGGACCCCAACTAGAAAAGTCAATGGCAGGCGCTTTTTCTATTTTGAGATATTACACAGAAGGAAACCATATTAAAAGGCTAGAAATATTAATAGAAGGTAGTTTGACACTAGTCTGACTGGTGACAGTCAGACAGCAGTTTAACATGTACAAATAGTTCTGCTAAAGTGATCTAAAGTAGAAAGGGATGTGTGTGTATGTATGCATGTATGTACATATACATACACATATGTACATATGTATATGAAAGACAGAGAGTCAGGAGCTTGAATGAAGCAATGGGCTAACTCATTAGTATTTCTCCAACTGCCAAAACTGTAAGCCCTGATACCAAGACTCTGTGGTGTTCATTGTGTGCCTACATTGCTTAGAACTAGCTCTTTCACATCCATAACACTTCTTTTAGTATCTCCTCTGGACTTCATGCGATGTTTCTTACACTAAGACATAATTATGAATTTGCTGTTTTTTCTAGGTCAAAACGTACAAAGTAATGGGAAAGATGTGTAGCAGTTGCAAAAATGATGTTTTCATGGGACGAAACTTAGGACATATATTGTACTGCCTGGAGAGATGACTGATATTGCTTTGAGATTGCAAAAGCTTACTGGGAAAATACTGAATGACTGTGCAATAAAGAACGAACCTGGTTCAGGTTCATACATATTTCCTTTCAATTTAAGAGTCCTTTACATTTCTGAAACCCTGTGCAGGTTTGGATCAGTCAACACCAGAGCAAGCTAACAGTGAAGCAGTGTAGACTATCAAGAGTCCAAGACTTTAGGCTGTGCACTGATAGTGTTATTTAGTAAAGTAGTATATCCCTTGGCACTCTGGTAGCTCAGATGCTTCTACTTCTACATCTCACTTCCTTTCGTTAAAAACCTGACTCCAGTTCATGAAGTAGACTTGCCCTACATCTTTTAAAATTGTAAGACTCAGCCTAAACTAGGCCCACAGTCTAAAGAACTGCTTCAGGGCAGGAACAAGCATGTCAATTTGGGCACATTTTTGCTTAAACTGATGAGTCCAGACTTAGTTCCAAGTCAACAATGACCTTGTGGAAGTGGTCTCTGTCTATACACACTACTTGTCACTTTCACAATGACACTTTTTTATGCTTCTAAGTAGACAATAACACATTTCTATTGTTGGATGACAACTGATAAATACTATTTTCTACAGATGTATTCTACAGTTTCATGAGAAATAATGAAGGTCGTTGCATTTGGGAGAGGTTCTTGATGACTGGGAGAAAGCAAATGTCCCTCCTATCTTCTAGAAAGACAAAAAGGATTATCTGGGGACCAACACACAGATCAACTTTACCTCAGTCTATAAAAGGTGGAGCAAATAATTCTGAAAACCTTTTCGAAACATAAGAAGGACTAGACTATGGCTGAAACTAATCATCACGGATTTAAAAAAGGGGAATCTTGCTTGATCAAGCCGATAGTTTTCCATGATGAGATGACTAGCTTGGCGGATAAGGGGAGAGCAGTGGATATTTATCTCAACTTTAGTAAGGCTTTCAATACTGTCTCCCATCATGTCCTTATTTACAGACTAAAGTATGGACCAGAGAAATGGACAGCAAGGCCAATGAAGTATTGTATCCCTGAAATATTTCCTTGACAAGAAGGAAATTATAGGTCAAGACCCTGAGAAACCTCATGTAACCTCAAGGTTGTCCTTGCAGGGCTTTGGTTCAAATACTTCCAGAGGTCGCTTCCAACTGAAATTATTCTTTACTTCTATGGTATAAGGTTAACACCATGCAAGGATATAGGTAAAAACAGAGAATTTGACTTTCACCAGTGTGTCCCCAGTTCCAGTCCAACACAGGTCAACACTGCATGAAAAATTCTGTCAAATAATGATTGGTTTGTGGTTTAAGAANTTTGGTTCAAATACTTCCAGAGGTCGCTTCGTGGTTTAAGAGTTAGAGAAGGGTTCTTTTTCCACATCTGCTTCAGATGATAAAGACTCAGCAAGACTGATAGAAGCTGCACCACAGGAAAACTATGGCTCTTGGTATTTGTACTGTAAAATGTTAGTGGAATTCACAAGCACAAACCTGATTATGAACTGAATTGTTCTCTTCTTCAAGTTTGGGACATGCTGAATAGGTCTTGTGCCTCTGCCAGCTCTGTGGGTCCTAGACACAGTATGGAAAACTTCAAATACCAGTTGTGTCTATGATCCTTTATCACAGCTTATTCATTATGGAGTCTCATGAATTTGGAGGCAAAATCTATTGTTCTCCTTAATTCTTTACATGTATTTTAAGCAGATCTACAACTGCAACTCACTGCCAGGAAAGTATATGTGTGTTTAAGATACTACATACATGTTTTTTGGAAGAGGAGGGCTATATTATAATATTGGTTGCAAAACCATAAATCCAAAATAATTATTAATGGCTTTGTGGGATATATTTTGGCTGAAGAAAGGATAATTGGATTCAAAAGTTTTTGTTGCTTTCAAAATTAAAAATCTGCTTCAATGCTTTCAATATTAAAAATATTGGTGTGACTATTAGTATACTGTTACATTATAGTTTACCATTAATCTCTTTTTAAAGATTAGTAAAATCAAGGATCCTGCTTGATTTAGGGAACAAATTACATTTTAATTCTTACCCTCCTATGAGCAGTTTTTCCTTTTACTTACTTCTGTCACAGTTCTTGGCTGTTTAGTAATAGTTCATATATTTGAGATTAGAATGAACCAGGTTCTCATTTTTTATTATTCCTACTCAGTTAAGGTTGGAATTTTTGTAAGAAGGAGTCACATTAATGAACCACATAATAAATTATAGGACTACTCTAGGGCGTTTGGATAGGAGGATAGTTATCTCCTCATAGCACGGATGCCAAAAATCAGCTCGCAGACTAATCTTGAGTAGTAAGTACAGTGGAGATCTCCTGGGACCAAGAGATGAAAACTGTGATTGCATGAGGCAGGTATCTGTGAGAGACATCAGCTCTTCCTGACGTGAAAGTCAGAGACGTGAGCTAAGACCAATAGGGATATTGGAGATTACAAACTTCCTTCAGACACACCAGCTACAGCTCCGACAGTGAATGAAATGGTGACAGGGCCCAGGCATCAGAACTTGCTAGTTTATATGAATAAATTGGTGGAATGGTCCCCAGCAAGGTTTTGGCCTTGGTAAACTCACGCTTTCTAAGTGCACAGTTCAGAAGCCATCATAGGCTGGGAACCATTCCCAAAACACAGTTTGGATTCACAGTGGTAAAAATTGCTTAATACTATGGGCATTACCAAATAATTTCAGTTGGCTTCTGGACATCCTGCTGTTTATTTCATTGTTCATGTATTTGTTTGCTAAGAGAGATGTAGGCAATGCCTCTCATCTTATGGTAACCTTCTGGTAATCTTCTGGTAACCTCTGGTAACCAAATCTGAAGTCTGGGCTCAGATATCTTGCCCTGGCTTTCCACAACTTTGAAAATTTCTTTACCATTTGTATTTTTACATTCTCTAGTGTACCCTCCAGCTCTGCCATCAACTCCCTACCTGGTGAATCCTGGGAGTATAACTTTAGTTGCTTACACTCTCCTGCCATTTTCCTATTCTGATGTTTAAAAAGAAAAGTAGCCCCAGTGGCCAATATCACAATTTTAGGAAAGCAAAGAATAATTTTTTCCACAAACAATAAAATAAAGGCTTTCTCACTTTAGACCTGGAATTCATCTGAAATCAAATACCTCCCTAGTAGCTTCAGCTGTATTCTGAGTTGAAGGTTTTGGTGGGAAAAAAACCCACAAAATAAAGAAAATGGAAATGTGTCTGGATAGCTCTTTGCTGAGTGTCTGATTTTCTGACATATGCTACATATATATACATGTATTCATATTTTTCTACAGCATTGTATCTATGTCTAATTGATAATATCTATCTTTTATGTTTGCCAGGACTCTTATCAGTCCTGGTAACAGTTACCTGTTTTCTGTTATTCAGAACTCAGTCACCGTGTTGTTTAAGCACATAATTCCCATTGTTTTCCATAGGCATCACATGACCCAAAACAACAGGATAATTATGTTCCTGGATTGACTCCACTGATTGTAATGAAATTATCCCAGATTTACACTGGCATAACTCAGAGCAGAAGTTGACCTCACAGTCTTTATACAAGCTGTGTCTTAACCCAGTAAGATTTTGGTCAATCCCCTTCAAATATGAAAAATGCCCTTTATAATAAAAGTCATGAGACTTCAGAGCATGACCCTCAGCTTTGACAATTCAGAAGATCCCAGGGTCCTTCCCCTCTTTAAAGAATGAGGATAAATTCTGACAGCTGAATAAATATAAAAGGTCTAGTGTCAGTCTGAGGAAACAGGTTTTCATTTTGGCACAGATGACTTTGGTTCACAGGTCCTCAGTGGAAAGGGAAATCGGTGTCTACTTAACACAGGATTATTTGTTGTTCAGAACAGCCTATAGACAGAGAGAAATATCCCCTGCCCCACACTTACTATAGTACTAAACAGGCAGCGACAGAATAGAAAACTTTTTCATACCAAATGCAAAATGACAGATTTCCCTCCTCCTACACTTTCTTATTTTCTCTTCTTTATCCTCCCCCACACACATATACAGTATTATACCTTCCCTTATGCTGCCAAGTTAGTTCAGCTCGCTTGGCTGGTATAAGGTTGGAAGACAGTTTCTGTGTCACTGAGTACCTGTCAGTGATTTCTATGTAAATGTGACTTTTCTTACCCTGGAGGTTTTTTTTCTTTTTTAAATAGGACTGTAAACATAGAAATAGTTCTACAACCATTACCTTAGTCTTTAAGTCAGTGTTTAAATATACATCTTACAATATCTTTTTTATTAAAACTCTCCACTTCATATTATAGTCAAGGAGTTGATATTTACTTTCACCATAAAGACATAGCAGCTGACACGTTCTGCAAAAAAAACCTCTGTCCTTTTCTCTTATGGATGCACATGAGAGGGAAAGATGGGTTTGAAACCCTAATGCTGAAGGAGGCCCTTCTTTTTTTATGGATATTTTATTTTATAGTGGACATGTGTTACCATTCTTCTTCTTTCTTCTCCCTCTGTCTCTATTTAACAGAGAATAGTGAGACAACCCTCGAACTGAGGGTCTTAAAGTTCATCAGGGCATTTGCTGCAGGAACGTGTCAGAGAATGGGGCTTTTAAATTTTCTATTTTCTTCAGCACGTTCTGCTGTCTGGCTTAGACATCACCCTGTTCATGTCCTCCTGTCATGAATATCATTATTCACCTAACTCTGCCCGGGGTTTTTAAGAATTTTATTTGGATCTATGGTTCTGCCCCGGTTTGGGTTATCCAATGTTTGGGTGCTGCACCGCTTTCTGTGGCAGTGTCTAAACCTGGGCATAGCCACTATTATAAAATAAGCATTAATGATGGAGTTCTTGTAAGGCACAGCTGCCTTCCTGTACAGTTTACAGCTTCTGCAGTCACGTATGCAAACATGCATCTTGAGGCACGCAGCCAAAAATCTACCTAATGTAGACTGTAGTAAATAATTCAGAATAACTCATTTATTTCAGCAAAGAGCCATGATATGGCCATGAGCAATATGAAATAGAGAGAGGCAGAATTCACTGAATACATTATTTTTTACTGATTATTTGTTCAGCTCCAGCCAGCACACATCATTCCTGATTTGCGTTACGACAGAAAAATTAATATGAGTACAGTCACTCTTTCTTGTATCTTAAAGTCTTTAAACCATGAAAAATATCTAGGAATGTGTGTGTTCTTTCCCACAACAGATGCTAAATAACAGCTTGTAAGTAAAAAAAGTGTTATCAAAGTCAGTGGTTCAAAAAACGCATGTGATTTTTCCTTTGAACACATTTAATATATAACAGAGGATTAAAAATTATGAAGAAGGAGGGTTAAGCTATATATCAATCACAACTTTGATTATGCAGCAAACAAAGGCTAGCAAATGTTGACTTTATACAGAACATTTTGATCTAATAATATCTCTTTGCCTCCAAAACTTTAAAAAGTATGTTTTAAAGGATATCAAAGGCCATAAGATACCTTCTACTGAACTAAGATAGTCATCAGCAACGGTCGGGTAAAGTAGGGCAATTCAACTTGGCTGTAAGTCAACCAGCGGGTTCCCAGTTGCTGGGAACCATAGCCACCCACAGCTGGAGAGTAGCTGAAGGAAGGGTGCATGGCTAATGTTAATGAGACAAACGAGCAGAGTAATAAGAAAGAAATAATTGTTTACACATGTTGAAATGCTTGTATTATATGTTCAGGATCTACATATGGTATATTTGTGCCACAAACAATAATCAGGTACATTTTACTACCAGACTCAGGGAATGCCCAGAATCACTAAGACCTCCACGAAGTCCTCACTGGTTTTTTCCATTACTGTTCCTCATATTTCAGGTAATACAATTCCACATCTCTGTTACTTTAGATGGTCCTGTGGGGCCATTGTACGCAAACAGAGGTCAGGATGGGCCTCAGATGTGGTAATGCAGTCGAGAGTCCAGCAAACTAACACTTGTGCTTTAATAGGGACGTCATTTTACATCCTCATCTAATCCCTGCACTAGGCTAAGCACAATAACAATAATTAGGTTTTGCTACAAAACACACAGAAAATACTATATTCTAAACAGAAAGGAAGTGCAAAATTTATTGGGAAACGAAGAAAAATATTCTTACTCTGATATTTTTAGCTAGATTTTCTTCAAAAAAACTAGGTTAACAAAAGCCAATAATTCATCTTTGTTTCTGTTTGTTTTTCCCATTAACTTTTTAACATCCTGAACAGTGTCAATCAATCTGACAGAGAAATAGAAGTTTTACAGAGCTCTTAAAGCATCTGTGAAAACAGGGTCAAAAAAGAGACTCAGAAGTCCCTTTCAGTGCCCTGATCGCAAAAGAAGTAACAGCAGAAGTTCATAATTTAGCAGACACCAGATACCCAACTGCAAGTGCTCAGCCACTGGGAAATTCCAATCAGAGCTCACAATGAACAACAGGACACAATCCCATAGGAGACCATGCTTCATTCAACCAAGATGAGTAAGCAGTTCGTGGAGCTATTTGTGTGTGGTTGTTTGGGTTTTTTTTTCTTTTTGATATCAATAGAAACGTGTTCACAGTCACATGCAGCATAGATTATTTTATTTAAATTTTATTTAAGACGTCTGAAGTTTAAGAGTTCAAATGATGAGCTGAAGTATGGTCAGTATAGTGTTTTACGTTTTGATCTTTTGAAATTTCTTTTCCTTTACCACTTGATGATCCTCTTCTTGTTGTTTTCTAAAGTGTTGTTTTACTAAAATTTAGTAAATTATTGATATTTTATGAAAGATTCACTGAGATTTTTGTAGTGTACTTGATTCCTGTTATGGCCTAAGTAGATTAACCACTGGAGAATATGCTTACTGGAAATTATATTTAAAGATTTAAATATGTCAAGGGAAGACATACAATAATAAAATAAATGTCAAAGTAGCTCTTACTTACAAACTCTTTACAAATATAGCAAATTACAACCACAAAGATGAAAGTAAGGTTTTTTACATGTCATTAGTATATTATCACATATGGTGCAGGATCTAGGACAGCACAACACAGCTCTGCAGTTTAGGACAAGAAATGAGGATCAGTTGATGCAAAGGGTCTTCACAGAAAATGTTGATAAATCACTTATTAAAACATATGTGTACCATATAGACCAAATCCTGCTATTCTAAATCAACCAGAACTTTATTTTTGTTTAATAATTTAAGAATTAAGTATTCATAATCTTAAATTTCATGGGAAATTTCACCTGAAACAAGGATTATAGGATTGGGCTTTAATTTTTTTTTAATTTCTTTTTTTTTAAATGTTAATTTAAAAAGAAAATACATCCATGTCTAATTGCTCTAGAGGGAACCATGTGTTTGGACCCTGACAAAAATAGGACTGAAGCTTAGTTTTAAAACATGAATCTCCCAAGTTTATGACATAAGGAATTCAAAGAATTCAAAAAAATTTCCACTGGAATGTACACAGATAGATTTGGCATTTCTTTTAAGGAAGGTTTTCTGTCATATAAATTGCAAAATACACTAACATGATAGACACGACATGTAATTCTGAATTACTATGAAATACTTTCATAATATTTAACAAGTAGTTTCTCATCATTTCTAGCCAAGCTGGAGGTATCTTTGAAAAGAGTTTGTTAGAATGAGCTATAAGGCATCTCACTACCACCCACTACTACTTTCTCAGCTACTATTGTTTTTTTATATGTGATTGCATTGTGTGAACCAGAAATCTGCAAGATGCCTAAAGTCACCGCAGTGTCTTCCAGAGCACAATGGTATACCTACTGCAACAAGTAATTAATCTTGGGCTCAAGATTTCCTGATGGGAGCCTATTGACCCCAGCACAATAGATGAAAGTATTTTATCCTGTGTGTTCCCCTACTGACCCCTTGTCACCTTTTTTCATGCACTGTCTGCTCTCATACCAACCCGAAGAATTCATCCTTTACTCTGATATCGGGGGCCCGCTTGACCCTCCCTTGCTCTGTGGAAGCTGATTTCTCGATTTTCATTAAGAAGATTATTAGGTAAGAAAAATCTGGCAAAGTTTTACCATACACTGCAACAAACATGAATGAGCTCAGAAGTTAAGCGTCAGGGACGCTGGGCTTTCCTCACACCCCTGATCCCACACAGTTTTTAATGGGGAGCCATGGCACGCAGTAAGGCTGCATCCCATCTCTGCATCCCCTGGGAGGAAGGCTGGGGAATCACTTGGCACACAAGGGACCAACTGTGCGGAGGGGCCTCAGTACAGGTGGTCCCAAATCACCATCACGGTCCTTCTGGGAGCTGCTGCAAGCTCAGAATATGAGCCTTCGAGCTGTCCGGCATACTCGTAAGGGTGGATGAGAAAACAGCACATGGTACCACAGCCCATCCTTCTGTATTAAAGCCAATATCTGAGTCACCTCTAAACTGGCCCAGAGGGTGTTCCTGTAGGCATTTATCACATGGACAATTTTGGCCATAAGTCCACTCTTGGGGCTAATGTACATAACAAGGTTAAAAGTGCTAGATCTGGTGGAGATATCTGATGTGAACCTGATTTTTAGAGAATGGCTGCTCAGAGTGTTCTTGAATTCAGGTCTCTTTGGGGTGTCTCAGACTGTAGAGCCAGGAATGGAGGTACTAGAACTCATTGCTGGTTCCTGAGCACTCATAGAATACGTTGTCTCCCAGAGACTTACAGTTAAAGACGGTGGACAGTAGCTTACAGACCCCACCCAAGGAACACGTAACTACTGCCATTTTCAGCCCTCGGGACAACAGTGCAAAAGCTAAAGTTGGGTCTAAGTTTAAAGATCTGTTTCTCTCCTGTAGCAGCAATTACCCTCTGCTGGGAAAGCTGTGCTGTAAATCTTCAGGGTCCTCTGACACTCTCAGTGACAGCAGACCTCCAACTGTTACCCACAAGACACTTCAAAGGCCATCTTGGATAAATATGTGAAAACTCTCCTAAACTCTTACAGTAACTGTAGACCCAGAGTGAATATCCCCTCCCCCATTCCCACCCATCAGGCTCCCATCTACTGTAATTGCTTCGTCTCCTGCTCCTCTGTATCTGTCATTGGGAATCCTTTCCAATGCAACATATCCACTCCCCCACACAGGCTTGAAAGAGGGTGAAAAAAGAAAACACTGACAAATGTTTCCCCCGCAGACAATCATATTGTCATTAGAGCCTTTAAACTACTCTAGTGTCTTCCATACTCAATTAATAAATGACCTTGGGCCCAGATCCTCACTTTGCTATATTAAAATAACGTTCCTGTTATCAACGGCAATCCTCTTGTTTAGCGCAGCTGCATATCTGGATTGCCTGAACTCAGAGGAAGTTTGTTACTGATTGGAGTAAAATGAGAACTTAAAATCTGGATCTTCTTATTTATGAAAGATTTTACTCTCTTAAACAGTCCACTACTATCTACCAAATAAGAGTAATATAAGCAGAAGGCTGAAAAATACAGTTCTCTATAACAATGAAGATTGGGCAGTCCGACTGAACAAAATAAAGTGCCGCAATCCTGGTTTGAGAGTGACTTACTTTAACATCCCTCTGTGAAAGGGCGGTGACTAACAGGTGACCTGCAGGACAAGGGGAGCACAGGAGATGCTGTGACTCCAAGCGACTGCCCAGGTGTGCTGAGAAACCTAATTACGCTCTGGATGTCCTTTCTCAGTTTTCAACATGGTGAGCAAGTGGGGAACTACTGATTGCATTCTGCTGTCATGTCTGGAAAAAATATGGGTGAGAGCAGATGCATGGCTGAGTCCAAGCGGATCTAGGAAACAGAGACAGTCACACACGGCTGTGGAGGAAGTTGAGGCATGTGAATATGGAAAAAGACTAAGTAGATATACGTAGAAATGCATAAACAAGTTAAAACCTTCCTCTGGTGCTTTCTGGCAAATTTAAAGAACATGGAGAAGGGGTGCTGAGCACAGAGAAGCTGGGGGAAGTATGGGCAGGAGTCTTGAGGAGAGATGGCAGTGGTGGGGTAGGAGGGAATATTTCGTTTGCTTCAGGTCCCAGAACAGCTTTTGTAAGGTCCTGCATGTTTGCATATATGGATATATGCACGTGTGTTCAGAAAAGATGTATGAACCATAAAGTTTTATATTTCACATGTATCTTTTTCAGACTTTGAAGTCAGTGCTATGAAGCACCTGTGTCCTCGTTCCATAAATTTACCCAGTAGTCTCTTTTAAATGGCATTTGGTCCTTATTTGCTCTTTTTCTCCTTGGCTGAAAGGCTACCAACTTCCCTGCCCCACCAGTCAGCTTGTGTCTGGAGCTTACATTGGTCATGAGGACTTGAATTCTTTTCTCTGAGCAATTTGTGTATTTACACAATGTTCATGGGCCTTATTCACCCCAAGGAGTGGCAACAAATGCCATGAAACATTTGCATTATCATCAGGTAAGGTCTGGCCTCTGGAGGCAGCTGTCTTAACATATTGTGTTTCTGTAAAGCTCAGGCAATACTAATTGTTTGGCAGATAGTTGAAGTCCCAGACCCAGACCATGAGTTTTACAGGTGGAATTCTCCAAAGATGAGGTTGTTCACAGGGATGGCAGGGGCCAGTGGGTGGGTGGTCTCACATGTCCACTGGCATGATGCACTCAACCTGCCAGCAACACAAAGGAAACGTAGGCATTCTCATAAGAGACAAATGCAAAGCATACAATGATTTTATAGACACAGTTATTCTGTGGCATCTTTGGGTCACCTAAGAGGAGTTTCATCCTTAGCACTCATACATTACCAGTGCCTAACACAAAGACGCTTTTCCTTTGCAATACGAAATGATATAACCTTACTCACAAATGTAAAGCAAAGGGTATTACTTAATATTTATAACATTATCTAGTGTACACATACTATATTTTCCTTCCAAATGTTTTGTGCTCTTTTTTGCCTTTTTTTTTAAACAATGTCAAGTGAATAGTGACATGATAAATATTCAGTGAGGGTAGATAACAACCTTGCTATATCTAAGGTACCTGATTCTGTCTAAATCATATAATTCTTTCATGCTTTTTTTTTTTTTATTATTTTCCTGGGCACTTTTTTCCTAATATGAATTTGACTGAATTGAGTACTTGTCAAGATTTTGCACCACCGTATGAAAGAGTAATAGGCTGTATTCATTTACTGGTTTTCTGCTGCAATTAGATACAAGAGCTCTCCTTCTGCTACAGACCGAAGATGATCTTTGTTTTCTAACAGCATCACAGTACTCTCTTAACAAATCTTGCCTGGAGCAACCGTTCCTAAATAACAACATCTTCTCTTCGCTGAATTGTATTTTAAGCCAAGAGATAGACGAAACTCATGTTTTATAGACATTTGCAGTTGATCATCTCTCAAGGAATTAAACTTTTCTATTTCTTCCTAAAATATGTTGCTCATCTATAAAATATTTCAGAAAAATGCTTCAGACATAAA
The DNA here is from genome assembly GCA_008711295.1 of Anarhynchus alexandrinus. NCBI lineage: Eukaryota > Metazoa > Chordata > Aves > Charadriiformes > Charadriidae > Anarhynchus > Anarhynchus alexandrinus. The sequence goes on along the minus strand of VUYV01000079.1, from coordinate 1,852,277 downwards.
TTAGTTTGTACTGTGGCAAGAGCTGTTTTTGCATAAGTTTGAGCAGCAAAAGAATGTTAAAATCATTCAGCTGGATAATAAATAACATAAGAGCAGTTAGAAGACTATTGTTTGCAATGTTCTGCTTACAAAAGACGTATCTATCTCAGACTCAGAGTGGTCATCCCGGCAAATTTAATGACCCAAACTCTTCCACATGTACTTTAAAGAATGCTTTGGTTTACATGTCCATGCAAGGGGATATTAAGGGTAATAACTTTCACTTACAGCCTTATGCAGGCTGATCTGGCTGCAGAGAACGGAAAGAAAGTTCTAGTGTAACTGATGTCCTCATCAAACACAGGAAGGAACGTAGGAGAGGGGCTAAGCCTCAGCCTCTCCTTCTCCTTCTCCCAGGTATGTCAGTCAAAAAAGGAAGACTAAGGAAAGTGTGGGCCCTCTCCAGAAGGAAACGGGAGACCTGATTACTTCCATTGTAGGAGGAGCTTTATGGACTGATCTTACAAATATTCTTCCAATATAAAAGCAGGACCAGATTCACACATTTTAGAAGGAAACATTTTTCCTTAAAATCCCTCAGAAAAAAATATAACTTATCTAATGCAAATATGGAGTTTTCTAATGTTTTTTTTCCAAAGATCGAGTTTTCTAATGTTCATCACCTTCCATTCGTAACTGATATTTTTCCTGAGAAAAGTGTAGTTAATTGGTTTCTCAGTTCATATCAAAGTAAAAGATGAGCAGTGACCATTTCATGGTTTATAGATTTAGTGACTCCAAGTGACTGTCTGAAATTTATGTATATTTTTTCAAGAGATGAATCATCTTGATTTTGAGACTTTAAATTTTTCTTTGACTGAAAGTCAAATTAATGCACCATTAGGCTCCTGGAAGTTGATAATTTAAGTGATCACAACAGACTAGAGAGTTCTCATGACTGTGACTCCTCTGTTCATTGCTGGCAGGAAAGTGAGCAGGAATCACTTTCTAGCCTTGACCAAATGAGGATGAAAGTGTTGGTGTGTGCTCAATATTGAGTGCTCAATACCAAGCATGTACTGCTCTCCTGGTCAGTTCTCCAAAGCAGAAGGCAGGGTTTGGTGGATTCCTGAATGTATGCAGTCTGTGTTGCTGCTGATCTCTGCAAATACTCTGCTCAAGGCTAGGTAAAAAAAATGGTAGGAATTTCTGATATGGGAACTTATTTATTCTTGTACCATAATAACTGAACAATTACTATTTTTTCCAATTATGAAACAGTTGATTGTGAAAGTTTGCCACAGAAATCTATAATTAGGTCATTTAAATACCATAGTATACTTAACTTTACCACGTTAGACTTTAAACCTCTCTTTAACCAGAGGTCACATTAGTTTGACTGTACAATCTTCAGTGTTGCTAATTCAGGTAACGACAGTAGAGAAAGAGTGGCCATGCCCGCAACTGGTTAGTGTTTCTCATTCCCTGCTGCATTGGTGGAACCTGATCAGCTGTAATCAACTGCCTCTAGTATGTCCTCCTTCTCTCTCTCTCTCTCTGGTGTACCTTTTCCACCTGTAATGTTTTTTTCTCAACTCTGGACTGTGGTAGCCATCTGTGAAGAGAGTATCCAAGCTATGTATTTTATAGTGCCTATCATTGCCCTACATATATTAATTGGTATCTTCATACTTTAGTTCAGTAACAGTTCACCTCACCGTAAGAAGACATCTAGGAAAGGAAGGAGGCAGGGTGAAGAACTGAGACACTAGGGGGCAGGGAAACGAGCTAGTTGCATCCAAGCTAACCTTGGGTACCGAAATATAGGGGTGGATATTGCAAAGTTAGCCATGTGGGCAACGTGTCACATGAGGTTTTTTAATTTGGATGTCACATCACATCTAAAAGATGTTGATAAATTCTCTCAGTAGTGCACTGCACCATATGGACTTACTGGTTCCAAACTTCAAGGACCTCTTTCTTTCCATTCCATGGTGTATACTTAGAGAGAGAGAACACCTTAGAGAGAAGGAAGATAACATGTTAATGTTATCCCTATACATATGTATGGGATACGATGGGATATATATATAGTAATAAATAGTAAATAAATCGTAATAAATAAATAGTAATAATCAAGTTTAGCAAGCAGGTCCTCATCAAACTACACTAAATTTTTCCTGTTACAGAATAATTGAAATTACCTTGGCTTATGTCTTTCAGTCCTCTCTCAGAGGAAAAGAAGGTATGCATTTATTTTAATTCTATTTTGTCTTTTTGACTTTGGATAGACAGAGCTACATGGAATATTCCAGGTGGTTTTTTACTACCACTTTTTAAACTGACATTATTCCAATTCTGTACTGAAAAAAAAGCCTTTACTGGGATGACTCATAACTATCACTTGCTTTCAACTCACAGTACAATCCTTACCAGCCTTTAAGGTCAGATTCATCACAGCTGAAATTAGGTCTGCAGACATGTAAATTAGGAGCACAGTCATAATATTATCTTTAAATAAACAATGCTGGGACTGATTCAGATGAAAGGTGCGTGATTGTTCCTTATCTCTGAGCTTCCACTGGATGTCTGAAATTCAACAAACTGAATCTGAATTTGCGATTCATCCATTTTTGAGTCAACAATTTGAACTAGCACAGCTCCTGCATTTTGTGCCAAATTTGTTACAAAAAATATTCCATGAGATCATTAATATCACTGCCAAGAATAACCATAGGAAAACTTTGTTAATAATTCTTTCAGTATGAACTATGGTTATAAAGCCTTGAGAAGTTGCCTTGATTTTATTACTGTGCTTCTGTTTAATACCAATCTTTTTGTATGTAACTAATGCTATAGGGCCACAGTTGTACGACATTGTATTATGGGCTTCACTGAAATAGTTTATTTAAAAGTTCTGTTTTCTCATCAAAAAATATAAGGTCGCATTACACCTACGATGAAAGTGTGAGCTTTTTTCAGGATCAGGCTACACTTTAGATATGCAAATCTATCCATGACCCATATCTTCTACTCATTTTAATTATATCATTACAATAATGGAAGGTGTGAAGAAAAGGCCTCTACATGGCTTTAGAAAATCAGCCCATATCTATCTGTCTTTAAAATATGCAATCAGCCTGATGGTTTTTGTTAATATTATTAACAATAATATTAAGTAGTAATGATAACAGCAGTCATCATAACTCACAAGTAATAAAGATACACACATGATCTTTGTGTCAAGAGGAGTGTGAGGACAATTCAATTGATGTTTGCAAAGACTCTTGCAGCAGTCCAGACTATATAATAGGAGTGTTATTGTTTGACAGCCAATGTATTTTGTAATCATTGATGATTTTTAAGATATAAAAGAAGAGAACACTAATCTTCTTAATTTAGCTTTAATATTGCTAAAGAAGAGTAGCATTTTAAATTAATAAATCTGTCTTTCATTAATACTGTATTAACTTCGGAAAAAAAAATAATCCTGGGGTTCTTTTATTTAAGAATGCCAGCTGCATAATTTAATGACAAGGAGTAGAATGAGAATTGAAATATGTTTGCTCACCACTACTATTAAGAAACAGAAGTACCTTTTCACTTTTCTCCAGCATATTTCTCCCTTTGAAGATTTTCTCTCACAGAACTCAGAGTACAGTTAACCTCTCACAGTCTATAAATGCGCACTTGAATAAATCAAAATTAAGCCTAATTCATTTTTAACCCTACACTCAGCAACAGTAATGATTGAGTATTTGTGACAAAACTGCAGAAGAGAGCTCGTACTTTAAGGGTGCAAACATAGCCTGTGTTGAAGAAAATGGAAAGCTGAGGTGACCTGATCTGCCTCTGCCCATTAGGGACTTTTTGATAGTCATTGTCTTCAAGAAAAATAATTGCTTCCCAAGAATGCTCAGCTAAATCATTTTATTAGTGTGAACTGGATTAAGGTTATAGGAAGGTCCCTCTTGCTTCTTACCCAATAATATCTGACCATGCATATCAAAGAGTGGAGGAGGCAAATTATTCATTATTTCACCAGCATAATGAAAGCATAAGGGAGGTTTAAAAGGACGCTATCTGCAGCAGGAAACTGTCAAAGAACGTGGGAACACAGCCCTCCTGCATTTTTGTTTCAGCTCCGTTGATCAGAAGATTGAAAGGCCTGCTCTACCTACAGGGGTCCTCTGTTCAGGCCCCACAGTGCAATTATAATCCGTCCTCACCTCCTTTAGAATGACAGCCCAAAAACAAAGCCCAGAGCTTTTGTACAGCTTAGCATTCCTAAGAAACACAAATCTTCATTTCTTTCTTTCTTTCTTTTTTTAACTCTTAGGAATTAATTAAAATTGCTCTTATATAATATCGGGGGATAAAACAGCTTAAAATTATCTAATACTTTTTAAGGGTGGGATTTTTTTTAGAGTGCACAGAAGGATCAGTTGCTAACTGCCACAAGGTAGAGCAGCTCTGCTTTTGTCTTCGTGCTGACGGCAGGAAAAAGGAGCCCAGTTGACAGTATTTTGCATGAGGCTGTTTAATTTCATTTTTTTCTGCCATTATTATTGTTGTTTACACATTTTAGTGACAGAAATTTGCAAGTAGTTAGATCCTCGATGGCTCTTGCAGTTAATCGTGTTGTTGAATCTCTGCTTTTCAAAGGATATCTGAACAAAAGCCATGCACCTCCGCAACTAAAGTGTATACTGGACCGCTGTAAAAGCATCAAACGGTAGGACCTGTCATGGCCTGGGTATCTTAAGAGATGCAGGATCTATGTGAAAAAGTAACATTTTTAGTAGCTTCCGACAGCAGACTATTTTGGAGGCAACAAAGACATTTCCAATTTTAAAACGACAGCAGCAAACTATTAAACGTGCTAAACACACTGGCTGTTTTATCTTCCTTCAGCTGGCCCACCACATCATTGTGGTTATCTGAGGAATGCTGTAGATTGCATGGTTATAACAGCTTGGAAAATTCTGTGTTTAACATTAAATCTTCAGGCTGCATTGCCTTTCCCAGCATAAACCAGCACCAAGCGGGCTGAAGTTAACTGTCAGGTTACATTGCAGAATGAGCACACAGAATGCGTTTGGCAAGCAAATCTCACATCATGTGTGTGACCTTTAAATGCATATATTTGCAGAAGGTTAGACAAGATTCCAGGCTGCTTGAAAGCTTTAGTGGGTGAGATCAATACGGGATGCCACAGTGTAGTCTAGCTATGCATGTGAAAGTCTGCTTTGAAAATGCAAAAACAGGTGATAATAAAAACGATAGTAATGGCATGAATTTGTTTCACTGTTCTCATCCTCTGATTTCTTATTTCCCATCTGGGACAACCTGGAAGTACTTTTAAGCTGATTTGGGGTTTTTTTTGTACCTTTAAAATGTGGTACGGCTGCAATGTCAGGGATGAAATCGGGCTTCCAAGAATACAAATGCATTCACAGGTCAGGCTGTATCACAACTGTTCTGATACTTACTGGTAAGGTCACACTCTTCTTGTACCACTTAACATTTTACAATTAACATTATTTAGTAACCGCTTTACAAATTCTTTTTTTTTAATGAGGAAAGAAATTCTCAACGTGTGTTAAATTGACTGGTTAAAGACTCTTTGCAAGCATTTAGGAAGATAGTATTTTAGGGAAAGCACGCTTAAAAAGGGAAATATTTTAGTATCCCTTTCTAGGTTTATTTTGCTGCTGGGAAGGTGTAAGGCAATGTAAATGAGAATCAGGCCTCTCATTCACAAGGCCACTTCTTTTTGGTTTGCTATAGGTTGATTTCCTTTGTTTGAAAGGGACAAAGGCACGTTATTTTATTCTTTTTCACATATGGTTTATCTCTTTGCCCTTTAAGTGACACCAGTTGTATCGTTCCTGTAAGATACCCAGGAGCCTGAGGACAGAAGGGAACCAAGTAGTGAATAGCCAGTGGGGGAATATCAAAAGCCAAATGCCTGGTTTGTCATTCATTACCTATGCTATTACCTTCAGAAGTACTATGGCATGGGGAATCGACTTCTGGAGCAATAGATATATTCAGGGATTTCGTGGAACATCTGTCCCTGATAAATTTCTGCATCAGAACCTGAGAAATAATCTGAAGGGATTCTCTGCACTGGCCAGTGGAGTCCCACCAGTGTTACATTTGTGGGAAAATGTTCAGAAATGTGGCTTTCTTCAAACATGTAGAAATCCTGTTCTTTGGGATGAGGAATTAGCTATCTCTTGCTATATTTTAGCAACAATATTTAGCAGGTAGAACCTTTTGTTTTCTTTTACCTTAAGTAATTGTGCAAGTTTGCATGTTAGAATGGATGTAGTTCTTCACTGACATTCAGTTAACTGGTGCAAACCTATCGTTCTCTGGCATTCAAAAAACCTCTTTGATAACCTTTGATAATGTGCAGGACCTATAAGACTCCAAAGACTTGGCATGCCTTAGTACTAAATGAAGGCTCAAATCTATCTTGAGGAACTTTATAACTCATTCATCTCCACCTTCCAAGTGAAGGTGGAGGTCTGCTTGGAAACCCAGGAGTTTTAACAGAAGGTGGGCTTCTTTGTAACTTGCGTATAATTCTGCAGAGCTTCAGGTCAAAGCTGGATAAGTGAGCCAATAACATGGTAACTGCAGATTTATTTCTACAGTTGCTAATGAAACAATTGTGAAAATTTCTAGCCATTTCCATTCCAGATGTCTATTCTACCACTTGACACCCATTTAGAGAGTCTAACACGCTACACAACTCTACTTACAGACAGTGTTTATGAGGAAAAAAGAGCCTGTGAACATAATTTGTTCCTGTTAGGCCTACTAGAATTAATAATTATTTTGCAATGTTTTCACATTTTTTTGTCTTTTAATAGGAAATGGAATTAAAGAGTTTTTAAGAAATTCTGCAACACCTAAAGGAATTATAAAATATTTTTCAATTTGAGTAAATACACCACAGCCATAGTCAGCAGGCAGGTTTTAACCCTGCTGCCATCAAAATACTGCCTAAAGAAGAATGTATAGTCCTAAAAGGTCAATTTGAGTCAGTGTTTCTATTTTTTAAAATAATTTCTTTAATAGTGTTTTTGTACAATAAAGTTGCTCAAGTCAAATGCTTACATTTTTCTAGGAAATATTTTTAAAAGGAACAAAATCATAGATATATGAAGTTATCTTACACTTTATTTCCCCCTTTTGTACAGCATAATCTTTCAAGTAGAAATGGCTTTTCAGAAATCTCTCTTTTTCAAAATCTCTCACAGTTTTAACTTTAAAACAGAATGGTAATGTCATCCTTTCCCTGTAAACTGAGGGAATCACAAGAACAAAGCAGTACCATTGACCCCACAGTTGAAGGCTGAAAGCCAGAAGGGACAGCCATCCCTAATGCTCTAGAAGTATCTGTCTGTGCTTCCTAATGCAAGGAAATTGCCTTGCACTGCATTTCAATAGAAATACATCATTCAGAGTTGGTGGACTATTAGTAAGAAAGTAGGCATTTGGAGACTAAACTGAGATCTTCCTGAATGCTCTTTGTTCCCCTGCTGTTTCATCTGTGAACTCCCTCTCTCTCTCTTTTTTTTTTTTTTTAATTTACTGAGTTCATCCTAGAAAGTTCATTGGGTTCATGGTAGATTTCAGGAGCTGGATAAAACAAACGCTTATTTGCTCCATTACACCTCTGTGCTACCAAAAGACCAGACCGTGTGTGTGTGTGTCTGTGCACACCCATGTTCTCAAAGGGAAGACTCAGTTTCCAATAATATTTAGATTGCTTAGGTTAATTCCAGCTCAGCCTAATCAGCCAACTGTTCTAGCTACTGTGGCTACACCACCACCCCCCAGAAGTCCATAACTCTAGTGGCTTCCAGGCATCCAGAATCTCTTCTGTCTTCCTAGTCTGAACTGTTCTTTGTATAATAGCAAAGATATATTCTTATTCGAACCTTTTCCATTGTCCCTAAAGATAGGAAAACTCAAGACACAGATCTGATACTCTGCATCTTTGCTTTTTCTGGCAGAATCTGAGCAAGACATGAATAGATTTTCTCCTATAGGAGCTCTGATGTTGGAATTAGCAAGAGGATCCTCTTTTAATTTTTTTCCAAACATGCCTTGCACCTGAGAAGTCTTACAGAAAGATTCAGAGACTCATGAAACTACCATCAGCCTGTGCAAATTGTTAAAACTCCAGCCACAGCTAGCTATGCATAATGCCCATTTTATGCAAGCATTTCCAAGACATTAATTCGTCCAATTAGTGCAAATGTTAATTCATTTCTTTCCATCCATATATGCTGGGGTGGGAGGACCACATCTGTATTCTGAGCATTGTTTTTCACAACCTACTGGAAAGTAGCGGACAGTCCAAATTTTTTCCTGTGCTTCAAGGATTTTCCTGAATGCAGAGATTTACCCAGACTGAATGCTTTCGATACCTATTTGTCACTTTTGCCTCTTTTCATCTGGGAAAACTATGATTTGAAATTTTTTCTTTACCCATTTAAACATGACTGAAAATGAATTTTTATTTCTCCATTATTTAAAAGTTATTCATGTGGACGCGTTCTCATCACAAATCACTTTCAAGTGCGAATACCTTAATGAAAGAAGTAAGCTAGAGAGTAATTAAATTAAGTGATGAATGTGTCTAAAAATTCACAAAGTAAACAAATAAAAAATATTTCTTAGATTTTAAGTTTATTTTATTTCAGAACTTTTTTTTGGGCTTGTATCTTATAGTTAGTTTTACTTCCACAACGGAGACAAAGAATGCAAAAAATACAAGAAATGTGGACTATTCAAAAGTCGATTTTGGCAAGAGAAGGTAAGAAGGGACTATTGTCAGAGTTACAGTTTATTCTTTTGAGCATAGAGCTAGGAGCTCAGCCTAGAGCTAGGACCTCTTGAGTTGGAATTCAGCTTTTTAGGCAAAAGCAGTGTCAAGTTGTCAAACGTGCCAGATACGTTGAGATAGTTTCTTGAGGGTCACTCTGAAGATCAAAGTTTTCTGTCAAATTTGGAAACGTTGACTACCCATGGCCAGAAGATGCATTCTGGATGCATGTGCCCCAGCACACCTGGGGTCTGGCATACCTGATGTACCACCAGGCGGTTTAAACAAGTTCTCATAATCCATATATTTACTTGAAAAGTGAAGTCACAGAGTATGATGTGCTTATGCCATGTGTCCTGGAGCCTGTCAGCTGTGATGAAGACATATTCTTCAGCTTCTGTGCTGTGAAATAGATACCTTTATGTCTCTGAAAAGATCCATGAGCTGTACAAAGACTAAAAATACCATGGTATTCTCACTGTTATTTTGAAAAACCTGAGCTATTGGATTGAAAGGGCGAAGCATCTTCTCTCCAGAATTTACCTTCCTTCTTCATATCTTCTGCAGAAGTTAAAGAGGCTTCTGAAATCCTGCTTGCGTTGATTGGGTTGAATTAGAAGTTCCTGATGGGAAACGTCAGTAAAAAAAAGTAAGAATCAGCTGCAGCCAATGTTCAAGGGGGGAACTGCTTATGCTGATGAGAAGCGTAAGCATGCTGTTATATGGCATGTAATGCATGGTAATATACTATATAGAGATTATGCTGAAAACAGTGATTCTAAGGCGTACCAGTCAATGAAGTTGCAATATATTACTGCTTAGTGAGAACACCCTTAGCATTTCTGTTTAATTGCTACAGTCATGGAGTTAGCACCAAGCCATTGCAGTCATGTAGCTGCTTTTGGCACCTTTTTCTGAAACATTTTCACAAAGGTAGTTTGTTGCTTAGAGAATCAGGAACTACATCAGGGCTTTTGCTTCCAATACATATTTCAGATCAGACATGCTAGTACATGCAGGAACATCAACAGTTTTTATTAAGCTTTAGCAAGGCTCTCCCCTCTGGCAAGAGTTTCCCCTACCTGCTGATGATTTTATGGACAGAGGAAACAACACGTTTACTGGCTGTAGCCTGTCAGAGGAAGGACAGCTGTAGCAACAGCATGGTGAAATTTTGGAGACAGAGCGAAATGAAACTTCAGATCAAAAATTGAAATTTGGTAGTAGTTTTTAAAGTGGAGCTCACTCAGCATGTTGAGAAGAAAAACAGCTGATTCACTGTTTCTTAGACCTTTTGAAGTTATGTTGATACTTTCCATGTAAAAGTAACTTAAAAGGGTACCTCAAAGATATCTGTTTGAAATCATGCCCTGCTTTACTTTTGCCCACACCAACTGAAGCAAACACAAATGAAGACATCTGCTTTGTAACATCGGATTTTTATTGCAGGGCCAGCAGTAGAAGCCAGGTTTCATGCCCATACTAACAGAAAATAAACCTGGAGAAGAGTTACAGCAGCACAAAGCACCAGATCTCCTGACTCCTTTGTGGAGGTGAAGAAGGACAGGGAAGATTTGTGGCCAGGACTGTGGGGAAGCAACATAGGGTGTCTTGTTTAGATCCATGCAGTAAAATCCACTACTGTAACCTGTATGAAAGACATCACAAAGGTTACTGCACCCTCCCACTGCCACAGATACATCACCTGTGCACACAGTAAGGAATCAAACCCACTGTTTGAAATATGCTTTTTATGTTTCTTTTTAAATAGGTATACCTTATGAAAATATTTTCTTTAATATCAGCTTCTCTGAAAACATTCTACTTTAAAATGATAAAGAAAATACTTCCAGTGCATGAGTTGTTCTCCCCACAAGCACTCTTTGGACTACCAGAGGAACTCTGTAAACTCTAGGGTAATATCCATAACAACACATGGCTTGTTATATCGTGCAGCTTAATCAACCATAAAATGATTCCAATTTGAATATGTTCTATTTTAATTGGCAATTGTGTTGCTATCTGTGCTTACAAATAGAAGTCAGAATAGTCATGTTAACTTCTGTCATGCTGTTCTGCAGACTAATTCAAGCTATCTTAACAAAGGATTTTGATTATTCCAAAGTTAAAGGAATTGTTTAGGTGTGAATATAAGAATAAGGGTTTCTGGTTTTGATAATAGAAGCAGTAAAGGAAAAGGAATAAAATTAGGTGAAAGTGGAAAAACAAGAAAACAATTTAAATTTTGGTTGTTTTCCTCTTCAGGTAAATTGACAAATGCAACTGAAGGTATTATCTGACCTTATATCTGATTCTGCTTTGAGAAGGAAGCTGGACTGGATGACCTCCTCTGGTCCCATCCAATCTGAATTACCCTTTAAAAATGCCAAAACCAAAAAATGGCTGCAAAAATTCCAGTTCTTCAGTTTGATTTTACTTTCTGTTTGTTAACTCTGACATAGTAAGGAATTCCTCATTTTCATTATTATTAACATAACTGCAATGTATGACACATTTTTTTCATGTTATACTTGGTACATTTAAAGAAAATAAAATGCAATATAAAATTCTTGATCTCTCATATCAAGATGTTCAAGATGTTTCTTACACTGGAGGAGAAGGTGAACTTCAGAGAAGACGTGTATGGAAACTCTCTGTCTGTCCTTTACAGCCTTTGCTTTTCCTTTCATCAAAGAGAAATTTCCTTCATTGCAATGATTCAGGATCACCTAAACCGCCAAACTACAAAGGAAAACACTTGACATTTGATACGTCTGATTAAAAGTGTAAGACTTCCCTTGCACAATTAACCTCATTTTCCTACCCAACATTTTGGAGCGAATGCAAGAAAAATGTAAATGTAGATGGTGTGAAAATCATTCTGACCATTTACCAGGTGCTCTTTACTTTTCACTGCTTTGTCACCAGCTGTTATATTGTCTTGATGGCTGTGATACAAAAACAGAGATTAAAAAAAGAGAGGAGAAAAAGGAGCAATTACTTCCCCCCTCCACATTATTATAGTTTCATGGGTTATAACAGCAGTAATTGGAATCAAGTCAGCCATCTCCTGACTTCACACTGTTTGCTGTAAAGAATAAAGATATACTTTGTTGCATTCTAATTAGGGAAAGAAATCTTGGGCTATCTTTGTGAAAAATGCTCTTATGGAGCATGGAAGTCAGGTGCTTCTTGAACCCATCTTTGCCTTCAAGCAGAAGCCTGGGAAGGTGGGAGGAGCTGTGCACCAGACTGCATAGGGGGAACACGCTGAGACAGCCAACATTGCAATTTTAGCTCTAAACCATCCAGGGTACAAAAGTAGGGTGAACTTTAAACACAGGTAGCAACATGCGGAGTAGCAAAACAGAGGATCGTTGCATTCAGGAAACACCGTCAAATAAGAATATTTACAGAAAAATCATCTGAATTTACAAGGTAACTGTTATCTTCCTTTTACATATTTAAACCAGGGTACAAAATCGAGAACTGAGATGTCACTGACCCTTCAGCTTCCTCTGAGTATTTCAGAACTCCATAGACCCGCTCCTTTTCTGCGGTGCAAAGGGAGGCCCTTGCTGCGTAAACCAAAGTAGCTCTGCTCAATTTTTGGAACTTCACTGGTAAAACTTTACTCACACTACCTATCCTTATTGTATCTTCAAATTAGTTTCCATATAATCTGATTTTATACCTCTTTGATTATATGGAGGATCACTTTCAGAGCAAAATCTCACAGTTCTTTCATGAAAAAGGTATTACATAAAAAGGTCTGTAAAGCCGTCAGATTATCCAGCAATGAACAAATAAATGGCTTCAGTGGTGTAAGGATGCAATATCCTCAAAGAGCACCCTTGCATGCTCACACGTGCCCACACAGATCTCTTGCCTGCAGCTTCACAGATTCACACTATCATCACAAACAGTACTAGTGTGTATGCGTAGACACTGTGAAATCATAAATTCTTCCTAACCTTGTCAAAAGGCTAAAAATCTCTTTCTGGTGATGGAGCACCTGATGAAATCAGTTTCCAAATTGACTATTGTATGACAGAGAAGCTCTGAGTGCTGATCACAGTCACCATGTGAAACACTCAGGTGGTCCCTCTGTTGTTATGCAGACCCAGGTGACTGTAAGGCTGTTCCTATTAATAAGGTAGAGAGAAAGAGGCTGGATATGATAAACAGGACAAAAGAGGATTTTACACTGGGGACGAGGTATATACAGCACTTTCTCAGTTCCACATAGCCACACACACATGCAAGGAAGCAGAAGAGGCAGAGACTGCCCTTGCACAGTCATGTGGACTATTACGTTTTTGGTTACTCAGTAGTTTGCATGGAGAGCAGTCACCACCCGGCTCCTGTGCTCTATCCCTTAGAAGTGAGCACTCAGTGAGTAGAAAGAAAGAACAGATAATGCAAGAGGAAAAGGGAAAGATCATAGGGAGTGTGGCAGAAGCTACATGCCAGAATCTCCATGTCACGCTATACCCTGGGAAGTTGCAGAAATCGTAATTATGTGTGCTTAAAAGCCACAGTTCAGTTCCTTCAGCTTTAGGTCATTGCATCCAGTGAACTACCAACAACAGCAGCAACCATACCATAAATATATGGCTCAGTCTTTGAACTAGTTATGTTTTCAGTTCTTGTTCTTATTGGAAGTCTCGTGGCAAAAGACCAGGAAAGGACCTCCTGGTTTACTAAATGTATTCACAGCCACAGCTCATGTGTCCAGGTGCCAGCCTTTCCTTTATTTTTAATGCTTTCATGGTATTTGCCAGGGTGCATTTCAGAGGGCAGGTATGTCTCCTCTGTGCCTTCTTATGGCTAAGTCCTTCAAGCCAAACTGTTCTAACATGGAGAATTCTCTCTTTTTATTGATTTTCTTAATAACACCTCACCACAAGCACAGATAATTCATGCATTTCAGGAAGACGCCTCCTTTTCACTGTAACCACATCTGTTCTGTACCAGCTGCTCCTGAGGTGCAGCCTCTGACTTCATCATTAACAGTTTCATGAACTGGTGTGGTACTGGAGGAAAGCAGTGCTTCTGTCCTGCCCCTGATAAAACTTTATTTTTGTCTGGACTGAGAGGTAGCCAAGGAAACTGAATGATCTTAGGGTCATTTTTTTTTCGCTCATTCAGCTCTTTCATCAAGCTCTGAAGAAAGCTTTTCAGCAAAGGGTCCCTTGCCCATCAGGACAGCAGGGGTCTCTGCATGAGATTAATACTTTGTAATATCCTAAACTGTTTGAGCTTTTCCTGACAATTTAGGGAAGTGGATGAGGTAGACCATCTTGTTTCTTTTGCCATCTATTACCATAATGATTTCACCAGCAGGTAAAGGAAGTCCTGGCTTCCTGCTTTCCCTGTGTGATGTGGATATGGCAATGTCCCCAAAGTATTCCTAATCTGCTGCTTCTCACCCTAATCTGAAGTCTGTGTTTGTATCACGTGAAGAAAAAAGTCATCACAGAGACCCTGTGTCCCAGCCCTTTTTTTCCACCTTGGCTATATTACAACCAGTGATGGGATTCTGGGACTACAGCTTCCTCACACATGGGAAAATAGGTCAGTGATTCACAGAATAATAATAATAGGACTGAATCAAAATATGTGCCCATCTCTTGATGCAATTAAATTGTACCTTCTTGCTTCTGCACTGTCTTTTCCCTAACTCAGAATCAACCTGACTGCTGTGCGCACATCTTCAGCTAAGAATCCAAAATGCCTTTTATTTCCACATCATTTTGCCTTCTAATTTGCCCTAAGAAGTTCCAGAAGGTAACTATTTCTGATGACCATGAAGAATTCAACACTTAAATTATCTTCCTTTCCTGTAATTTGCAATAAAAATGCATTAATTTGAACATTTTGCAAAATATAGACATCTTAAAAGACACATTGTCTGCAAATCTGTCATGCTAATTTCCCATGTGTGATTGGTTGAACGTGCAGATACTCAAAGGTAAATAAAACCCAAGGTTTGTCGAAAAGAGTTTCTGAGTAAGTTTATTAGGTTAAAAACTGTTTTGTTTTGGTGTGCCACTGTTGTTGTTTTTTCTTGGTCCCACATGGAGAGCAAACATGGCCTGGAAGAGTGTTATGTCAAGTACCTCCCATCATGCATTGTCGCTGCTCAGTGAACTGGAGTCTAAAAAAAGTAATTCCTCATTTTCATCTTGACTAGGATTCCCCTTTTCTATGCTGTGAAGCTGCACTAATCCTTCATTCAGCGCAACCCACACCCTCTGGTTCCACTCGGAGTTCTCCCTTTCTAACATCATTGTATTCTTTATCTGGGCCTTCTTCTTCCAATAGTACTCCTTGAAAGCTCTTTCACAGACAAGAAAGGACCAGCTCCATAATGGCCAAGTTGGCCCTTTTCTTTTCTTTCTCTTTTTTTTAAGCTTCCGACTGAGCTTTGCTATTTAATCTTCTTGAGGCGTTCAAGATGTCACTTGCCTCTGATGACTATAGACAAAAGGGAAATCCATCCAACTTGAATGCAGTGTATACTTGAATACATTGGGTTGCTTTGAAGAGAGTTTCTTGAAGTCTCTGTGTTTCATTGGCTGTCCTGGTGGCCTCCGTGCAGGTCTTTATGTGAAATCACATGCCCTTTCACAGATCACGTTTCCTGCAATGTTACCTGAATTTATACAGCCCTAAATATTAGCAGGTGAGATATTCATCAAAGGATATTGTTTCAGTTGGGTATTTTTAATAAGTTAATGAGAATTCCCTCCTCACCACAAGCATATACGAACACTTGATGCTTTGTGGATGCTTGGACTGCTGGGTTTGCACATGTTTTACAGGTGGCTATGTCATGCTCCCCCTTCTCACTGCTGTGAGCTGAAAAAAGGGAGAAAACACAGAGGACAGGGTGCAGCAACCCCTCGCTCCAGCCCCTCAACTCCTTGTTTGGGCACTAAAAAGTTAACATTTGCATCTCTGTAATGCTTTACACTTTACACATTACATTACACATTACACATTAATGCTTTACACATTACACTTCCTGTATTTTAGAAAACCTGAAACATTAATAAAAAGTATTTTAATAACTGTTATGGACAGTATAGATAAAATGCTTTTATTTATACTCACAAATGCTCTACATTATACGTATTCTTTAAAGGGCCCTGATTTTCCTGAAGTACTGAATGCCTCAAGACACACAACTCTTAAGGTACTGGTTACCTATGAATATTTATACAGACTGACAACAGACTAGTGGTGTGGAGGATGTAGCATGAACAGGTATTTGTCCATATAGGTTATTAGTATGTATAGATTATCTGTTATTAGTCTGTATAGATTCAATTTTGTGAATTTTTATTCTATTTTTATTGTCTCATATATAGATATTATGTCTCATATATAGATAAAATTCTAGGAAAATAACAAAATTGATGACGTTCATTGGAATGCGAATGTAAGCACCAGCAGTTTTATTAAATGGAAATATAGAATAGGAATTTCTGCATTAAAATATGAATCTACCAATTCCTCTCATTGGTTGGGAGAAGAGAACATGCAGTCTTTGTAGAGATATATACAACTTTTCATTTCCCATATCAATCATGAGAACAAGTTGAAGTTCAGATAATGGCCAGTTCAATTTACCCTAATTGTTAAGGACTTAGCCTGACTGTTTGCATTACAGACTGTGGCCACTGGGTTCTCAGTAGGGGTTTGCGGCCTACTCCATCCCGTAACAAACCCATGTTCATGCGTCGATTCAGATCCATCACCCTGAGATAAACTGTGAATATTGCCCTTTGTCCTGCACTGCATTCTTTCATGCATTGTGTAGTGACTATTTAAGGATTTAAAGGCTCATTTGCACAATTCTTTTGTCAGCAGCCCCGGTGCAGAATGGAAAAGTGATGGCTTCTCTGTCTGGGTTATGCCCTGAAGCTCTTGTGAGAGAAATCTACATACATAAGTTTTTCTTACACATGCAGAATGTCAACACTAAAAAAAAAAAAATGACCTGTCTGTTTCTGTAGCTTAAAAGGTTATGGGTTAATATATGATGTGATTTGTTTTCCTCTTTTGTGGTATTTAAGAAAAAATCAACACTTGAAAACAAACAGTAAAGGAATACAGAAACACTAGGTATTTAAAAATTCAGCTGATTAGGGCTGTTGGAATTTGTAAAATATATCTCCTTTGCTGAAGGAGATTGATAACATTAATAATTTAGATGCCCTCAATTGCTCAGGAAATGTCTGAGAAGATAATATTTCAAAGGTCCATCTCATTCGCCTATTATGCATGTCTGTTTTGCTAATACAAGTTTATTTAAACAAAAAATGTTTGAAATGACAGTGTTTTTTAAAAGATATTTGAATACGTATAATATATTTATTTCTGAAAAGGTCTGGTTACTCTCCCTCTCAAAGCAAAGCTGGCTGGAATTTTGCAAAAAAGATTAAGATTCAGGAAAATCACCTCCTTGCACTCTAGCTGAGAACTCAGAAGGTTGTGCTAACTCCATCTGAACTATTTACCTGCTTCGTTTACTGTATTAACGCTTTTTATTTGACATAGATGGATGTCTTATTATGTTCATGAAATTTAAAGTCATTTCTCACAAGTAAGCATTGAGGATTTGAAATCAAAGTGATATTTTAGCAAAATAAAGCTGCTTAGCTAGTACACCAGAATTGCAGAGGAATGGCACTGCCTTTTTCCATACGGCATTTTTCATTAACGGTTATGACTTAGAGTGCTTAGGAATAGGCTGCACTTTATTTTCAATGTTTTCAAAATAAATTGTTTTGTAATGTGTCTCATAGCATTTGGTATGAATAAAATGTGAGAGTCAAGTAACTCATGCAGTTGGTAAAAAATGTTGAAATCTGCAAGATTTTGGCCTTCAAAATAAATCTGGCTGATATTTTTAGACCATTATTACTTTAACGATATGATAATAAAAAAATGAATACTCTATAGACTCTATTATTTATTTATCTATTTTCCACCCATAAGTTATTACCATTGGACTCAATACTGAAATCCGTCCAGACTGGTTTTAATCAGACTTCATCTGATTTTAACCAAACTCCAGCAATATGGACCTTTGTTGCTGTTTAAAAATATTCTGTTGGGGTATTTCAGTTTTAAATCAGTCATCCATCCCCTCTCCTCTACAAATATTATGAGTTTTTATCACCCAAATATCCACTTTTCCCAGAGTTATTAAACCATTTTCTTATCCAGCTATGTGTGTGGGCAAAATCCCTAAAGCTACCATATTGACCAAAATTCTCCTTAAAACTTATCTTTGCTGTGGTCCAGGTACCATCTGGTAACAAATGGTGTAAGTGATATGTTCCGAATGATAATATTATCGATAACAATTGGTTTAATCAACCTACAACTCAGGCATAGAGACAGTTGTAACCCTTGCTAAAGCTTCTGACTATTTTGGTGACCATGCCTTTCCCCTGTCTCCATGCCTACCTGCATGGTTTTTGGTCCATGTTTCACCTTGTGCTGCAGACTCCAGGTTGTGTGGCACAAGGGCTGTTACCAGCTCTGTAGGATTCCTATGACCATGAAGCCATCAAAAAGATATGTAACTGCCTCAACAGTAGCTGAACAGCCAGTCTTAAATCCAGTTCCAGTGAAACATCTGCCCATTTATCTTAATATAGAGACACTTTTTTCTTTTGAGACAGTAAAGACAAGAATTTAAATGCTTCGTAAACTAAGAATGAATAATTTGTAAAAATTGGTTTTTATGGAACATATTAAAACTGCTTTTCCAATATAGATTTCTCCCTTCTGTATGCTAAGCTTTAAGTAGGACATTGAGAAATATAAGAAGATAGAGAAATCTTAAACTGGATACTTCTGGTAGGATTGCAGATCCTTAGAAGTTATGTAGATCAGTTTCTGCATATCTGAAGATTTGTCTGTCATCCTCAGTCATTATGTCAACCTTTGGTCCTCCCCTCTAGGGAATTCCATGAAATTTTATGCTATGATACATGTCTCATTTAAACATTTGTATTAACTGTCTTGTTTATTACATTCCTTAGCCTGCAGATACGCAAAATTATGTGAATCCCAATGTAACGTGTTATCTCTGACAGACTGATGTCACTGACACGAGATAGCCTTTGAACGCTGGTTCATGGCCCTGGCTGTGAGACATGGCTGTATCAGACAGGATTCTAAATATTGCCGCAATTTTGGAATAATGGGGGCTGAGCTCTGTCTTGACCCCATTACCTCAGTCAAATGCAAATGACCGTTTGTAAATCTTTGTATCCAATGTGTATCAATAGTACATACAATACATAAAAGATTCTGGTATGCAGGATTAAATTAACATTTATTCCTAATTGCAACAACAGAGTACAACAGTGTATGAGAGGACAGGTGAAGGCCTGGACAAGGTCACTGAGCACCAGGGAATTTAGCTGGTTGTATTGGATCCCATCACAGGATGAAAATTGAGCACATAGTCTTCCTGAGTCACAGACATAAAAAGAGATGTACCTCCACACGTGCTCTGGCATTCTCTGACACTTTGAAACAAGGCAGTTTCGAATCCAGAAACCTGCAGGAACTGTTTGTGCAGGAAGTCTCATCAGTCCAAAAACTCAGGTTTGTAAAGCCAGCTTGTTCTAGCCTGCATGAAGATCCATCTCACCCATTTCTTCACTTTGCTGAAGGACCACTGTTGTCCGAAGCAGTAAATGAAACCTGGGTCACAGACAGAAAGTGGCTGTTGAGCAGTCTGCCAAAAAAGGAAGGGACAGAAATAATTTCAAGAAAGCATCCAATGAACTCTGAAGGAGGGCAAATGCACCTCCCTGACAAATATTTGCCCAAACTCTTCCAAAAAATCTACAATGAATAACATTTTTAGACCTTCCACAAGTTTGGAGTTTTACACCAGTAAAAGACTTGCATTTTGCACTTCTAATACTTAATAATATGTTTTTCTTCCACATTCAAATGCATAGGAAATATACAGCAAGAAAACTCCAATATTTGTCATGTTTTTTTCAGTACCTTTCGTAGTGTTGTCTATGCGTTTCTGTAGGTTATGAATTCACACAAGGAGCCAAGCCACAGTAGAAGAGTTTTCTGGTTTTTATTTGAATGTGAGGGGATCCATTGCCATTTTATTAACTTCTTGCAAAACCAACTCCCATAGTCATGATCTTCTTCCAGATTTGCAGGTGTTTCTCCGTCTTAAGGGGAACAAGAGTGTCACAGTAGGCGTAAGCCATGGAGGGAAAGGCTGTCACTAACGAGGTGGATGACTTCGGCTTTTGGGTGACTTTATTTAACAAAGTAGTGATCTTGGGTGGGATTTTATTCATCATAGTGCAGAAAGAGAAATACCTGGAGTGAAGTGGACATGACAACCTGTGAGATGTTTGGTCACTTGGAGCTTCCTCACTGCATGTGGCTGAACCCCTGAGCTACTGTGCCCAGACCAGGCACTCTCAGTCTTCTGGGGAGGGGTTTAGAAAGTTTTGACTTTTTGCCTATGTAAGTTTTCAATCCAAGAGTGTCCCAAGTTGTTGATCGAGGCAGCAATCTGCAGTGCCTTTGGAATTAACCTATTTTTAGAAGAGGGAGAGATTTTTCCCCAAGATGTCTAGCCTTGGTTCAGCGTCAGACAGCTACTGTTAATATAGGAGCTGATTTAAATTAGGTTTTAGAAAGATGAGTGACGATTCTGTGCATGAATGACATGTAATATACAGTGTATGTAAGCAGTTATATGACAATCCAAATCAATTTAAACAGATTCAGACCAAGTAAAGTCATAATAATATATTCCAGTATGTTACTATTCATTAGATTAATATTAATATTAATGGTGATTATGATGAACACCCTTTTTTTCATCTGAAGCTAGGCTTCTGAATTCATATCTAATTTTAACCCACAGTACTTAACAGCATTTTCCTCAATCTTTTATGGCAAGCTGAATATCAACCACAGTGATGACACTTTTCTATCACCTTGATTATTTGTCAAGGTCATAAATTTCATTCAAGTTATGCTGGAATTATCCTTAATTGTCAAGTTCTTTGAAGGCAAGAATATCCACATGAATATCCATATTGGAATTCCAAGCTTCTGTACGTGGATAATTAGAAAGGCTTTTTTTTATGACCACAAGTTACTAAGAGGAATGATTTATTTTAATCTCTGTCCAGTCAACCAGAGATGAATCAAGTACAATGCAATTTCAAATCAAACAGTTGAATATCTGTTTTCACATGAGTGAAAACACAACTGTGTTACCTCCCTCTGATAAAAAACATGAGGTTGATACCACCAGTCATTGTATTATTGAACATTTAGATATTCAGCACAAAGATGAGAAATGTTGCTTGAGAAGTTCATAGAAGCTGTCTCATAAATTTCCTGGGACTTCTAGTTTAAGTGCCATGCTCCTCACGAGCACAACAGTAATGCTGTTCTCTAAAAGGGCTAAAGAACTTCCGTTGTCAATGACAGCACTATGAGATAAGTAATTCACTATCTACGATATTGTCACAATTCTCACATAGAAACATATCATAGAATGGTTAGGGTTGGAAGGGACCTTAAAGATCAGCGAGTTCTAAAAACCTTGCCATGGACAGGGGCACCTCCCACTAGACCAGGTTGCTCAAAGACCCCTCCAGCCTGGCCTTGAACACTTCCAGGGATGGGGCATCCACAGCTTCTCTGGGCAACCTGTTCCAGTGTCTCACCACCCTCACAGTAAAGAACTTCTTCCTAATATCTAATCTAAATCTACTTACTTTCAGTTTAAAACTGATACCCCTCATCCTATAGCTACACTTCCTGATAAAGAGTCCCTCCCCATCTTTCCTGTAGGCCTCCTTTAGGTACTGGGAAACCACTATAAGGTCTCCCGGGAGCCTTCTCTTCTCCAGGTTGAACAACCCCAACTCTCTCAGCCTGTCTTCACAGGAGAGGTGCTCCAGTGCTCTGATCATCTTTGTTGCCCTCCTCTGGACTCGGTCCAACAGGCCAATGTCCTTCCATGTTGAATTACATAATCTGATGATTCACATTGGAAATGCTGAAAGCAAAACCAAAAGTTTTTTCTTATTTTGGCTACAGTTCCTTGATGTTGAATTAATGTATCATGGTTTTTTTGCTGAAGTGAAAGAACTCTCCAATCCATGTCTGATTTTGATACAGAGAAATTGTTGAGTGTTTCTTAATTCTAAATATTAAATATTTGTATAAAATATGTTAAAAAATTCATTGTGTGGCAATTATTTTTTTAGAAGACATTTATATCATACATTTTGCTTCTAAAAAAAATCATCAACAGTTTTAAGTTGAAAGCCTTCTCTTTTACATGCCATTTTAGAACTTGTGGCAATAATGTTTTCTGCATTTTACTGTAATGTCAAAAATTTCCTTTAGGTAACAGATAAACACAGTCAGTCCTGCAATGCATCTTGAAGGCAACAGAAGCCACTCTCTCACAGCACAGAAAATAAAATTAGCCCACTAACTATTAAGAAAATGTCAACATAACACGACACAAAATGAATTCAATGATTTATATGGATGGATAATTTTCTCTCCAGGTTGTGTGCAGACCTAGCAGTCACCTGGAAATATCAAGGGGATTAGAACAAAATAATTCAACAGTAAGACAGCAGCTGGAGACAGGGCAGAGAATTGAAAGAGGAATGAAAATTAAAAGTGAAATACAAAACCTGAAGAATTACAAGCTCACAGAACAAGTAATGCTACAGTCCAATACCTAGAAAGATGCATTTGGGAAACACTGGTGTGAAACGAGAATGCTCTAGGAGAATTGTTTCCATCTAGTTGCCATTACTGAAACCCAGTGGGTCGAATCCCATGACTGGAATGTGGCTATGGATGGCTACAGGCTGTTCAGAAGGGACAGGTGAGACAGGAGGGGCAGAGGTGTTGCCCTGTACATCAAGAAATAAATAGAACATGAAGAGCTGTCTTTGAAGAAGAGCCGTGAGCGGGTTTAACACCTATGGGTGAGAATAAGAGGCTGAGGCAACAAAGGGAACCTTGTAGTTGGTCTACCGCAGGCTGCCCAATCAGGGGGAGCCTACTGATGAAACCTTCTTACTCCAGCTACAGCAGGCATAGTGCTCACAGGCCCTTGTCCTGCTGGGGGACTTCAACCACCCCGACATCTGCTGGAAAAGTAACATGGTGAGCTGTAGGCAATCTAGGAGACTCCTGGAGTGCATTGAAGATAAATTTTCAAGCCAGGTAATAGACAGACCCACCAGAGGGGATGCGATACTGGATCTGGTGGTCACCAACACTAGTGAGCCTGGACTGCAGTGATCATGCACTGGTGGAGTTTGCAGTCCTGAGGGATATGGGTCAGGGGAAGAGTAAAGTCAGGACC
>VUYV01000079.1:1783558-1829011 GCA_008711295.1 Anarhynchus alexandrinus | reverse complement strand
GACCCGACCCCCTGGGAAACTGCCTTGAGGGACAAGGGAGCAGAACAGAGCTGGCAGATCTCTGAGGACACTTTCCAGGGAGCACAAGAGCTCTCAATCCCCAGGTGTAAGAAATCAGGAGAGGAGGGGAAGAGATTGGCATGGCTGAGTTGAGACTTGCTGGTCAAACTAAAGGGCAAGAAAGAGATGCACAGGCAGTGGAAGCAGGGACAGGTGTCCTGGGAAGAGTATAGGGACGCTGTCTGGTTGTGTAGGGATGGGGTCAGGAAGGCCAAAGTGTGGCTGGAGCTGAACTTGGCAAGGGGCACAAAGAATAATAAGAAGGGCTTCTACAGGTACGTCAGCCAAAAAAGGAAGGTCAAAGAAAGCATACCCTTGCCAATGAGCAAGACTGGCAAACTGGTAACAATGGACAAGAAGGCTGAGGTACTCAACAACTTCTTTGCCTCAGTCTTCACTGGCAACCTCTCTCCCCACACCTCTTGAGTGGATGGACTGCAAGGCAGGGACTAGGGGAGCAAAGTCCTTCCCACTGTAAGAGAAGATGAGGCTCGTGACCACCTGAGGAACCTGAACATATAGAAGCCTATGGGACCTGATGAGATGCATCCCAGAATCCTGAGGGAATTGGCTGATGTAGTTGCCAAGACAGTCTTCACAATATTTGAAAAGTCCTGGCAGTCAGGTGAAGTCCCCAGTGACTGGAAAAAGGGAAACATTTTTAAAAAGAGTAGAAAGGAGGACCCTGGGAACTACCGACCTGTCAGTCTCACCTCTGTGCCTGGGAAGCTCATGGAACAGATCCTCCTAGAAGCTATGCTAAGGCACATGGAGGACAGGAGGTGATTCGAGACAGCCAGCATGTCTTTGCCAAGGGCAAGTCCTGCCTGAAAAACCTTGTGGACTTCTATGATGGAGTGACTCCATCAGTGGTTAACGGAAGATCTATGGATGTTGTCTATCTGGACTTCTGTAAGGCCTTTTACATGGTCCCCCACACCATCCTACTCTTTAAATCTGAAAGAGACAGATTTGCCCAGAGAGGTGGTAGATGTCCCATCCCTGGAAACATTCAAGGTCAGGTTGGATGGGGCTCTGAGCAACCCGACCTAGTTGAAGATGTCCCTGCTCATTGCAGGGGGGTTGGACTAGATGACCTTTAAATGTCACTTCCAGCCCAAACTATTCTATGATTCTAATTTTGGTAGCCATAGAAGGGAGGTAGGCTCAGACAGAGAAGCTGGTTGTAGGCCCTGGAATGGATGTTTCCAGCTTTGGGAGGAATCCAGTTCAGTCTTCATCTGTTGAAAACAAATCACTTAGAAGCTTTAAAGACATACACAGACCAATGCCTCTAAATACACCAGAGCTACCAAGATTTAGTCCAACAAGGCCAGGATAAAGTACTGTCTAGGAATATGATAAAAAGCTCTGAATCTAGTGCTAAGTCTGGAACTATACTACCATACCAGGAATTGTCAAGGAATTATATCTGACCCTCAAAGATTATTAAGACTGCCTCATTCGCTCTGTTTCCATACTACTAAACTTTTTTCCAAATCATGGTTACCATATTCAAACTGCCTATAGGAAATTGTGCTTAGACTATGGTAGCTCCTGAACTGTGACTAGGATTGGTTTGGGAGAGAGCTAGGTGGCTGACCAAAACAATGTCAAGGTCCATGCTAACAATATAATGACGTGGGTGATTGAGTTCCAGTGGTTGGGCTCTGGTGCATTTAACTACACCAATGTGGGTGTAGCCTGAAAAACATCTTCCAGAGTGCAAAACAGATAGTCCACTTGATGAGAATAAAGTCTACTTATTCATTCCAATGTTATCATATTGCTGATGGGAGCAGGGATCCAAGCAATGAACTGAAAAAATGTAATACAAAGAGCAGCAAAGACAGCAAAATAAATCAAACATCATGAGGTTATCTTTCTATTTTCCCCTGATTACCTTAGCCAGCTCCCCACAGAGCATGTTGTCTTTTATGATCTCCAGTCAGAAGTGCTTAACTACACAGAAACTCTAGGACCATGTCTGAACAGCAAACTAAGTTGTGTGCTCCTGTGCCCCCCTCCCACTGTCATCCGAAATGATCACCTCTTATTGATCCCTGTCCTCACACAAAGTGCTCATAGCACACTCTCAAAAAGTTCATGTGTATTGCCTGGGGATTCGCATTGCTAATAAGCATTTGGATGTGGCCAGCCCGTTTTAGAGCAAGGTAGCTTCTAGCCATGTGCGTGCCGGCCGTGCCATGCCAGCTGGCCACTCTTGCATATAACCATGCCTGGGTTATTTTATTTTCCAGCACACGCATAGTCTAGGTGTCAGATTCAGGGCTGTGAATTCCCAGGACTGCGAATTTTAGTGAATCCCTTTACAGTTCCTGCCCTAACTGTCTAATCCCATTGACTTTGATAGAAGTTATGCACTTAGACACTTCCACAAAGGGCTCTTAGGGGATTTTTTTCAGATGTTTCTATATAAACATATATAATTTTAAAAACAAGGCCTCTAAACTGTAAATCTTTGGTCTAGAGCTGTGGTTTAATTTGTCTTCAAAACTGCAGTGTTGGTGACACTGTAGAAATAATGTCAGAATAAAACATAGAGAATTACATTTATTATCCGTGTTAGTTTATGACACCATGCTCATACAGCAACGTCTTTAGTGTACAAGAATTTAACTAGAGGAATTAGTATTCATAAATATGTATTTTGCAGACACTATTTAATTTATTTTATTTTTTTCCTGTTATCTCTTCCTCCTCCCCTTTCACATTTTGTTTAATTTTTATTTTCACTTTGGCACTTATAACTGATAATATAACAGCATTTGCATTGAATAATTTGCATAGTAGAATTGTAATAAACTTTAAAATATATGAAAGCTTGCAGATTATAAAAATGCAGAGCTCAGCAATACTTAAGTGTACACAGAGAAGAATGATGCTGATAAGGCAGTCTCCCTTGCTAATAAGTATAGTAAAATCTGGTTCCTTAAGCCACAAAACAAAGCTAATTAAGACAGAAGAATTCAAACACAAATTGAAAGTGATTTTTTTTTCCTAGTTGTAAAGAGTTTTTCTCTAAAAGTGGCATATATAATACTGTGTATCTTGGATTTATTCCAAAAAGAATTGTGTGCCAGTGCAGAAGGCCACACTGGGATTAACAAATACATAAAAGCATTTGCACCAGGAGTACAGCTGGAAATAAACAGCGTAAGACCTAACACTTAATTTATGTTTACAAGAGAAAGAGACATATACCCAGGTTTGAAACGGAGGATGACTGACTCTGTTCTGTTTGAGGCTGCAAGAATTTGAGAGTGAATAGAAGAAATTATTTTTCCTCCTCAGAGGAAAAGACTCTGCTCTGAACATGATTAAGTTCTGCAGCCTTGATTAATTTTAAACCTTTCTATGATATGAAAAGAGTATTTCTTACCCAGAGAAATGCTATTCTGTGAGTCTTTTTTGCAATAATATAATATTGTCTTCCCTTTCCTTCTTGCTTAAGTTGTCACTCTTTGTATTCTTCTAGTCATCTCCTGCCTTTGACACCCATACTTCTGTGCCTGTTCAATCCTCTGTTACTATTCCCTTTATTTTTACTCATTCACTCTATACTTCTCTCCTCCCTACACTCCACTGTATGCCCCCTCTCTGTTCCTGGATGCCATATTCTCTAGGAATGTTCCTCCCATGCATCCTTTTTCTAGACAGTCGCTTTCTCCCTGCCTGGGCATCCCTTATCTTACTGCCCCTTGTTCCCATGTCTGCTCCTTATTCGCTCTCAGCTCTGCCCCTTCATGGTCTCCTACCCTCTACCAGTGCATCTTCCTGGAGTGGGACTAACATTTTCCTATGGAAATCTTGGAATTAGTAAGCCTAACTTGTTCTGGAAACACTGAAAAACAGTGAATTCTCTTGTCAAAGTAACACTGAACTCCAAACATCCACAAGGTAGAGGAAAATTGGAGACATCTTGCCTTTCAGTGAAGAAACACATGGGTAAAATCCAGCATTTGGACCCAATTTGTTGGCTTTCAACCATTCCCGTGCTAATTTATATTGATGTAGCCAGAAAGTTTGAAGAATGAGTGCCTTGGGTAATTTCAGTAGAGATTACTGTAAATTGTCAGTGCCATAGTTATTCTGAGGACAGACAGAAGTTGTGGCTAGCTTGGCATCACTTTGCATTACCACAGAAGTGGATTTTCAAATGAACAAAGGGGGTCAGCACAGCCACGGATAATTGACTGTGGTACAATAGCAGAATAAATAATGCTTAAGAAGAGCACGTTTATTGGGCAGGATGCTCAGTAAGACACAACAAATCTTCAGCCTTAATTCTGTAGTTTTCTAAATGAGTTAGCAAAAACACAAAGTGACCTGAAATTTAGACACCTTTGCCTTCCTTTCTGAAACAGCGCTGTTTCCTCTTGCAGTCACAGATTTACAGGGGAAAGGAAGGTGGGACTTTTACTCTCAGCCACTTTTTCAAACTGTATTAAAAGAAAGCAACAGGTGGAGAACCTTTGTTCTGCTATACGACTGGAGCATAACTCAAACTACTAAGTTAAGAGTCAAGGTTTGACTTCTCACACTTACTGCATGGTTGTAGGGCTGTTGCCTTCAATATCATCAGCTTTTGTCATTGTAAACACAGCTAGTTCAAAATCTGCAATATATATATATATATTTATCCCATTCCCGATCTTTCAATCACACAGGCCAACTTTTTACGGCAGTCATATCAGTAAAATTATTTGTGTAGGAAATAAAGTTGTCCATCATCAGCTAATCCTTCTCCTCTCAAAGTTAATAGAGATTCCTTTATTCATTGTCCCCCAAAAGTTACTGTGAGAGTTCTAATATGCAATATAAAGTCTTTCAATAATAGTCATTAGGGCATCCATGAGCTACAGATGGCATGGTAAAAGGGGCACTCTTGGAAGAAACCTTAAATGACAGCGAATGTATGAAATTATATTCTATTTATTTAATGTTTTGTGCAACCAAACACCACCATTATGTGTTTTCAATAAGCAAACTCACGAGAAAGATGAAAATTATTAACAAGAATTATTGTCTTTAATTAAACATATAATCTCAGATATATCTGTAAAATGCGTGCCATCAATCAGGGCCTCTTTGCCTCTCCTGTCTCACTATTTGCAAGTTTAAAAGGAAAATTACTGCATGTTTTCTATACGCATATCCACAACCTTGCCTCTTCCCAATAATTCACACGGAATGTACAGTTCAAACAACAAAGAAGAGCTGCCTGAATGAGATTTTTTTTTTAATCATAAAATGTTACTGCTGTTTTAAAGATATTTTTTAATTCCTGTCCTCTCTAAAGACCTTATGGGGATTTTTTCTGACTTTCACAACATATTACTCCAAGTCACCTTTTGAAAACAGGAAAGCTATGGTTTTCTTGGAAATACACAGGCTAGCAAAAAAAATGCAGGACTGCGTTCATAAATAGTATGTAGGACAGGACTAACCCTAGGGGCCAGTTCACAGTGAGCATGTGCTGCCCTGGAACCAGACAGCAGTAGCAGCAGAACAGAGGTCTTGTCAGAGCAACAGAGTAAATCCCCGGAGTAGTCTGGCTGTGGCTGACTTGAATTTGTTGATTTACATTCTCTGAGACAACGTGCGGTTTCTTCTAATAATTACATGACCCGTTTTCTTAATTATTCATCATCTTTAACATATGCCATTATGAGCCATTTCTAAATGAGTCTTAAACATAAACATAATATTTTGTTTATTTTCCTCTTTCATATGTGATCCAAAAATAGACACTTGAAAGGACTCACAACTTCCCTTGTTTTAAAGGCAATTTCTTTCCAAATTGATTAAATTACTTCCATGAAAAAAAGGCCCAAGATAAAAAAAAACGTTGAAAAATACCACTCCAGATTAGCATTTGTGTACACCTTGGGGAGCTGCCATGGGAAATGTTTACATAATTCACTTGAGTCCCAGCTGAATGAGCTGAGGAGAAACATCCTTAACAATGAACATCATCATCTTGTTAGACTGTGCCTGAAGTCTGGAAATACTTGTAAAAATCAGTGTAAAAGATATAGGGCTAAATTCATCCTTGGCATAGGTTTAAGAATGTTTAAATAAATGGGCTCAGCAGAGAAAAATAAACTATGGATTTGACACAAATTGTCTTCATCTTTTCTGCCAGCAGACTGTAGGTAGCATAAAACCACATCCCTTACCCTTAGTCACATTATAAAATAACATTATATCAAGAATAATTAGCCAGTTAAGGACTGAAGTACACTGTTTGAATGGTATAAGCATTCATTCCATAGTTTAAAAAGCAGAACATTTCAGACTTCTAAAATAAATTCTTGTTTAGTAAAATGCCATAGGGAAAAAAGATAATAAAACTCAGGAAAAAAAGATTAGATGTAGACACAAAAAATTAGATCACCTTCAGTTAATACTAGTTTTCAAATATTTCTGTCTTGAAGGAATGAGCAGTATGTTTGAGAACCATAAGCAATCTAACAGCTACCTGTTTCCCTTAGGTAAATGCTTGCATCAGCGTAGAGTTTTGGCCATACACGTGTAGGCCAAAAAAATCTTAACATACCAGGAGGATCTTTGATATGACAACTTCTGTCTCCACTATAGAAATGTTGACAGGTTAGTGCTAGTCAATATTGTTCTTTCTTTTGATACTTTTTATTTTGTGAGAACTGCTGAGTAAGTAAAACTGACGCTGAGAGAAAGGCTGCCAAGCCAAGTCAATGCAGTTCTCCTTGGTCTGTATGCAGAGCAATCAGCAAGTTTTTTCTAGCTGGCCACTTCATACCAACATGACTGCAGATGACCCACAGTACAACTGTCTTACACTCAGAGGACGCGGAAGTACAATAAGGGACGTGCTCAGGTGACATGAGGAGAAATGAAAGCATCATGGCTGCACTGAAGAATACTAAGTTTAACTTATCCAGTCTGGACGACATTCCAGGAGTAAGCCAAAGGTGCATCTCTTATAAACTCTATGTAGTTGGTAGATTTTAATGGACACTTAAAAAAATCATTCATTTCTTGGTGAAGAAGATAAATATGAAAGTGCGACTGCATACTGAGGTGTGAACATTTACGCTTAGTCAGAAGATGGCAATAGTAATCATAGAATCATAGAATCATGGAATGGTTTAGGTTGGAAGGGACCTTAGAATCACAGAATCATAGAATCGCTAAGGTTGGATGGGACCTTTAAGATCATCAAGTCCAACCATTAACTTACCCTGACAAAACCGCTTCTAAACCATGTCCCTAAGTACCGCATCTACTCTTTTTTTAAACATCTCCAGGGATGGCAAATCCACCACTTCTCTGGGCAGCCTATTCCAATGTTTAATAACCCTTTCAGTGAAAAAATGTTTCCTAATATCCAATCTAAACATCGTCTGACATAACTTGAACCCATTTCCTCTCTTCCTATCACTTGTCACCAGTGAGAAGAGGTCAGCCCCCACCTCTCTATAACCTCCTTTCAGGTAGTTGTAGAGGGTGATAAGGTCTCCCCTCAGCCTGCTCTTCTCCAGGCTAAACAACCCCAGTTCCGTCAGTCGTTCCTCATAAAATTTGTCCTCCAGACCCCTCACCAGCTTTGTTGCCCTTCTCTGGACACGCTCCAACACCAAGATCATCAACCTTGAAGATCATCAAGTTCCAACCCCCCTGCCATAGACAGAGACACTTCCCGCTAGACCACATTGCTCAAAGCCACATCCAGCCTGGCCTTAGACACCTCCAGGGATGGGACCTCAACAACCTCTCTGGGCAACCTGTTCCAGTGCCTCACCACCCTCAAAGTGAAAAATTTCTTCCTAATATTTAATCTAAACCTGCCCTCTTCCAGTTTAAAGCCATTCCCCCTCGTCCTATCACTACATGCCCTAGTAAAAAGTCCTTCCCTAGCTCTCCTGTAGGCCCCCTTTAGGTACCGAAGGCCGCTATAAGGTCTCCCTGGAGCCTTGTCTTCTCCAGGCTGAACAACCTCAACTCTCTCAGCCTTTCCTCATATGAGAGGTGCTCCAGCCTTCTGATCATCCTCGTGGCCCTCCTCTGCACCCACTCCAACAGATCCATATCCTTCTTATGTTTAGGGCTCCAGAGCTGTAACCCCTTCGTAGAAGGCCACCAAATTTGTCAGGCATGACTTGTGCCCTTGGTGAAGCCATGCTGGCTGTCACCAATCACCTCCTTATTTTCTATGTGCCTTAGCAGAGTTTCCAGGAGGATCTGCTCCATGATCTTGCCAGGCACAGAGGTGAGACTGACTGGCCTGTAGTTCCCCGGGTCCTCCTTGTTTCCCTTTTTGAAAATAGGGGTTTTCCAGTCAGCAGGAACCTCACCAGACTGCCAAGGCTTCTCAAATATGATGGATAGTGGCTTAGCAACTTTAATCCCCTATTGTTTCACCAGTGATCAGTTAGGAAGCTGCTAGACAAAAAGATGTTTCAGTAGTGCCATGTGTTTTTTGAGAATGTCCTTCCCACACTATCTGTCAACAAGACTCATGAGTCATAGTACCTACTGCTCTCCTGGGCTTTCCCAGCTGTGTTGGGATCAGTGATGGGATGCTCATCTCTGTTCCTAATTTTCCTCACCCTGTCCTGCTTCTGTATCAATGACAACAGACTTTTCTCCGTCATGCTGCAAACCTCTCTACACCAAGTCAGTTGTTCTACTGCAGGGTTTCACATCTTCATGGCCCAAGACATGCCAGTAAGCCAGTATCCCACATGCCAGATCCACTAAACTCACTACGCTTTTATTCCATCCCTGCAGTCTGGCAAACCCCCATGATGCCTGGTCCCATGAGATCTTCCAGCCTGGACTGACACTCCTGACTAAGTTGCCTTTTCCTGAGCAGTTCTCAAGTCCCAGCAAAAAATATGAACTTGCCTGTCTGAAGGCCAATGGAAACCTCTCTCTGTTGATCGACAGTGTAGCATCAATTCCCTTTGGTGACTATAACCTCTTCAGAGCACTGTGGTCCACTTTGTTCTGGAAAAAGTTACTTTATGCAGTTTACTTCCTTGTGTTTTACAAGTATGGCACTTTTAATTTTGTAGTAAATAGCCTGAAACTGAACTACCAATACAAAGATTAATATTTTACTGCTAAGCAGTATGGCTGCAAGTGATCAAGTTAAATTACAACTTGATCTGGTTTTGTTAGTCTCTGCTGTTCGACCCTTTTCTTCTGTTGTGCAAGTGTGTCTGTTTATGCTTGCCTTCTCCTCTCTTTTTGTTGCTTTATAGTCTTCCCAAAATGCATTTTAAAAGCTCTTCCATTCACCAAGTTTCTCAAGAGTCCCTAAGTATAATAATATGCATTAAGCTGTAGGATTGTATGACTGACTATGACTTTTAAAGGCAATGAAAAAAAATACAGAAATTTCAAACCCCAGAATAATAGAAACTGTAATTGAATGAGCGTTTTTACAGCTTTGCTTCATACACTGGAAAAAAATGAAGGCTAACCAACAGACACATGTTAAGACTACAAGTTTAGTCTTGAACTTTTTGAAGTTCATAATTTCCCAGTATTTGGGCTCTTACATACATTTTCCAGCTAAAATATAGTGACAATTTATCTTAGCAGTTCCATCTCTGTTCCTCATGCTCCAGTAAGGAACAATTGGTTTATTTTTATGGATACATTTTTACAGTCATTTAGTCCATAATGCAGCCCGATCCTCTTTTTAGGCATCATTAAAACCAAAACTAAACAACCCAGTCAAAATGATCAGGTAACAAACTGTTACAGGGTATAGACAAGCTGCTACATGCAGGAAAAACAATTGTTCATACAGACTTTAACTACACTTGTGGTATGATGACTTGTAACAGTAAGTTAATACTTCTTATAGCTGTATATTAAAGTGACTACATTACAGTGACTACTGGGAAAACAAAAATGAACAACATTGAAAAAAAAACGCATAACTTCAGCAGAGAACCATAGGCAGGTTTTTGATGGCGTTACCTAGTTACCTGTTTTTAAAATTAATATAATCTGTCTTCTCAAGGGGGATGGAAAATTTGCAATATCTTCCTCAATGTCAGCTTCTCCATGTTATTAAATTCAGAGGGAAGGCTATTGGATTAACTAGTGGCAGGAGGAACTGCAGGAAAAGGCAAAAAATTAAAAAAAAAAAAATAAAAAGGCAAAGTACAGGTGTATTACAGAACCACTGTTATATAGGTCTAAAAAAGACCTTTTCACAGTCCAGCAATTTTGAATCTGTAGTCAAACATGAAAGTCTGCTGTTTTGAAGGCATCTATGAGAGATAACTAAGATGATCAAGCTCCTGTACACTATACATCAATTTAAGCATAAATCATAGAATCACAGAATCATCAACTTAAGTATGTGAATTTTCTGCACCTCCAATGGAATGTTTTAGGAGTCCACAAATCAAAAATAGTTGAAAATTTCTAGTTTCAGCCCAACATTCTGAATTGTGGCAGAGTCTGCTATCTGGTTCGTCATTAACAGAAGTTTGTCTACCCTGTTCTTACAAAACCTTCACAGAAAAGGATTCTGTAACAAGTTTTGAGAAATGCTTTAGGCAAACATCTGTTAGTTATGATACCTACCTGTTTATGACATTTATATAAAACATGCTTTTACAAAATATTCCATTCAAAGATATTAATTCCCTCCAAATCTACAATAACTCAAAGGAAACTGAAGCATTATCTGACCTGGAAGGCTGCAAAGTGATCATGTAGAAGTCCATGTGCCTCCAGTGTTCTCAAGCATATGGAAAAATGTTAATTATAATGAACATTTCATAGGAAAGTCTTCCATTGGCCTTGGGAGAAAACCTGGTGCAAAGCAGATGTTGAGGCATGTCTACCTACAAAATAACGACTGCAGCTATTTCCATTAATTATAGCAGCATGAGAATGACCGTCACGTATTTACCCCAGATCCTGAGCTTATTTTCCTGGGGTGACATAACTATTGGTGCTCAAGCTATCGTATTTAAAGAGAATATGGTGTCTAATCAGCAACAACCTTTCATTGCAGTGTTCTGAAGCTGTAATTTGGTGGTCAGGCCAATTCATCTAGAATGTGGAGGTTTCAAGATTTCGTTGCAGATTAGCTTGGAGAGAAAGTAGAACTGTATCTCCACCTTCTCCTACCCCTAGGCAAGTTCCTCAATTTTTGAACTCTCTTGGGTAATCTCTTCTTGTTTTCTATACTGGGATGGAAATAAATACCAGACATTTTTCGGAAACATCATTTTTGTTTTCCAGCCAGCTCTACTAAAATATGATAACTCCTGTCTTCCTTTGGTCTGAATTCTTACATCTTCTTTCAAAATTCTGCAGCCACATTTCTCTGGCTTAGG
Source organism: Anarhynchus alexandrinus (assembly GCA_008711295.1). Classification (NCBI taxonomy): domain Eukaryota; kingdom Metazoa; phylum Chordata; class Aves; order Charadriiformes; family Charadriidae; genus Anarhynchus; species Anarhynchus alexandrinus. The sequence goes on along the minus strand of VUYV01000079.1, from coordinate 1,817,576 downwards.
AGTATATTAAGGTAGTATAGACAGTCTCAATACTGTTATTTTGGTACGTACAACACTAAAACATCCCTGCATCGTACTTCCTGAGGAAAACTGGCACTAAGCCTCATCTTACCAAGCTTGAACTCCCCTGAAAATAAGGTAATGGCTGATGGATTTGTACAATCCCATGGATCGTTCAGATCCTAAATTCACAGGCATAATACCTAGAAATTGATCCAATTCTTAAAGCTAATCATCTCAGTACTTTTTTTATGTTTTCTACTTTTTATCTTTACTTTGCCGTGACCTAACTACTGGTCCAAAACACTCTTTGTCAGAGGAAGACAAATACACAGTAAGCAGGTGATGCAAATATATACATATATGTGTAGGTCTTTGAAGATTTAACATTGAAGTGTTATTTAGGTCTTTTTGGCAAATAACCATGAAATGCTGCTGTTATTTTCACACCTACTAAAGAATTTATCTGTGTTGTAGACCTTCCCAGAACTGATTTGTTTTAATAGCTGGATCTCTAGAGAAGAGACTTAAATTGTTTACATGTAAACATCCATATATAAATAGTGGTGGACCCCTAAAAATATTCAAAACATTGAACTCTCTTTTCTATCTACAATGTACTTTCTACTTTTCTTTTTTACTACTCATCCTAATCTTTTCTACATGCCTTGCATTTTCATGATGGCTGATACCGTCAACATAGATCACAGATTAAATGAAATCTGTCAAGCATATTTCAATCTTGTACCATGAAAGGCCTATAAAATATTTAGCACTTATTAGGAAGAGCAGATAGGATTGTACAAACTGATTTCTTATGAAGTGGACTGGACTATTTTCCATAACTAGAAAGGACATAAACAGATCGTATAAACAAATAGTTTTGTAGTGTATGATATAAAAACCTTCTTTTCAAATCAATTGAGTTTAGTCAATGAGGTTTGTCCAATTAGTAGTTTTTAAGAAGTTCTCTTTTGTACAAGTTTCATGTGACAAACAACACATACAGCTTATTTCTGCTGAAGTGTTTTGCTCTGACCGTCTAGGCCATTCTGACTTTTACAAAACCATGTCTAACCCTTTGTAAGAACATTTTCCAGTTTGCTTTCTGTAATCTAGCCCTTCAAATTCGGTGGATGTTAATTGCTGGTTCTTTGAAGTGGATGTTTAAAAAGGGACTGTTGTTTTCCTCAGGCCTTTTTCTTTTTTCTTTAATAATGCTCATTTTAATTTTTATTCTCCTTATTCCTAAGACAACAGCAGTTTGTCATTGTATTTGTGTTGGTTAAGTAACGTAGCTAGGACTTCAATTATTGAACAAAGCCATTTTTTAGCATATGAAAGTCACAATAACCTGGAAGCATCCATCTAAATATATATAATATATATAACATATAGATAGACATATGTTTGTGTGTGTGTGAAACAATCATTACTGTGAGTTTATTGTGATGTATTTGACAGGTAATGTTTTAGAAGATTTTTGTTTTACCTGAGCAATATCAAGCCATGTTGCTTTGTTACATTCACAATTTGCTTAAATAAAGCAGAACTTTTGCACCTTTTTCTCTTCACCCTATGCACAGTACCAGTTAACTGAATTCAGGTGAGAATTCTGTATGAGTACAAAAATCACTTGTTTAACCTCTTCTCATTGTGCTGTAATGCATTCATTTATTCTAGAGCTCATTTATTCTAGAATAAACTTCGCTTAGATTGTTCAAAATTTGTGGGAAGTCTTAACTATGTGAAAGAAACTAATTAGCATTGTGTTTTGGTAAATGTTTTCGGTTGGTTAGATGTACAGGCAACGTGAGTATGGTTTGATCCTGTTCCTCTTGCCCTGCAAATGCTTGCTATTTCCTCTTTGAATTGCAAGTGATCTCTTTTCCAGAGAAAGGCCTCAAATGCATATAAATTATGGTGGCAGTTGTTTGTTGCTTACTAAAATCATTGGGTGGCACACACTGCATGTAAACATGCCAGTCTTCACTAAAGACAGGTTGTTCCAATAATCCTGAGTTGTTTATTTCACCTCCCAACCTTTGAATTCCACCTGCAATTATAATTCAGGGTTCATCTTACTACACTTGATTAAGCACATACTTTATTCTGGGCTGCTCAACTGCAGGCTTTCTTTTCACTTTGGTTTTAGACCTCTTTTTAATAAATACCTGTAAATTTAGTAATGGTCTCTTTATCCCTAAGAAGAAATCTTACTCCAATTCCAAATGACACAATTGAGACAGTCCTGCTACCTTGTGCATCCCAAGAGAATTTCAATAACAAAACATCTCTCTCTCATCAGAACAACAGTTGTTACTTCATGCTGATTGTTAGAAATGATTTAGAGAGGAAGTGAGATGCTTGTGGCCCAGCTCAGGAGCTGAATATAGCAACTAAGCCACAAGCTTCCTGTGTGACTCTGAGAAAGTCCCTTCATCTTTGTCCGTTGTCCCAGGGAAGAGAGGCAATACAGACATCCCATACAGGGCTCACCAGAATAACTTCATCGCTGTTTGAGGTACCGATACACCTATTTCAAATACTTATTTCAGATGCTATTAACCTCATGGTATTTTGCATGCTTTATTGGGACATATTAATAGGTTGTGATTGAAACAACCCATCTTGGTCTTACCCTGAGGGATCCCAAAGCCGGTGCACCAGACACTTAGCATTAGCACTATCCATAGTCTTTAGCATCTTTTCCCTTCGTTGTCTGGTTACAGGTAGGAAGTCAGAGAAGAACAGATCAGCAAAGAGTACTTCAGAATCACAGCATTCATTGAAGCTTTAAATTCAGACTAACTCATAGCCCAAGGATTCCACAGACCACAGACAGATGGGGTCGGGCGGTCATTCAGAGATCATATAATATGCATAGTATGATAAAACTACTGTCCTAATGCAGCAACAGCTAAGATTGTTCCCAACAGATATTTGTCTAACCTGTTCTTTAGAGCAACTGCAGCTTCTGACAAATTCTGTTCCAGTGCTTAAAAATCCTCACCTAAAGAAAACAATCCCCAGGCTAAATCTTCCTTGCTGCCTTTTTATCCCATTTACAATAGATGTAGTGAACAATATACAACCTTTTTACTACTGGCTACCTTTAACATATGCAAACTCTCCAGTCTTCATTTCTTTATACTAAATAATTCCATTCTTTTCAGACTTTTCTCATAGGTGATGTTTTTGCCAGCTTCACTGCTCTCCTCTGAACTCTTCAGTTTGTCCACATCTCTCTTGAAAAGTGCATACCATGTCTCACTTCTAATGCACTTAAGCTCTAGCAGTGAAGTGCCTTGTGGACGGGGAAGCTCTGCAGCAAAGCATGGCAGTGAGAATACTGAGCTAATGCTGTTGTGATGCCCCACTGCATTTACAGAATGTGTCCAGCATCACCCCACAGAGTATCCCATAGCCTGGGGTTGACAACCCTCTCTGAAGAGGCTGTAACAAAGAAGTTCATCTCATTTGTGTGGAGAAAGGAACTGAACACAAATCTCCCACATCCAGTGTCAGTGCCCTCACTATTGGGTACGGACTAAAGGTAAGGGCTTCTCCTGTTTTGTGCACTCTGGTTCAGTCAGCAGGCTCCCAGAGCAACCTCAGCTTCCTAAGCATCCTCAGGGTGGTCACCACAGCAGGACCGGTGAGGCATATAGAGGAACAGCTTACCTATGAGACAGGGAGAGGATTAACTTATCTGTGAATTCTGACAAGCTTTAAGTTCAAAAAAGACACAAAACTGCTAAACCCCCTTTCAGCCATAGATAGACAGAAATAGTGTGGTAGGTGCCTAGGAACTACCAACGTCTAAAACTCAGACTGTGTGTAGGTTATATAACGCAATGCCAAATTGATATACCCATATTTACCTTTGTATAAGCTGGTGTATCTATAAGCATTAAAATAATGGGAAATTTTTTATTTAACTCTGAGAATCAGACCCTTCATCCCCAAGTCTGTTTTTCTTAAAGAAAATATAAGACTCTGCAGAAGGTATCAACATATCATGAATTCACATCAACATTTCACAAGGCAATCTACAAATTCAGTTCCTTTCTATGAATGTTGATGGTTAATATAAAGTCATTTTCATGATAGAATTGCTGGATAACTTTACTGTAAATTTATAATTCATGTTCATATTACAAATTCATGTCAAGTTATAGATGCTGTTAAAATCAAAGAGCAGATCAGCAGACATTAAATTACGCTAGTTCCAGGGCATGGCTTTTCAATAATGTTGACCTAACCTGAATGAGGTGAACAGGTAGCTCTGTCAGCTCCTGTAAGCTCTTTATTATGTTACAGGCTTGTATAAAAATTATCCAGGAGGAAATTAATTCTGCATTGGACACAAAAGCTCAAACTGTAGGCTGTGAAGCATTGCAAGAGTTATAGGCTACTGCAAGAGGCAATTTGATTCAGAGCCAGATTTTTCCACTCGTCCTGGTTTATTTAGGACTACATCCTGGGATTCATTCACCTGACACAGGACAGCAGAAGCCCACCAGGCTAATTCGTCATGTAAATCTAATTTTATTAACACCTGAGATCAATTTGGATCAAATATTTGAAGATGTTGATTACACTCCCATCGTGCTTTGTTAGTGAGCAACACCAGAGGTCCTTTTCAAGCTGCACATGGGGCAAAGACGATGTCTACAGAGTTCTGTTTATCTTCAGATCTTCTCAAAATGTGCTGCTTTTTGATACGTTGTTTAGATGGGTGTTGTTGCATCAAACAACTTTGCGTCTTATCCATATCCCTCAATCTGGTATTTCACCACCCACAGTGCTCAGCAGCGCGGTACGGGGGGCTGACAGATTATCACAGAGGTCCCTTGTCATTAGCTGCAGACGTTGCTCTTGACTGACTCCCTTCACACCCCACTCCTCCTGCCAGCTGAAAGAAATGCTCTGATAGGAATAATTTAGCCAAAGGATGGGTTGTAAAAGGTCACTAATGGGAAACAGTGTTTTTCAACTTACTGTCCTTAAGAGATCGTAGATTATGAATTATCTTTACTCAAAAGAGACTTGGCTGGTTCAAAACAAGAAGTCACTGCAAGATTACTGAGGAATTTATAATGCCAGAATGTTATCTGGTATTACAAAGGGACCACAGACATCAATACCAAGGCCTTTGGGAGGTTTCATTTTCAGTCTGCTCATGCTCAAAAGAGAATCACTCTGCTAATATCGCTGAGCTCCTCTGGCAAATGTATTCATCAAATAAATAATTTACATTATAAAGGCATAGAACAATAGACGCACAAAAGCCATCAAAGGCGATGTTTTAATACAGTCTTTCCATTTAGAAAATGGAGACAATGAGAACAACATTTTTCTCTCTCTCAAAGCCTGTGTTAATTCCTATGCAAGCATTCAAAACTACCTGTGACAGAAGAAGTGTTCTGGAATACAATGCCCCCGTGAACTGTGCATTAGGAAAAAAAGTATTTGTAATAAAGTTACATTCAGTTCACCAGGCCATTGCTGTTAGCTGCCAACCAAGATAGTATTCACCGTGGCAGTCCTGGTTATGTCATCTGCAAGCCAATATGAACCCAATTGCTCAGTAAGCTGAATGGTTAATTTGTGCTCTAATTCACAGTCACTGCATGATACTATTTTGTATATTTTATTTCAGAGAAGGAAGGAGAGATGTCATTGATGTTCTGAACTTTCTTAACTGCATAAATTCTTTCATCCCCTCTTTCAACTTTTGTGCTACATGTAGCTTTGTTGAAGGACATATATTGAATAAATGACTAGACCCAGATGGATCTATGCAAAAGTGTACCCTAGCCTTTCTGCTGAACCTGGAAGAACAGTGTCTTGCCAAAGCATGTTTAGGACCAGATTTTGCCACGCTTTATTCTGTCTAGCAGTTACAAGCATTACAACGTGCCTGCATTGCGATACCAGTAGTAACCAAGTGAGAGTTATTCTGCTACTTCCAAACCAGGACTAGGCACGTTTCAAATCCCCTTGTCTTTCACATCCTGTTTTTCAGCATACCAGATTACCACTTTCAAAACCCTTAGCCAGCATGTTCATTGCTGTTGTCTCTATTCAGATTGCACATCATTCACTTCTTCCTCCTTTCTCCTGTGGATGTCAGTCAGAATTGCCTGTCGGTTATAGTCTCCAACAAACCTCACACTTATGTATTTGTCTGTCCATGGAATAGCTCACTTAAAGAAAATAAGTCATCTTTTTGTAGCATCTTTTTATAACATCATGTTTCATTAACAGTATAGTAGCTAGAGTTCTTGCTAGAGTTCTGGGGTTGTTGAGGCCCCATCCCTGGAGGTGTTCAAGGCCAGGCTGGACATGGCCTTGGGCAACCTGGTCTAGTGGAGGTGTCCCTGCCTATAGCAGGGGGGTTGGAACTCGATGATCTTCAAGGTCCTTTCCAACCTAAACCATTCTATGATTCTTGCACAGAGAGGGGAAAAATGACTTGTTGAGATTTTCTGTTGGAAAAACACATTTCACATTTCAAGAGACAACTCTAAATGATAAACTAGAACCAGGTTCCCTTTTCTTTGTCCTTTTAGTTCATGACCTTTCAAATACTAGCTGCTTGACTGCCCGGCTCCAAGAGGGAAGATGGAACGGAGCAGGGGTATGTCCTTGTTCAGTATGTTTAAAGACATACTGGTAAGAAGAGTCTCTTCAATTATGAGCTCAAAACTCCTGAAACTGAAGACAACCAAGATCCTAACAATCACATTTTCTAGGAATATGTTGTCCCCAGCAGGCTATTACAAAATATAGACAATGGCATGATCTCTCTGTAACTTATTGTGTAGGTAAAACAATGGATTCACTAACCTGGGATTGGCAAATGTTGGAAGGAGAGAGGCCTATTTCCAAGAGCAGGTTGACTCAGTAGGAGTTATCTGTGAGTGTGNTAAAACAATGGATTCACTAACCTGGGATTGACTCAGTAGGAGTTATCTGTGAGTGTATACCTTCAATTAGCTGCTCTGGGAATGTTAAGGCCAAGAGGAATAAATGCTAGTAATTTTAAACAACCAGAGCAAGCTACTGAACAACCTACCAAGGGAAGCCTTCAGTTTGTTGAATGTCTTCAGGGTGGATGTCTCTACTTGTGCTAGTCACTAGGTCCATTTTTAAGAAAAGATTGATCTAATCTAATTCAGACATCTATTTCAGGTGATAGATTGCAACTTATAAGTGTCTATTTCTCTCAGTTTATAAAAAAAAAAAAGTAGAAAATTAGCTGAGATATATATATCTACCTGAAGCCAAATAAATAAATATATTCAGAATAATAGAAAGTATGTTGTATCACTGTCTAAAACTTTCTAGGAATTTTAATTAAGGGTAAGCAATTTTCTAAAGAATTAGCTTCAACCAGGAGTTGTCACCTTCACACAGAAATTACAAAAGTACTGTGTTATATAGATGATGCTTGATGGCCCATTCTGACCTCACCATTTATGAACTTATGAATCAGTAATTTTAAAAAACTGAATTCAGGCAATTGGTATAGCAGCACAGATGCCAAATGTTAAACAGGCAAAGATGAGAAGAAGTTGATGCCAGACTGATGGCTGATAGTTGCGGACTGTAGTAATCAATATGGTTTAAGTATTTACTACCTCTTTCATATAGTTAGGCAGACGACTTGTTTTTCTAGTGCTGTAATATTGGCATGCTTCTCCAAGTCAACATTTTAAAAAGAGTAACAATAGTAATAATAGCAGCAATACTAGTAATAGTAGTAATAACAATAATAATAGTAATAACCACAATTCTCTTTCCCTATGTGGTGGTGCCTTTAAGAATACATGGCACTTTTATCATCATTTTTATTGTTACTAATATCAACACAATCTTGTAGTAATTCTTCGATTGAGATGGGTATGTGTGTGTTTAGTTGGTTGGGTTTTTTTTATCAATGCAGGAATGGGAGCTGAAAAATTAGGATTCCCTTTCTGATATGAAAATTGTGTAACACTGACAAGTCATTTAGCACTTAACATTACAGTATTTCGGTGCTCCTGCAAGACAGCTGTAAGAGTCTCATTTATCATCGTATAGAAATCGCTGTAAGCTCCACGCATGGGAGCTGCTGTAAAACACCTGGTCTGCTTCAGAAAATGTCTGCTAACATCGATTTTAGACCTAAGTAACTGAATGTTAATCATTGCTTATTTATTCATATTTATAACTAGGAGTCGGTTGTTTTACCTTCTTTGCAAGCTTGTTAGCAACACTGGAGCATGGTAGGAACATATAAACAGTTTAAAATATATTCATAGAAACACACCCATGTCATAGAATATAAGATAACTCAGGTTGGAAGGGACCTCAGGAGGTCTTTAGTCCAACCTCCTGCTCAAAGTGGGGTCAACTATGAGGTCAGACCGGGTTGCTTAGGCTTCAATTTATTTATAAGGTTATTATTAGGTTTCCTGGCTTGAGGAAGAAGGGGTGGTTTGCAAATGCGTGAGAAATACAGGCTTCATTCACATCTCTTTTTGAACTTTTTCCACAGTCTGTCTCTCAGCTGCTGAGGTGTATTGAAATTCTTCTTTTGCCTGGAGGCATAGTAATAACTTGGGCAGTGAATTATTGAAAATATTTCCTTTTTCTGTTATATTCACTGTTTATTGTATCAGATTTATTGTTAGTATTAATAACAAGTAATAAAGAGTGTTGGGAAAGCAAATGGGTGTATTTATTTCTTGTGGTATTTTTAGAAAATCCTCTAAAGGATCCTCCCTAAAGAACCTAGGCTGATAATTTTTTGTTTACAAATATCCAGTTGAAATTTTTTAAAAAAGTGGAATCTTCCAACAAGCATCCTGCGTTGTGTTCTTTCTTTATCTGAGCTTTTAAGTCAGAAAAGTGAAAAAGAGATAATTTGTCTACACATCTTGGTTGTATTTATGAGGTACAAAATACCTGAGGACAAACTAGAAACGGAAACTAATTATCTCTGAACATAAAGTCTTCTGCTTTCAATAACATTGCTAGATTTGAGTGGAAAACATTGTTTAGGACATACAGGGCAAAGGATGTCACATGTGTAATGCTATAAAGTGTCACTTGTAATCCTTATTGTTAAAGTGGTTCTTACACACCACTTGGGTATCATGAGAGAAAGGGATCATATGAAGTGCATCATGTTTTCATATTAGTAGAAACAGATTTTCACATCTTCACAAAGGAACTGGTATTACTTAATATTTTTTAATAATTAGTATTAAGTTTCATTTAAAGCTACATTATTTTATCCAAAAGCTCTACTGTTCTTGTTAACTAACCATATAGCTATGTGCACTGATTAGGAATACTGCTTATAGCTGAAGTGCATTTATGGCACCTAATACAGAGAGAGCCTTCCATTTGCATATTTATTTGAGTAATTCATGAATTAAACATTGTGCAACACAAACTTCCCTATTTTACTGTATACTTATAGTTCACAAAGAAGCTAAGTCTTACAGTGTATTGTGTATCATTAAGCTGATCTTGGGAGGGAACAGGGAAGCTTAATCTTGACCTTTTCATATTCCTTCAAACCATGGGTAAATCAAACTCTTTGTTCTTAACAGCTGTCAAACCAGTATTTCATTTCCACTAAATTTACATTAAAAGTTTAAGTCTGTTTTATATCGTTTGTTAGGTTAAAACCCACCAGAAAAACAATGTTCTGATTTAGCTACATGTAAGTGCTGGTTTTATTCATGACAGAGAATTGAAATTGGGATTGCCTGGTGTAACTTCATAGAATATAACAGAGACTTTTAACAAAATGTTTTGCATATTCTGTATCAAGGATGATTTGTTGTTAAGAAAGGTGAGAGCTTGTCAGATATCTCTTCTCAAACTCCTGTAAATATCATGCGGAGGCTCTCGTGCAGAAAACTTGTGGGATGGTGCAGTATAGATGCTATCAGGACAGCACAACTAGGTTTACTCCTCTTTCAGTCTCAATTTTGTTTTTAAAAGGTGATTCCTATGAACATGCCCCAGTGTAGGTCAAATATCAAATAATGAATATAATGAACAAACTTGGTTTGATGAATGAACGATGACAACTTTATAAAGATTGGCATTATTCAGCGTATGCTATTATTTGGTGTTATTGTTGTATTCAAGCAACAAAAAAGAGCTTGAAATGTATGGCACTGGTTTAGAATTCATTGTACAAAACTAATAATTCCTTGGGTTTTAGGTAACTAAGGGTAAAGTGGGAGACAAGAAAGCGTCACTTTGTGCAAGATGAAGAGGATATTAAGTGCAGATAAGGAAAAATAGCAGACAATGGAAAGAAAAAGATGGCACAAATTAAAGCCAATAAATTTAACAATATGTATGTGGATTTTGCAAGGGCCAAATCTTTGCCTTTGTTACAGCGACTATTAAAGATTTAATTGTAATTAAAGATTAAATTTTCTATCAGGGACAATTGTTATCGCCTCTTGAGGACTGGGGCTACAGTAACAAATATCCATCCTCGATGCAAAAGATAGAGTAGAAATATTGTTTTGATCTCCTTCAGCTTTCTCCTATTTCAAGATTTGTCAGTAACAATTACTTTTAGTAGTATAAATGAACTAACTGTATTTCTTTAGTTCCGCAGCTCAACAGATGAAGTAGCTCACTTAACCCTACACTTACATGTAAGATGTGTCCCATAGATACCACTTTTTGAAGAGCCACCCACATGAAAGATGTTTTCTGACAGAGTACATTTATGGCAAAATCAGAGAAAGAGCAGGAGAAAAAAAGTACACAGAGAAGAGAGAAGAAAGTCAAAGTGAAAGCACAAAGATCAAAGAAATGTAGAATGTTTTACAAGGCAAGATGGATTCGAGGCAGTTGTCAAGAGTTGGAGTCAAATATAGGTAAACAGCAACAAAAATAACAAACAAACAAAAGAGTATTCAAATTACTCTCTACTCCAGCTGTTTAGCCTTCACTCTCTCATTCTCCATTTTGAACGAAGAACAGCAGGTTGTTTTTCAAGTGTTACATCAATATACAACAGCTGAAAGTTCAGACCTACAAGTCTACTGGAGAGTTAAAAAAAAGAAGCGGGGGAGAAACTCCCTAAGAGTTCTTATATTGTTGTTCTAAAAAGAGGACAAAATATAATTTTTATGTATTTACTTGAAGGCATTGCCAAGAGGACTGGGTTGTTTTCTGCACCAATATAGAAGATCATTGCTCCATCCTGATTTATTCACCTGGTTTTATTAATGTCTGAGGAACCAGCACTAGCAGTTTCTGTGTTTGTAGGTGTCCAAATGTGAGATCTTGGTCCCTTCCACCACCAGTGGAAAATTTCCTCCTGATTTAAGTAAGACTCATTTTGTACTCATCACCGTTTTTTCAAGCAAGCAAAACACATTTTATCCCTGGAGAGTTAAAAAAATATCATAGTATCAGAAATGTCCAGAAGATAAAACTTTGCAATATGACAATTGGTTTTAAGTGTTATCCTCATACACGGTCCTTCTGGTACAGTAAAAATAGCATTTCCTAATTTGTATTTGCGTGGCAAATTGCAACACAAGTGGGAAGAAGAACAATTACAGATCCTTGTTAATTAAAGTTCTAAAAATTAATTATGCAAATAAACCTCAAAAGGCTTTTTAAGCTCTTTCCAAGATTTCTTTACAGTTTTTAATGAACATTTTTGAATTACTATCTTTGCATTAAAGGCAGAACTTTAAAATAATTCAGCATATATATTGTCATACTAACAGGATAATAACTCATTTTGCTCCAGCACAGAAAAATAAAATATTTTCTTGGAATACTAACTCAAGATATCCTTGATTATATATTTTACACTCTAAGCACTAAACAGACTGATGGAATGAATAAATAAAATTAAACTTAGCAAGTTAAGTTTCACGGTCAGCTAGGAAATATCAGCCATAAAGATCAGAAGCATGACAGTTTTAACCAAACTATTCTGAAAATGCAGGCAATGAAAAAAAACCTTCCATGAAATCTTGTCAAACTCAGCAAATAGGTACAAACAAAAAGTAAATTATATAGAATAAAAATATGTTCATGTATAGATCTAAGTGTTCTTTCTCTGTATGTTCAGAATGTAATACTTTCCCCTTTTGTTTGGTGTAATTGACACAATTTATTTTGGCTGAATTTAAAAATTCAAGAAAACTCAAAACCAAGCAGAAGTCGTGCTATGCGGTCCCAAACATTTCAGCTCATTGCTCTGGTTCTCAAAAAATTCTGAGAAAAAAAAAAATTCTAATAATTCCCACATATCTTAGTTTGCTTTTTCTATGTAATTGCCAAAGAACTGCAAACATATTTTCTGTGACTGAACATGTCAGAGGTACAACAGGATACGTAACTGTGATGAATTAACAATTTACTTCATAAAGTATTTACTTAAGATCGTTGAATTAAAGCTTACTGGTAACTTTAATTAATTAAGTAGCTCTAACAGCCTGTAGATAAGATGGGCAAGGTGCATCAAGTTGCTCAGTGTTCTTACTATAACATATAGAGGAAACTTAATTGGGAAATATAATGGAATCATCATAGAATCATACAATGGTTTAGGTTGGAAGGGACCTTGAAGATCATCGAGTTCCAGCCCCACTCCCACTAGACCAGGTTGCTCAAAGCCCCATCCAGCCTGGCCTTAAACACTTCCAGGGATGGAGCTTCCACAACTTCCCTGGGCAACCTNAGTAAAAAGTCCTTCCCCAGCTCTCCTGTAGGCCCCCTTTAGGTACTGGAAGGCCGCAATAAGATCTCCCCGGAGCCTTCTCTTCTCCAGGCTGAACAGCCCCAACTCTTTCAGCCTCTCCTCACAGGAGAGGTGCTCCAGCCCTCGGATCACCTTTTTGTCCCTGATAACACGTAGCACATTTTGTCACTGATAACTCATAGCAAAAGTGTTTATCCACACTGTAGTTAAGCCCTGGTACTTGTCCTCAGCATTGCTGACTGGCAGCACTGGGGCCAGGACTGTCCACAAGTCAAGGATATGAGCTTGGGGCTGATTTGAAAACCTTTCTCCTCAAATGACATTGAAGATGAAAGAATGAATTGGGTTATTAAAAGTTTGGAAAGAATATTTCTCTCTTCCTTTGCAGTTTTTACTGTTAGTAGGCATAATTTTGATCATTTAGTGCTAGCAGCAATGGCCAAATTCAGGTCAAGGTCTTAAGCTAGGACTTCCTCTCACTCACTGAGCTGCGTTAGAACCACAGTTTCACCTCTCCTCTGCAAACCAGGCCAGTAAACTGGGACTAAGGATATTGCAAGAAATAATTTGCTGCAGTTACTAATTCTTGCTAGGCACTTTGAATATATGAAACGTTCCCCATATCCTAGCCAGTATAATACTGTCGTAGCTGTGTTGTTGTAGTCATCATGAATCAAGGATAAAGGAATAGAGTGCCTTGTCCATTTTTTCTGAACTACATCAACAGGTTTAACAACAGCTCATACACCCCTACAAAATTTGCTTTTCCAATGATACCTCACTATTGCTATTGCTAAGTACTGTAGAGCAGCTTGTTGAAAAAATGAACATTTAAATTTAAATGAACATTTAAAGTTCGAAATCTTCCTAGGGAAAAGGCTTGAAAAAGAGGGGCCATCCCTGCAGTATTTGGAGTAGGTCGTACCTGTACTGAGATGACAGCAACAGCCACCCCATTGCTGTGGAAGCAGCCTGGAGCCTTTTGTCTCTCGCTGCCACAGGTGACAGTGAGGAAAGCTCTTGTCTGTGAGGAGCAAACCCTGAGCTAGAACCTCGGAAATACATTAAAAGTGCCTAAAATGTAATTAAACAACCAGAATTTTCCTTTGTCATCAGAAAGTATTGTATCATTTGAGGAACTAAATAAATAAGAACAGCCTTGATATTTTGGAGGCCAAAAAGGCAGCACCATTTGAACCCTCAGCAATAACATTGTGGCTTACTAATAGAAAAATGATTTCTTACTTTTATTCTGTGTATGGTGCTCATCATGTAAACAAGAACATAGGGATGAGTAAATAACTTGTCTCAAGTTTCTGTCATAAACTTTAAGTTATTGAGTTAGAGCATTCTTAACTACTTCCTAAATAGTGCAGTCTCCTAGACACGTATGATACATACATCAACGCCTGTTTCCTGGTAATTTTTTTCAACATTATATTAAATAGGTTAATGTGCAAACAGCATCTGTGTAATGTGTAGTCACAGTAATATCTGACATGAAACAGTCCCAGTTTCAAGACAAAGCATGTATTTTCTACTTTGCCTTTATATTTTAGCTGTAGTAGTCATACAGCACAGACACAAAACAACATGAAATATTTACTGGCACTATTATTTTTGAATATTTTGTGTAAATCCTAGTTCTGCCTGAAAGAGCTTCATCAGGAGTCAAAAAGCAAACCCACAGCAGCCACTATTAAGTGCCCTATCTATCTACATATCTATCTGTCTATCTCCTAAAATAAAAAATATTTTTCTTCTCATTGTAACACTTCCTTAAAGAATTGTCATTTGGCAATGCTTCATTATAGGTTTGGTCCTCTTACTTCTGTTTCTTCAGTAATAAGCAACTGCATACAGAGCAGTTTGTGGAAAAGTTCCTCCAAAGTCAGACACTGCAGAAATTTCATTATTCCTACATACATAATTCTACTTTCAGGATAATCTTCTAACTAGAAAATTGCCTCATTTCCAATGACAGAAAAAAAATAGTTTTTTAGAAGAAAGTAGATGAAATCTTCATGAACTAGCCTGTTCAGAAATAAAATGCCAAACCTAGTTATGAACAATCATTTGGTGAGACCATTGGCAGCACAAGTAAATAAAAATGAAGACCTTTTTAATTAGCTAACATATTATCCCATAGCAAAGACCATTATATCCCAGGAGAAAAAAAAAAAAGAGGAAAAAAAAAGCATAATTTGTCAAGCTTTCTGGCTTCTTATCTGTGGTGTTTAAAGCACAAAATCACACCCACCCCTGGAGTGGTAAACCAGTAAGAATGGCCTCCACATACATGTAATTGTTATTTTAATTCTACATTTACAAGACAATAAAATGCCAAGTCAGCAGTGGCCATTTCCTTTTTTGATCATTACCTGTCAGCTTTCTGCTGCTTTATCACATGGCCTCCAGTTTCATTAAAAACAAAACAAAACAAAACAAAGAAAACCAACAACAAAAAGCTCAAAACAATACACACACAACAACAAGCCTACACATCAACAGCTAAAGGGAAGTCATTCATCCCATAATTGCCCTGGCCTCAAACAAGCCATGAAGTAGTGCACACAATAAAGGCAATCTGTCCTCTTTTAAAGGGAAGTTCAAACAGCTGCCTTGAGTTTTCTATTGCATATTCAAAGTGATAATGTATGAAATTATTAACTTCTGCACTGGGTTTATGGCATTAAGAACCCCCCATCAAGCAAACAAACTTATGATGTGGCTGGTTTTAAGGATTGCTTTGTTAGAGACTTCTGGGTCAATTGGGCTTTCAAAAAGAGCCTGGATACTTGAAACATTTCGGAAGCTAACTTAATTGAAGACGGATGGTGTCTGACATCAGAAATGCCCATTTTCCTTTCTTTGCATGTCATTCCCCATGTTGATTTGTAAGGATACCTAAGGGTTATATGCCAAGCTACCCAGGGGAGAGACTTTTTGGTTGTTTGACAGTTAGTGTAGCTCAGCTATAAGCCGGTGAGCAGCACAATTCATCAGAGGTTTGATCCAAAGCTTGTTAGAATTAATGGGGGCATTTCCTTTGATTTTATTAATTTGGATCAGAACCACTGCAAGTATCACTGCAACCATATCATGAACCTGCCGAAAGTAGCACACATTAGGCTTTCTAAGACTGCTCAGCTTCTGTTTTATTAAATAAACCAGTTTCTGCAATTCTTCTTTCCTTTCTAAAATACATATCACTGCTTACTGTGCTTTTTCTGGTCCTTTTGCCCTCTGCCAGCCCCCATACAAACGTTATCTTATCACTTAAAGGTGTTGACCCCTTCTTTGCTCCTCTTCCATCCTCACAGTTCTTCCCCCGTAGGACTTGAAATCATTAAAGGGAAAATGAAAGGTTTTCCTCTCCCAAATCAAGGTTCACTGGATTTTGCTGTCACCCTTTTCTCCGTGTGTGACACAGAACAGAGCTTTCTACTGAGGTTTCTGACTTCCCAGCATCTGTGCAAAGCTTCATGTGGAAAATGTGGTTTATGCCATTTTTATTAAACAGAAAGAATTTCCTTTATCATTGTCATTTTACATCTTTTGAAAAACCTTATTTACCCAAACGCAACAAGCTGATAAAATATCAGAAAGTTTATCAGCTGAGTTGCCTCAGTAAGGATGATGTCATCCCAGGGACCAAAATCTGAGTGAACAGCCCAGCTCCAGTCCCACAAAGGGCCATGAATGCCCAGCACAACTTATGAAATCCACAGTCCAGAATTAAGTGTGATTATAGAGGACCCTTTAATAACTTACAGGTAGACTCCAGCACCTCAGACTGGGGTTCACCAAGAACCAAGCAGGGAGCTGCTAACCAGTATGAAATCCTGGGAATGAAGATGTGTGTCTTAAATCCCACTGCTTTGGGGGCACTCACGTGTCCCCAGTTTCCGCTTCTATTGTAATCTCACCTCTTTCTGACAGTCTAACATGCCCTATTTTCCACCTGGGAGGCATCCTGTCTCCTAACTTTGAAATGGAATAATTTGAGACTTTCAGTTCCATATAATGAGTGAAGCCTTACACTTTGCTGACCCATGAATGACATCCAATGGTTATTAAATTATTTTTTCCTATAGTTCTCTGAATACTTCATAGAATCATAGAATCATAGACTACCAGGTTGGAAGGGACCTCAAGGATCATCTGGACCAACCTTCCTTGGCAAAAGCATGGTCTAGACAAGATGGCGCAGCACCCTGTCCAGCTGAATCTTAAAAGTGTCCAATGTTGGGGAATCCACCACTTCCCTGGGGAGGTTATTCCAATGGTTGATTGTTCTTAATGTGGAAAACTTTCCTTTTGTGTCCAATCGGAATCTCTCCAGGAGTAATTTGTACATGTTACCCCTTGCCTTTTCCATGTGACTCCTTGTAAAAAGAGAGTCTTCATCTTCTTTGTAGCTACCCTTTAAATACTGGAACATGGTGATAAGGTCTCCCCTAAGCCTTCTTTTCTCAAGGCTGAACAAACCCAGTTCTCCCAGCCTTTCCTCATATGGCAGGCTTCCCAGTCCTTTGATCACCTTTGTGGCCCTTCTCTGGACGCTCTCCAGCCTGTCCACACTTTTTTTGTATAGTGGGGACCAAAACTGAACACGATATTCCAGGTGTGGCCTGACAAGTGCTGAGTAGAGTGGGATGATAACTTCTTTGTCTCTGCTGGTGATGCCCTTGTTGATACAGCCCAGCATATTGTTGGCTTTCTTTGCTGCAGCAGCCCATTGTTCACTTGTGTTGAGCTTGTTGTCCACCAGGACCCCCAGGACACTTTCCATGGAGCTGCTCCCCAGCCAAGTCTATCCCAGCCTGTGCTGCACTCTTGGATTAAGTTTTCTGAGGTGCAAAACCTTACGCTTATCCTTGTTGAACTTCATAAGGTGCCTGTTAGCCTATTCTTCCAGTCCATGCAGGTTTTCCTGCAGGGTGGCTCTCCCTTCCAGTGTCCACTTCCCCCCTCAGTTTGGTATCATCAGCAAACTTTGTCAGGGTACACTTGATCCCATCATCCAGATGACTTATGAAGATATTAACTGTCTTGGGACCGGTATTGATCACTGGGGGACTGCGCTTGTGACAGGCTGCCAGTTTGAAAAGCAGCTATTGACCACCACGCTGTGGTTGCGGCCTGCCAGCCAGGTCCCCACCGACTGCACAGACCACTTATCTAGACCGTAACACATCAGTTTCTCTGGGAGAAGGCTGTGGGGAACCATGTCAAAAGCCTTAGAGAAATCCAGGTAGACAAAGTCCACCACTTGCCCCTCATCAACCGAGCAGGTTATTTTGTCATAGAAGGCGATCAAGTTTGTCAAGCATGATTTGCCTGGCTTTTCCCAATCACGTGCTCCACTTGACTTGTGATAGCCCCCAGGAGGATTTGTTCCATAACTTTTTCAGGGACTGAAGTAAGACTGATGGGCCTATAATTTCCTGGATCCTCCTTTAAGCCCTTCTTGTAGATGGGGGTGACATTAGTCTTCTTTCAGTCTTCTAGAACATCCCCTGATCTCCACAACTTCCCAAAGATTACGGAGAGCTGCCTCGCAACAACATCAGCCAGCTCTTTTAACACGCTTGGGTGGATATTGTCAGGGCTCCAAGAAGGCTTCCTATGGAATCCCTGTCTACTGAGCTCTAAGCAAGCTGAAGTTTGCTCTTCTAAAATATAAAACCTTTGTCTTTTTACTAACCTTCACAGTGCTCCGCAGGATCCCAGCTCCATAATATTGTGATCAATGCAGTGCAGGCTATCACTAACCAAGATATGACTAATCAGGTTTTCTTGTTTTGTGAGTAGCAATTCCAGCAGTGCCTCATTCCTGGTTGGCACATCTAACATTTGTATGAGGAAGCAATCCTCTACGCATTGCAGGAACTTGATGGATGACATGTGAGCTGCTGTATTGTTCTTCCAACAAATGTCTTGGCAGTTGAAGTCACCCATAAGAACCAGGTCTGTTGACACAAAGCTTGCTTAAGTGACCCAAATATTGCTTTGTTGGCCTTTTTGTCTTGATTTGGAGGTTGGTAGCAGATGCCTACTGTAGGATTCCCCTTGGAGACAACCCCTCCGATCTTGACACAGAAGCATTTGATAGGGCTTCCACAATTGCAGTAGTTGACTTCTATACATTCAAGTTTCTACTTAACATAGAGCATGACAACTCCTGCTCTTCTTCTCTGCCTGTCTTTAGAAAACAGCCTATAGCCATCTATCGTGATCTTCCAGTTGTGTGAGTTGTGCCACCATGTTTCAGTTATTCCTCTGATATCATAACTTTCTGATGGACACAGAGCTCCAGTTCCTCCTGTTTGTTCCCCAGGCTGCGTGCATTGATATACTTACACTTGAGGCGGTTGGTCTTCTGGTTCACACCTTGGGAGGCAGCTAGGGAACATTTGTCGCTGCTCTGGTTGATCTGGCTTATTCCCCAGCTGGTTGCAACGGTGTCAGTATTGCCACTTTGGACCCCGCCCCCCAAGTCCTTCAGTGTACTTCAGAGCACATCACTTTCCGTTAGGTTAGGTTTCACTCACGTATCTGAAAAAAAATCATAAAGTATCGCTTGAAGGAAAATAGAGCATTTACTTCATTCAAGTATTACTATTAATGTTGTTCTAAAAGAATACACAAATTATTTGCCACATTCAGGTAGCCTGTACATTTAAACAAACATACGCTAAGACTGTAACCTCTGGGGCAGAATCTCTCCTTGATACTAATGCTCACTCATTCTAGCACAAACTGGAGAAGTCTCTAGGCACTAGCCTAACGTAAGCATTATTTAAAGTATATTTGATAGAGAAATGACCCGCTTAAATTGGTTAATAAAGATTTTATTGATGAATAAACTTTTACATTCTCCTTTGCTGATCCTCACTTCTCTTCAGTGAACAGCTGAAAACAATGTTTTATTCTCGTTGAAACAATATACAGTGTGAAATCTATTCCTGGGCGATTTAAATGATAGGAATTTAAGGGCAACTCAATAATTTTAAGGCATATTGCTTCAAACAGTCACTTACACCTACAGCGATATAATGCCCAATGTATGGAAGAAGCTACAGAAGAAGCAACATGGTTGTATCTATATTATTGCATCCTTGCTCCAGGGGTCGTACCACTTTAGCCTGACGAGCGAAAACTCACGCAGCTCCCGACGGGTAGAGCCATCTGAGCGAGCACTACACACAGAATGAGCCTAATTGTCTGTGTGAAACAGGCAGGGACATTTGCAGATGTAAATTGAACTGCACTGAAGGTAGTAGTAGAGTTGTAACGTTCTATAAATTACTTTCGCTGGCCTGGCTCACCACCCCTCACAGAGCTTTCAGCTTCATTCAACGGGGCTCTAAGCAACCAGGGAAGAAAATTTCTTTTAAAGAAATTTAATGCAGCAGAACTGATTAACTGGGGAACAGCCTACAAACAGGCAGCTGAGAGAATGTTCTCGGCAAGCCAAACAGCCCTGTTATGTTGGTTTTATTAATTAACATCTGGCTTCCTGCCTCTAAATTGGGTCCCCTTCTTTACTGCTTTAATGCCGTGTTTTCACCACTTTTACTCTGAAATGTACCCCGAGAATGTGAGATCAAATCCTTTGGCGGTTCAGCTTCAGAAACACAAGTCAATCCACTCTAAATAGCGTACAGTAACACAGCTTTAGTGGTCTCAGCAAACCTAATTTTCTTACAGGGACTTGATGAAGAATGGCAAAAGGGAAGAGACGAAGTCCAAAGAGAGAAAAATAATTAGTGGAGTATGCAGGGTTTATAGGAGACAGCTTTTAACTGAGGAAACATTGTCCATCATTAGGAGAGCTTGGGTAGGCATACCAGGGCAGCATTATCTCTGTGGGTTGGACTGGTCCTAAGCTGGAAAAACAGCATACATTTTGTGGCTGTCGTTTTGGGGAAAAAAAAGGCAAAACAATCCTTTACAAATGTTACAAGGCAATGCTAGCCACGGCAAGCTGCTCCTTCGACTTCTCAATGTTGTAGTCCAGCCTGCAAAAGTACAGGCTTTGGTCTACTCAAAACAAAGTATACATCTTAAAAGCAAGAGACTACATAATATATAGACCCTTTTTAGCTGATGGTTTTCAGAACACATACCAGGAACCATACACGTAATTGAAGGCAAACCTTAATCTGAACAGGTTAGAAAGTTCTATATTTTACCATCTTTGCGGTTGCTGTCTCTTTTATGCTGTGTCCCCTACACACTGGTATTTTATAGTGCTCACCTTGGCTAATGGCCATGTTTTTTTTTATTTGCTAATTGCAGTAAAAGTCTTACAAGACAGGGCTTATTTTTAAATTGCAATTGATCACCTTGTATTTCCTTGTCTGCTTTTCTGTAATTTATTTTGCAAGGGATGTGTGTGTCTGTTGGGTACTGGAGATGAATTTCTTTGGAAGATACTCTATTATATTGCTTTTATTGTTCCTCCTGATATGCTGTTGCTTTGGGAATTTCTGTTAACTCTTAGGCTGTCTTTAATTTCACAAAATGCTTTGGTGTTTTGCTCTTCTGATCATTTCTGGTCTCACCACGTACAGCCCATCTTCTGTCACCCAACAAAACAGCTTGACGATAAAAAACATCCTTATTTTAAAATAGCTTTCCTTAACGTGCAGTTGCATCAAGTGATAGAACATGATTGTCAATAGGTTCTCATAGCTTGTCCCCAGGTGACATGTTTGTTTGCTTACTGCTGAGCCACCAGTTCATCTGCTGTAAGATTAGTGGAGATTTACAGAAAGAAAAGAAATTCCTGTTAATGCTTCAAGTTAAGTCTTGTAGTCCAATGTTATGAAATCAACTGTTTTTACAGTGTTAATGCACAAGTTGAAGTGGGTTATTAAGTGTTGGGGGGCTGTTTTTATTCAGTGTGTAACAGTATACTGTGCTGAATTCTCCACATACGGGGGTTTAAAACCATGCGTTGGTAAGACCTGACCTGATCCTACTTTTTAAAGAAGTGTATGTACACGTCATGGTTTCAGTCTGCTTACTGCATTGCCTAAAGAAGCAACTAATGCCATCTTACTATGAAAAGAAGAGCGTTCCTGGGTCATGCATTCAAGGCTGCACTTCACCGTGAACAGAGCTGCAACAGTGACAATCTCCTGCTATAACAGATAAGAAATCTATTACTGGCAACTGTGGATGAATGCAGAAATCAAGGGCCAGCACAGGCACTCACTGCAACTGGTAGAAATTTTTCGAGTGATTTCAGTGAGCATTAGATCTAATTAGAAGTCAAATAGTTAAATATTCTCATGAATGTAGCTCCAGCATTTTCAATTTGAAGATTCCAAAGGCGAAGGATTCATCTCATCTATCTTTGGCCATCTCAGCATTATGTTTGTAGCCTAAGTTAGTTTTCTTCATTCCCCCTACGGTCAGTGGGAATAGGTGGGTAATGCAGAGGAAGCCCATCTCCTGCACGGTTTGACAAGAGAAGGAACCTGGAGCTTATGCTGGCTGCTGAAGTTGAGATTGATTTCATCTAGTATTATTGATTTCCAGAAAAGTGAATGAGAGGATGAAGTCCAGTTGTGAGGGATGTCCTGCTTCTCTGCTCTTTTCTTTCCTGCTGACTTCCTTCACAGCATTAAACTCTGCACATTTTTGGATGGCCCTACCTTTTTTTGTAACTGACCTCTGTGTGGAAGGTCTATGCCAGACAGTACCCCATGTAGCCTCTTACTATTCTTCAAATTGATATATGCTGAAAGAAGGCCTATACTTCCAGAAGGCTTCCATGTGTGACTATTAATAACATTTGATAGCTCTACAGAGGTTTAATTTGCATGGTAAGCATGTTGGGGGAGCAGTATACATTGGTATATAAAGACGATGAACCTTACTCACTTGTCTAAAAACTGTTTCAGATTTGTCAAAGTGAAAGGCAGTTATTCTGTGGTTTTGGTCAATACTCTCTTTCAAAAGCTTTTCATGGAAGTTATTGTTGCTGAATTGGGCTGAGCATTCAGACTTCTCTGAATTTCTAAGAGGTTCTGAGATATTTCATCTTTTAGGGCATACCTATCACCAAAGAGAAACTATTACAAATCTCTATTCTATTCAATGTAGATATTAGAAATGTGCTCTTGACTTAGTAGTTGACGAAGACAATTTTATTTGATTCTCCAAAAGATATTACAGTGAGATTCAATATTTTGCAGGAAGTTAAAAATAATTCTCCACTTCTTTAAACAGGGAGGTTTAAAGCACTCCATATTACTGCCTGCAGCAAGATCTTCATGTAGCACAGGTCTGTTGAAGGGCTAGTTCTCCTTACATAAATAGGGTTAATAATGTTATTTTTCCATTTGTTCATGTAAGCTAACTAAGCTAGCATGATTTGAAATATTATTTAGTACTTTGTGTATACAGAACCTCCTTAGGGTCGTGTTGGCTGCAGGTTTTGTAACTAAGGTGATGTTCAAGTTACACGTAAAATGGTATTATAAATGAGACTACTGAATTTAGTTCATTGCATGTGCTTAGACACAATGTTCAGGGACTCAGCACTTTGTAGAATTAGACCCAAAACTGGGAAAATAAATGTTCTTGCAGATTTAATTACCTGCTGGACAAATCTATGTCCAGCTTTTCCACAGCTGTGGATGGGATGCCAGCTTTGGGGCACTTCCAAAGACTTCCATGCCCTCTGAAGTCACACGATAGCAAGCCCTTAAATACCCAGATATGAGCAGCTGCACAAGGAGGAATCCAACAGCTGTTCAGCTTCTCTGTCCTGCCAACTGCAAGCCAACACCACCGAGAAAAGGTGCTGGACTGGAGGGACTCATCCCGGGGAGCGCAGTTGCTCCGTGGTTATCAGCCAATGTATGGATAATGTGGCTAGAGTCATTCAGGGAACCAGGCACTGGGTGGGACCAGGACGGCATCCATAGTTGTTGGGTACCAGCCACTTCTATTTTTTTCTCTCACTCTGTGTTGGTCACGCAACCTACATCACAATTTTTTCAGGGTAAAGTTCTCCTCTTATTATGTGCCCAGTGCAGTGGAATGTCCTCATCTCTGTGGCACACCAAACACAAAATTTGTACATGTCCTTGGGAAGGTGAAAGGTCTAACTTTTTCCACTTATAAAAATCCTTCCTGGGGTCATTCAGCACACTATTAGACTGCTCCACCTTAATTCATGGATTTTTGATGTCTCATTCAGCTTCTTTCCTTTCCCTGATGGAAAATGCCCCATGTTCATCAAAACAGTGTTATATATTTTTAGAACATAAGAATAATGTCATTTGGGGCTTAGGGTTTGGGGTTTTTTTGTGGGTTTTTTTGGTTGGTTGGTTGGCTGGTTTTTTGGTTGTTTTGTGTTTTTTTTTTTTAACTAACAGCCATGTTGGGGGAGGGCAATAAAAGGTTTGCTTCTTTTTCACCATTTCTATTTCCATGTTTTGCGATTATAAAAATATTACCTAGTTTCATCATTTAAAGTTTCTTCCTTTGTTACTACGTACAGAAAATATACAAAGGCTGTTGTTTTCCTCAGTGACAGTTTCAGGCTTTCAACAGACACCATCAGACATCATTGAGTGTAGGTCCCCTTCTGAAAAGAATTACCAACAATAAGCACCAAGTGACTAAATATATTAACAGAAGCAGGAGCTCTGGAGACTAACTAAGGTGTTGCTCACTATCCCTGAGATAGGACCTGTGTCCCACAGTTGAAAAATATTAACCCCATACAATAAATAAATATCCTGACATTCCTTCTCACTCTCCACTTTTTCAGTTTATCATTTCTTAACATATTAGCATTTTCCTTTCATTTAAAGGAAACAAATGGAGCCATAGATTTTTAATATGGTAAAATGGAATATTCACCAAAAAAGTGAAAACAAATGGTCAAGGAAAAAAACAATCTTTTCTTCCTAGGGAAAGGGCAAAATTGTTTGTGCAGAGGGGGATTTCTTTTGAGGGAGGGAAATGAGAAGAGTGTTGTGGGGTTTTGACCCAGCTTGACCTGATCCCCAAGAAAATAAACAAAAATGTTAGAAATATCCTCTTTCCCACTACTCTTTGATAACTCTTATCTAAGGGACAGAGTGAATGGCAACAAAGCTGTTGTTCAAAGTCGCGTTGTTACCCATTGTCTTCAAATCTGCAAGTGAGAAGCTGCAGAAAGCAGAAAGCATACTGTTAAGCAATGCATCTTTCTTTTATCTCAGAATGAAAAAAAATGAAATCTTCGGAACTGGAGATCATCTACAACAGTCGGGTGATCCACAGCATATTTAAATATGGAAACACGATGAGTCTTTGGTGTAAGTGGTTACGGCATGTCAGCACAGCCCAGGCCACCTACCACACACCCACCGAGAGCCCACTTCAGTTCTGGCACAAAACACAGGAAATTAAAACCCTGTCCTTGAAAAAAATACAGAGCGTGAATAGTTATCAATGAATCTGTAGACTTTCTGGTAGTTCATTAAATCATCATAACTCCCTTTTGCCATCAACCGATTCACAACTTTGATCCTGTAGATCACTGCCAGCAACGAGCTAAAGTCTTGCGTCTCTTCTACAAGACTGCTGTTGAATCAGGACTGAAAAGAGCGACCTGGATTTAACAACCTGAGATCTCTTTCAAAATATAGTTGTTTGGGGCTCATAAGCAGTATTATAAATCACATATCAAACCAGTTAATGAGTACCCTTTTAACAGTCAGATAAGACAACTATTTCTTTCCAGCACCCCCACTGTTGGCACTAACTTAGATCGCTGACACCACAAAGAGCTCATCGCTGCTTCAAAGGGTAGAGAATCTGCCCCTGAATTATTAAAATATTTCCTCTCTCACCTTGTTAATTTGATAAATATGCTTCAAAGAAAATTATTCTTTCCATAAGAAAAGTATGCTTATCTTTTAAAGTGGTATATTGCAGCAAAACTGCAAAGATCAAAATGTGGCTGCAAGAGGAAGAACGAAAAAGACACTCATCACTGTGCCCTGCAGAAAAACAGGAGGCTTTTGTGCTTAGGAAGAGGAATTTAAAAATTCATTACACTGGAAGTGATACAGTGGCTTAATTCACTGCCCTTTGGAGACCTGAAATGTATTTGTGCAGAGAATGTGTTTTTCCAAATCCCCAAACCACCACCACACAACTTGGCACGGAGAGGAACAGCTGCAGTGCTGCAGGTCGGGGGGACGTGCGTTGGCAGAGGCTGAGCTGGGGAAGCTTGTTCAGCACCTGCCTGCGTCGTGCCTGGCTCTAGCCGGTGCTATCAGTTTCTGACTTTGTTAAAATCTTTCAAAACCAGCACATTCACAAATCTTTCTGCAAGATAACTGTTGCCAATAGGAGACTGCGTTTGCCTTCATGCCTGCAATTTCTTCCCTCCGCATGTATTTTCGGTTTTATAAGAGCAAAGGAGGGAATAGAAACATGTATGTTGTTTTGCGATTTAAGCAGTGGAAAATGCTTTAAAACATTAAATAGTTGCAAGTATTTAAGAACTGAATTAACATGCACTATGTTAATAAACTAGAGCATGCAAATAGCCTCATTGAAGACAAAATCCATTAAATTCTGCTTGGATTGTTACGGAATTTGTCTTCCAAAAGATTATTTACATGGGATCTGGATGATCAGCCAACCTTAGCTAGCCCCTGGAGCTCGTGTGGTCAAAACGCATGAGACTCCGAGACTACACTTCAGAAGAGGTGATGTGATTGCCTTTGGCTGTCCAAAACTGTTTGACCTGCACAACATTTGTGTCTTTACCAGGGAAGTGGGCTGCTCACCTTCACTTCTGTATGACAAAGAGATAAGGCATGTGATTAACTTTAAAGATTCCAGTGGATTTGTTTCTAAATTGTGTATAAAAGCATCGTCACATGTTTTGCTAAACAGGAGCGAAAGCCAGTGCAAAATTTCTTCTACAGACTTTATGAGGTGATCCATGCCCTCCACTAAACTCACCCCCTCACTGGTGTGTTTTCTGTAACTATTCTGGCTGTACTAGTGCACTAGTTACCAGGGAGATGTATGAACTTCATGGTATAAGAAGTGCAAAATTAACAGAAAAATGCCAGTTAGTACCTTTATTATCATTATGCTATTGACCAAAGATATGAGACTCATTAGCCACCAGAAGGAAATATTATCAACCATTCAACACATTATTATTATTCATGAGTTCTTTTTTCATACAAGACTTTATTTGTGTATGAAGCATTGGTTTAGCAAATGAGACATAGGTTTGGCAACAAGATCTAGGAGGAGATGATAAAATATTAGAGTGCTAATAGTTGTGTGTACAATTTGAATATCATAATCCTTAGCCATGCTTATAAGGGCAGTGTTCAGGGAGTAGTTGATTTAAATCTTCTCAGGTCAAGATGATGCTGAATACAGGGTTTTTACTTTCTCTGTAAGTATCTTAGAAAGTCAGCTATTGCACAGAAGAAAGTAAGGAAACTATTAACCCTGTGTTCTCCAGCAAAAGTTCTTCCACAATGGCAATGGCCACTTAGCTACGCTCATATTTTGTGTGTTCTGAGCAGACCTGGGAGACTGCACCTCTCTAGAAATTTGCCCAAAGCCTAGGTTGACTCTTAATCACTAAAACACTAACATGGTTAGCTAATGGGACAAAAAGGGTAATGTGGGGTCCAAAAATATTGAGGCTGAGTAAATTTAGTCCCCAAGAAGTCCAGGTGATGCTCCATCTTACATCTAGAAACCTATGATGTTCTGCATTCATCTTGTCTTGGGCAGGAAGCAATGTAGCAGAAAGTCTGACTCTATTCCTGGGCAATTCAGCTGACTGAAAAACTCAGTTAACTTCATTTATCTGTGGCTCAATTCCCTTTTTACAATGTAAGCATAATCCCTCTCCATTTCACCAGAATCTTTTGGATGACTGTATACAGAAGCTGGTAAGTATAAAATACGTAAATTTTTGCTTTTCAAGGTATCTGTTGGCTAATCTTCAACTCAGCTCAGAGCAGGTATTGGTTTACATATCATAGAAGGTGAGAAAATAGCAGGAAAGAATGGAAAGTTATCTAAGGGCTAACTGGAGGTCATTTAAGCCAGTAGTTGTTCTCATACAAAGCATCATTAGTTGAGCGTTAGAACCAGTGTTATATTTCATACACTGGTACAAGAAATAGGGTATAACTACTAAATTAATTAATTCCAAAGCAGCTAAAATAGAATTCATATGTAAAGAAAAAAAATAATAATTATCTTGAACAGGACAATGTTTTCCTAAGTTTAACACGTGTAATGGAAATTTTATATGAATTTTACATACATGAAACTTACCTCTATGAAACTTACATAATGCAACAACAAGCGGTAAAAGTGGTCAAATGACTGTGTTCATTCCATAATATTTTTACAAGGCATAACCCACAACTGCTGTAGTTGTACATGCCACTTTTCTCAGCTGCACTAAAAAGAGTACAGTAATCATTATGTATTTTAAGTGTTTATTTGGCCCACTGTTTCTGGGGAAAAGCAGAACTTTGCAAATGTTTATTTCATACTTGTGCCATTTATTTCTCTGTGTAATACTACATATATTTAGTGGGGAGAAAGTTATTGTCATTTGGCTGGTTTAGTCAGTACTTCTGTACGCTTTACAAGATAAACATTGTTTTCTTTTCCCTCTTTGAAGCAGATTCTAATAACCTTACTCATATCCACCAGTATATTACCATATAACTAATTCCAGTAAAGCCTATATAATTGCTTTTAAAGTGTTATTCACTGAAAATGGATCAACATTTTATCCTTTGTTTAGATCTTACAAATCACTAAGACTTCAGTCTGCATTGCTTATATAATTTAGCACCACTGTAAATTTTGTGACATAACCACCAACTTTCACTGAAGTAAATGAAGGAGGTTTTTATCAGCATCAAAGGGAATGGGGTTGTATCTTATGCCAACTTAGTCATAGTCTGGAACCTTCAAAAGCACACAGCCTTCTTCCTAACCCTGCTCCAGATTATGTCAAAATTAAAAATCACCGTAATTTCAAAAGAAACACATATAATTAATATGAAGGGCTTTTGAAAATCCTACATACAGTTCATATTTCAAATTTAGCACCTGAACTACATCTCACTACATATACTCACAGGAAATATATATCAATATCAGAGCTGTTTCTCTTAATGATCTTTCAGAGGCTCTTTGATATAAATGCTAATACAAAAGAGTAGGAAGAAGAGTAGAATAGCCATGTAACATTTGTTTGAAAGAAGACATAAAACAAGAAAAGTGATATTCTGCTCCTACTTAAACCAGTAGTACAATTTCTGTTGACTTCAGTAACTCCAGGATTTTCTCCTAAATGTATCTCAAGTTACTTAAAAGCTTCAGAATATTTCCTCAATGAAGTAGCTTAAAAAAGAATAAAGCCCCATTTAGATATTGATAGAGCAAACACTGTTGCACAAATATCACATGCAACAAAAATGTAGCAAAAATGCACACTTGCTTGAAAGCACATTTTCCTGAAAACATGTTGGAAATGTATTTCTGACAGCTAATTAAAGCTATTCCATTCCATCAGTCATGTTTGTGTGAGGTCCAATGAAATCTGAAATGAAATGTGTTATGAAGGCTACGCTTTAACAGTCAAATTCATTTTTCCTGGTATATTCAGAAGTTAAAATTGTGGTATCATTTACTCCAATGGAAATTTTGCACTTAATTTTAAAGAGATGGGATTTTACCAGGCACTGGTGTGGTAAAATGCAGCCATTATTGATGTTTCCTTATTTCTAAAGCCATAGACTTATAAACAGGATATTCTGGGAAAGTTCTAGATGTTCCTAGGCAAACGGATTTTGACCATATAACCCTTTAGTCTGAGTTGAATCTCTTTTACAGATCAAAATGTTATCCCAGTTCCCAACCACAGCAATACCTTCCTTGCACAAAGCAGATTATTTCTGAGAAGGCTGTTGTTGCACAAATGCCCTGATGCTCTTACTTTCCAGTTTATGCTCGATTTTTCTGTCTGAGGGCAGTTCCATTCACGCAGCCATATCCCAAACCCATATCCCATGCAGAATAAAAGGGACAAACCATTCTTTTGTGAAGCTGTGAGCACAATCTGTCTGCAGGTATGTGGAATTACTCTTCTAAATATCTGAGTCTGTCCCCTGATAGGAACAATTGTGTCACTCTAGCAGCATGGTCCACAACCGTAATTAGTTCTCTGCGGTCCACTTGTATTTTTTCGTAGAATCTCCATTTTTCCAGGACTTTCCATGTTTCATTCTCTTTTGGTGGAGCTGCACGATGTGGAAAACTTTCAAGCCTTGCCATTTGTTTCTTTTCACAAATAGTTATAAAAAAAGGTCTGTGTAAACACCTGGGGAATGAGAGTGCCTACTGCAAATGGGGTTGCATGAGCGAGAAGTAGAAAGGCAAGGAAAAAGTTAATAGAATTCATCAGCAGGTACATCTACATGTAAACCTGTAGAACCAACTCAGAAATGTAAAGATTGTTTTAAAATGCAGTAAACCAGCCATGTTCTTTAACTTCAGTTTAAAAACCCTGAAATTAAATGGACGTAGCAAAATGCACAGTTAGAAAACAGTTACTGTATAACCAAGACATAAACTTCCAAAATATTTAGGTATATGTATGAAGCATAAGAAGTTAAAGAAGTAATAAATAATTCAAACATTGCATTAAATTATTTTTAATGTGAAATAGTGTTAATACGGGCATCAAAAGACCTGCTTCATCAACATAATGGGATTACACTGGCATTTGTGTTTTGCGAAGAGATTATATAAAAAAACACAGACATTTACTTTACCCTGCCAATGTCGCACCTGTGGTGCTATAAGAAATTGTCCTAACTTCTGCCTCATGCGCTGGATTTGATCCTGATGGGTGCAGAGTACCAGTGACTCAGTGAAACAGAGTATGAACTGTTCTCATGAGTGTTCATAGGTGGTGCACAATTATTTGAGAATACATAGAAGAACTCACCAACGTATAAAAACTGGAAGCAAAGAACACCATTACCAATTGCATTAGGAATTAAAATTCCGTACAATTAACCTATTTTGTGGTTCAGCTAGAATACGGAAGTTTTGATCAGACAAGTTAAAGCATGAGCCCAAGAAGCCAATTTTTCCTTTTTTTTAGAAAAAAAAAAAGTTGAAGTCAACAGAAGTTGTATTTGTATAGCAGAAATCAGCTATGTTAAGATTTTACTTTAAGCACTAAATTTAATTTCTCTAAATTTATCACTATATTCCTCAGTTTCAAGTATCAGAGATCATGTATCCAATGTGATATCTTACAATGCATTTTAACAACAGTAAAGACTTGGATCAATTAAATGTTTATTAAAACTGAACGTAAGCCAGTGACACCAGAGATGGCTTCCCTTTTTATGAATTGACACACAGACCCCGTCTGAGAACAGAGGCTCTCTGTGGCTGGAAGAAAAAAAAGGAAAACAGAAGTGGTACAGAGTCTTCTCTTGATCACTGTCTAAATCAATGAAAACTCTTGCATGACTGCTAATTCTTCTCACATCAACTGACAGTGCATGTTCGCTAAATCCATACATGTGATAAGATTCTTTCAGAGAGTACGAAAGGATATTCCTATTAGCCTTTTCTTTTTGACAGTTCCTTGACAGATGTACCATTTGGATTAAAATATTTCTTGTAATTGCAGGAAAGAAGTAGCATCGCTAGAGCTAGTTGTGCCATAGGACCACCGTAAAATGACTGCTATTTGTTAATGTCATTTACAAACTGCTAAGGTAACATTAGTAAGTGGAAGCACTTGATGCTAAGGGATTTGACCATACAGTAAAGAAACTTTATGGACAGATCATTAATCTCTGACTGCAAAGAGTTAGACTTGATTTTCTGCCAAATGTTTGACTCTAAAGAGTTTGCCAAATGGCAAAAGCTGAATTATAGAAGAAATATATGTTAAAATAAGACCATTTAAATTTTACATCTGCTGTGAGAATAGGCAAACATCATCACATTTTTAACATAATCTCAAAATGCAATTCCTAATCCAATAAAAACATCTAATAAAAATTGGCATAAAGTTGTAATAAAATTAATTAATGAGTTGTGTACCACATTATGTTTTCATTTCCAACTTGTTAAAACAGCAAGTTTCACCTCTCATTCTCATGTGTTACATTTCTCTCACTTTTCTCAGTATTTGTGTGTGGGCACATAAACATGTTTCCACCAAGAAAGTAGCAACCTGTAGTTGAAAAATATACAAGTTCTGCTAATAATAACACGTGACAATCAGAAAATATTTCATCAGAGTGCTTCAGGGAGGAGGAAGAGTAATGCTATTGCACTCTGTATACGGAGTGAGAGGGGCAAAAGGATGTTCTCAGACCATCTCCTGTAGCTGTTTAAAATGCCGTCAATATTCCTATGACATTAAAACTTTGACAGAAGACCAGACAATTCCTGTTGCCTAGCCTCTGCCTGTCACTAGTTCCCCGCACTGTTAAAATGGAGAGAAATGTTTGTGTTTCCCAAGAGAAGCTGTCTGGAGTGGCTGACCCATGGACTTTGGCGTCCTTTGGAAGAGAGGTGTGATGTGCTGTATCTCTCATCTTCTGGATCCATGAGCAGCCCAGGCTCCTGCTGGCTCAGAAACGGGGCATAGGCGAGTGCACTCTAGGGCCAGGGCAGAAAGCTGACTCATGGGGCAACCTAGCTAAATTGTCTAAACTCATGGGTTAAAGAAGCTGGGAGTCATCTCTCATCCCAGGAGGAGCAGATGTACAGTGACCTGCATCCATACAACTAAATTGTTTCATTACCTGCAGCTGCGGCTGCATCCAAGACATTTTTGAAGCCAGTCCCTGGGCTTTTCTGTGCCCCAAGCCATGCCTGGCAATCATTTGAGAGAGTACTATTGGGCATGGGCCAACGTCATGAGAAAATCCATGCCACGAACTAGCAGTGCCTCACCCCGTGCTTTCACACTGGCTAGCGAGGTGTTGCAGGCGTAACCTGTAAGTCCTCAGCTTGCCTCTTGGGAAGGGACTGCACTCAGGGATCCAGCAATAATTATCCCTCATTCACCTGTCTGAGGATGCCAAACAACTGACGGTATTTGCACACTGAACATCGTGTGAGGCTATACACATACAGCAGTGTTTCAAAAACTAGAGAACGGTAAAGCAAGTTAATCCGCTAGCATGGAGAGCACGGTGCTCTTAAAGCAGATGCAAAGATCACAGCAGAAAGGGGAAATCTCCAGTTTCTGGTTCTGCTTCTTGGAAATTACTTTGACCAATATTAAAACTGTTACAGAGAATAATTCTTTAACATCAGTAAATTGAGATTACTAGGCGGCTGGTATGCAAATCAGAATGACGGCATTTACAACTCAAAGTGAATAGAAAAAAAGAAACTCATCT
This sequence comes from Anarhynchus alexandrinus, assembly GCA_008711295.1. Classification (NCBI taxonomy): domain Eukaryota; kingdom Metazoa; phylum Chordata; class Aves; order Charadriiformes; family Charadriidae; genus Anarhynchus; species Anarhynchus alexandrinus. Next base: position 1,784,351 of record VUYV01000079.1, on the reverse strand, counting down.
CAATGTAATTAGATTATTTACAGGTGGTTGCTTTCATTTTATTACAAATACCTTGCATGTGTAATATCTACTTACAGGAACTCTTATGCTAAAACAATGACATATTTCTAATGAGGAACAAGGAAGAAAAGGTCCATTTCCACAAAATGTGCATGATAAATAGTCTTATAAGGATTGTATTTTACCTCAGAAATTTAATAGGACCCTGCATTAAAAATAATTTTATTTTATATAATTTTAATCTCTTTCTCAAAGCACTCTATAAAACTGTTGCGGGAAGCATATTTACTTGGCTTTTTCTGATAAGAAAAACACACTTCAGACGTGTTCTTAGACTTAGATACCTGTCATAAACTGTGTATAATTTTTTGTCCTTTCTTTTTTTCCACTTGCAACATGAACTCCACTGTTCTCTAGCTGTGCAGACACAGTAAAGGAAACAGCAGCATCCCTGGCAAGCTTCTCCTTTAAGGAGAGAGGTTTAGTCCTGGGACACAGAAAGGATCTGACAAAGTCATAACTGGAATCCATTGGATCCATTCTTGCTTCAAGAAAAATTCCTGATAGACTCGGATGACTTAGTTATGCTTGGTATTGTAATCACTTGGATTAGGCTGGGTATGGGCTCATCCTGGATTTTGACTGAGCTAATCAAGGTATTATCATAGAATCATAGAATGGCTTAGGTTGGAAAGGACTTGAACACCTCCAGGGATGGGGCCTCAACAACCTCTCTGGGCAACCTGTTCCAGTGCCTCACCACCCTCAAAGTGAAAAACTTCTTCCTAATGTT
>VUYV01000079.1:1721245-1783544 GCA_008711295.1 Anarhynchus alexandrinus | reverse complement strand
ATCTCCCTGGAGCCTTCTCTTCTCCAGGCTGAACAGCCCCAACTCGCTCAGCCTCTCCTCATAGGAGAGGTGCTCCAGCCCTCAGATCATACTCGTGGCTCTCCTCTGGACACGCTCCAGCAGGTCCATGTCCTCCTTATGTTGGGGACTCCAGAGCTGGATGCAGTACTCCAGGTGGGGTCTCAGGAGAGTGGAGTAGAGGGGCAGAATCACCTCCTTTGACCTGCTGGCCACACTCCTTTTGATGCAGCCCAGGATGCGGTTGGCCGTCTGGGCTGCGATCGCACATTGCTGGCTTATGTTGAGCAATTATACTTCAGGAGATTTCTTTGTGTTAAAGCTAATCTCTTTAGGTACCTGGAGTTATATTCAGCTGGCAGCACATGGCCATGCAGTGCCATTGAAACACATGGGGCATCTGAAAGACAATACAGGGACCGTTGCTGCATTCACCTGGAAACGCGGGTGAGATACCATAGGCTGTTACGATGGGCCCTCATCAGCTCTGTGTGAGCCCCTGGGTGAGAAGTCTCAGTCTCAAACTGAGTTCCAGCCTGAATTTGCTGTTTTAAACAAAAATCAGTCCAACGCTGTGTCAGGTTGACACCCTGTACCAAAGCTCAAGATGGGGTAGGCAACTTGGTTCCAGACTGCATGCAGGGTGTACAGGAGACTTGTGAAAGCACCAACATGGAATTTCCTTGTTTCTTTCATGCCATTCCCCTTTAAAGATCCCAAAGGTTTTAGAAAGGATTAGCAGGATCTTAAGTGTGCAGACTCTACACCAGTGCACAGAAGTTTTGGGTTGAATGCGTCCTCCAGAAGCCATAAAGATGTGCAGTGCCTCTAAGGAGAAGGTCTGCTGGCAGGGGAGCCCTTTATCAGCAGGAAGTTGTCTACAGTATGGCTGTGTGAGTATAAAAAAAAAGGTCTGGCATCTCTTCATAAACAGTTGGGTGATAAACTGTAATTTTCTATAATGCGTTCTATGAGGAAACAAGGGCCATGGAATAAGGTGTGCTCATGCCCCAGAGGGACTTAGTAAGCAATGTTAGAATAAAACGAATCTCTAGTTCAAAAATAGCAAGTGGCACCTGCCAAAGTCACAACCTGAGGTTAGAAATCAGGATTTTTAAACTCCTGGGTTTTGAGCTTGCAGTGAGGATTCACTGGGATCACATTATCAAGTTTTTGCTGAAACCATGAAAGTGAAAAACGTACAGAGAGAGAGAGCAGAGAGAGCACACTGGTTCTTCTCTGGAAATGATTTGTCTCTGGGGGCCAAAGCCGTAAGCATTGAATGCAGTAAGATGCAGCACTGGAAAGTGGAAATGAGGGAGGAATGAAGGCAAGATGGGAGTGTAAAACTGATAAAAACAGCTGAAAGCTTTAGAGAGAGGGATAAGAAGGAGAAATAAAACCATGAAGGATCAGGTATAAAATAGAACAGAAAGCCCTCAGGGTTAATCCAGAATCACAAAGTACCCTTGCTATGCTATTAAATACTGCGTTTTGTATAAGCATCACTTAAACCATGTATTTAACGGGATACGGCAGCTGCACGCCAGGGCACAGTGACACTTAACAAACAGCTGAGGAGGGGAAGGATATAATACTTTCTACAGGATGAACTTTATGAGTTTATGATGTAATGAGCTGAATCAGAATCTGGCTCAGATGCTGCAGTTAAGCCTTTTAATCTTACAAAAAAATACTATTAGCTATTCGGCAACCCTAGTATTAATTTTACACCTCACCTGGGAAAAATCCTGTGCCCTCTGCCACTTAACAGCTCTAGCACCAGCTTGGACATAGGTTCAGTAACATCTCCAAAAAAAAAAGAGCCACCAATATTATTTCCTCCTGTTGTTTTTTTTTTCTTGGTATTCTTCCAAGTAGAACTGATCTCAGGGAATGTTACCAACTCCGCAAGGTGTGACAGTGCTACGTGCAAGGTGGTGCATCTCCCAGAAAAATCTACCTCAGAGTAAATATAACAAAGCCTTCTGCCCTCAGATCTTTAAACTTGTACAAGCCAAAACAGTCCTGGAATGGGCTTCCATGTTTTTGACCTTGTGCTTAAACTGTTGGCCTGAATCTGATATAGGACGAAAGATCAAATTATTTCCCTTGGGAATAGGCAGCAGTATTTTCCCTCAGTTACATTTCTCACAATTTACTCAGTTTGTCCTAATTGCATTTATGAGGAAACTGAGAGGAGATATTACAAAAAATAGATATTTTTATTTAAATAAATATTGTGACTACTGTGATGACTACTGACATTTGGTCAAGAGGCATCTTAATTTCAACTTTTAAGCTCAGTTAAAATCACTCTTTAAGGACTTATCTACATTAAAAAGTTACTATAATTCAACTCACTTTGTTCAATTAAATGATGCAGACTTCATGCATAGTTATATCAGTTCAAACGCATAAAGCAGCACTGGCTTGCATCCATTCTAATATGCCATTCCTTTCATCCCAGAGATGAAATTTTGGGAGGACTCAGTGATGGTCTTGTACCAGCATTGCTGAATATTTTCTCAAGTGTTCCATTTGGCGCAAACACATGATGTTACACCCCACAGAGCTATTCCACTGCATTCCTGACATATTTTTGGTCAAAGGCTTTTGGGTTTTAGCTATTTTTGCCCTAAATAATTTAGTTTCTTTTTAGGGGTCAGAAGTGAAGTCAGGGTTCAATTTTGAACAACTTGCCATTTCCAATAGGAAAAATCTCCATTTCCTGGCCAAGCCTTGCTGGACCACTTACACAAACAATAAATCTTGTACAATATTGCCCCACTGCAACCACTACAGATAAAATAATTCTATGTACTGAAATAAACTCCAAATAATAAATTTAAAAGTCTTTTGTTTTCAGAGGATTGGAAAATCAGGTTTGGACTGCTGCTATGCCTGGCAGATGACCTAAGCTCATATCCTGTACACCTCAGGTACCTAAACTCAACTCTAGGTACCTGAATTAAATCACTTTCATACCAGTCCCAGGTATGGTGTTCTTGACTAAAACATAAAGGCCTTTAAGGCCCCCAGTTCTGATCTGAAAACACCTTCAAGTAGATTTTTTTCTTAAGTTTATTGCCCAAATATTCAAATTTAGTTATACCGTGTTCAACTATTTTTTTGGTTGACAAAAGATTTTTGTGATTTTCCTTTTTCTTTTTTTTTAATTTTCAAAAGTTTTTTTTAGATGGACACCAAAATTAGATTTCATTCATTTGTAAAACATTAATTTTCATCTCCCTGAACTACAGCTGACCTTGCAGCCACCTTCAGTTCAGAATTTGTGCTGTTTTAAAAAGTTACACAGTGTATTAAGCTGAATAGGATACAATCCAGGTATACAGTTTTACTTACCTCTCAAATCATAAAAATGAAACTCAGTTTTATTTGTCACATCAGTAGACAATGTATTTCCTAGCCTTGTAAAAAAGACAGAAGTAAGACAGTAAGAAGTATCCAGTGAGATTGTACATGTAATGCAAACATCATCAAGCTCGAGGGACTTTTTCCAAAAAAATGTTAATAGTTTTACTTAAGTATATAACAAATGGAGATGCTACTACCCACAGTTCCATGACAATTATAGTGGGCCTCATTCTCCACCATCTTTTTCACCTTTATTCACAAATAAACACACACAAATTTAGGGTTCCATGTCTAGAAATACATTATAAGCAACCATATCTTGTTGAGAATTTTCTGTATGGAAAAGATACAGACATACATTTTAAATTTACATTAGTCATCCATGTTTAATGCATAATTATCTCCAAACACAGAATAGTATACACAGAATAGTATGTTTTAGCTGTCTTTGGGAACTGAGGGAAAAGGATGAACAGGGGTGCCTTTTAAAAACTTTTGCTATCTAGAATCATAGAATCATAGACTAGTTTGGGTTGGGAGAGACCTTTAAAGGTCACCTAGTCCAACTCCCCTGCAATGAGCAGGGACATTTTCAACTAGATGAGGTTGCTCAGAACCCTGTCCAAGTTGACCTGGAATGTTTCCAGGGATGGAGCATCTATCACCTCTCTGGGCAACCTGTGCCAGTTTTTCACCACCCTCATGGTAAAAAATTTCTTATATCTAGTCTAAATCTTCTCTTTTTTAGTTTAAGCCATTACCCCTTGTCCTATCACAACAGGCCTTGCTAAAAAGTTTGTCCCCCATCTTTCCTGTACCCCACTTAAAGTACTGAAAGGCCACAATAAGGTCTCCCCAGAGCCTTCTCTTCTCCAGGCTGAACAACCCCAACTCTCTCAGACTGTCCTCACATGGGAGGTGCTCCAGCCCTCTGATCGTGGTCCCTTCTCTGGACCCTCTCCAACAGGTCTGTGATCTAGTTCTGTGAAACTTACTTCTGGTTCAACGATGTCCAGTGTTCTGACAAACTGGGTCAATTAACATTTTCTTCAGACAGCACTGTCTCAAATGTGCCTTTTTGTAACTCATACAACTTTTATTCTGCTATAACTTCATATATTCCAAAGAGTCATCTCTGAGACAGACAAGCATCAAAAAGAAAGGAAACAGACCAATTTTCTGGAGACAAGAAGACTGCAGTTCCTCTTTAATATGCAACTGTTTGCACCCCTGCTTCTTATGAGAAATTCTGAGAATTCAAACAAATATTTTAAAATTTTAGACCTATTTTCTATACTCACAGAAACAAAGAAACTATCAGAAGCTATCAGAACCCACCAGAAGCCTTTAGGTTTCAGTGTGTATTCTGTCTAGTATTGTATTTTTAGACTTACTAATACTTGAATTAAATATTTTAGTCAAATGTTGAGATGGTTCTCAATTACTATTGAAATATTTTTTTCCTTATTACCATTTGACATCCAGGAAAAGAGAAAATGTGGACAGACAAGGAAAGGTCAACATGGACAAACCCTGAATCCATCTTTAGGTTTTATAGCCTGCCTGGATGTATGATAACATTCTGGACATTGTGAGAATTTAGATGTGCCTCAAAGATGAAAATTTTAAGGCATGAGATCACTCACGGATAAAAGTACTTTTTAAAACAAACATGTTTTTCCTGACAAATATTTCTATGAGACAATTAGCAGCCCTTCCCTTTACAGTTCCCTTAGAAAATAAGCAGACACTGATTCACTTCCAAGCTCCTGATGAAAAAATAAGGGCTCAGAGGAAAACAAAGCAGACAGGGACAATACTGTTGATATAAATGAATGAATACATTCCATTGACAATTCAGTTTGTCAGTGAGACTCTAAATAGCCAAAAAATCAGACTTGTAGGAAAAGTAGCTTTCGTGCTGAACTCTGGCATGTGGTAGGGAATCAAGATTAACATCTCAACATATTTTTCAGCAGCCAAAATTACTAAAACATTCTGGTTTATAAATGGCAAAAGGACTTTATTAAACATTTCTTTTTGGATAATTTTGAAATAAACCATTTTGAAAATATTAAAGTTTGAAGTGTAATATTACATTTTAGAAGTGCAATCCAAAATGTAATAAAATATAAAATATTACATATGATTTCCAGTGATTAAAGGGCCTTCCTTAAATCAAACCCAAAATGTAACATAATATTAAATTTGATTAAAAAGAAAATGCCCATAAAATCCTATATGCTAGCCTATAAGTTAATATGACAGCAGTTTGAAGTGATTCCATTAGAGGTACATACTGACACATTCACTGGAAACATTCTAATTTTGACAGAATAGGATGTCACCTCAAAGAGTGTTGACTAACTCTCTAAAATACTTTTGGTCTCTTATGCTAAGAAAACACCCTAATGCTGGGTTATGCATCATGATAACTCATAAATTCATGGGAAATATCATTTTATACACACTGCAGACAGCTTAGGACTCTGTTCTGCCTTTGAAAGTGACTCAGTGTGACACACAGAGAGACACATCTGGTATTTATAGTTTCTTTTGTCCCAGCTTTGGATGCCTTTGCTCTCATGTCAAGTCATAAAGATCCTAGGGCAATATAGAATTTCCTGAAAATAGTTTAATTGCTCACTGACATTATCTTGAGTGAAATCTAATTTAAAATGAAGACTTTGCGGGTCTTGCCAAGTTGTGAAACATGCAACACTACATTTATTACTGAGTAAGAGAATATCTGCCATGGCATTTAATCCAGTCAACATGAAACAAAATGGTGGTATTCTTCATTTCCGGCTTTAACCATATAAAAGTTAGATGTCTCAGCCTAAGCTATTGACCTTAAACTGCCTCTGTGGTCAGTAGAGAGAAATAGCCATTTCACATGACAATTCATCTGACCTTTCTTAGGTACATATTTTAAGATGAGATGAACACTCCTCTAGGGATTTAAAATGAGATAAACTGCCATCTAGAAATTTGATATCTATATCTAACCTAATCACCTGAGGCTTCCTCTGCAGTCAATGGAGAGAAATAGGCTTCCTCGTATGACCTTCATCATCCCCAAGGAGTGTAACCTCCCACAACAAGCTTCAGCCAGGCTGCAGCACTGGGCAGGCTGGTAGCAGGCTAAAACCACTGAATCCCTGCATGCAGCAGAACCTTGTAACCCATCTGTCAAAGAGTGGCGCCCCACATCAGTCATTTCAAATGCTCTCGCTCTTCAGGCTTCGCGCCTTGCTCTCTAATTTCAGCAGGGCACCGCAGCATCTGCCCATGCTATTCCAAATGCTCACACACATACCGTAGTAATGATACAAGAAAGGGTCATTAAAAAAAATCAGTAAATAAGGAGCAAGGAAACTTCCCATCTGTATCTTGCACTGGATTAAAACTTAACCTTACAGCGGTGTAGTTCTGAATTAATCACATCAACTTCAGCGCAGTTATTGTGGCCTGGAGCCAGTAGGAGAGCACAAAAGCAGTGTTTGTGAGTCTTTCTTCAGCTTAAGGCAGCTGTTTAGCTCATCTTTGATCATACTTATTTTTTTGCAGTTAAGCTTTTTGGTCACACTATCTTTGTAGAGATAGCTGTTCCAAACAATACCCATGTTCCTATGCCAGCAAAGGTATTTGTGCATGTGGATTAGCCGGTTTTTGCTTGTCATGCACTTATTCGCTTTTGTGTTGTTTTTGTTTTGTTTACAAAAAGATATTCAGCTCCTCAAGGAACATGAGCAACAGCATATGACACAGCTGAGCAGCTGTACACGAGAGTTGACATTGGTGCGAAGTGCTCGTTTGTAGCGGATAGGAAGAGCTATGCCATCTTAGGTCAAGAGGAGAGGCTGGTAGCTAATTTAATACAACAATGAACAGCAGATGCTCTTAGCAAAGAGTATCAGGACAGGGCATGCCTGGAGCAATGCATCCCTAGAATACACTTCCAGTTTTCAGTACTTTGTGGCCCAAAGACTTCCTGAGCTGGTGTGAGTGTCTTCGCACTTAACAGCCCTGAAAGGATTTTCTTCCACGGGAATTTATCACTTTTTTAATCCGTATAAACTTTCAGCATTGCAAGCGTCCAACAGCACAAAATTTTTCAGCTTAATTATACACTGCATGAAGAATCCCCTCCCTGTTTTCAGTCGCCAGTTGTTAGTTTTATTTGATACTGCTTGGTTTTTATGGTCAAAGAGATACAGAATGATTGTTCCTTATTAACCTCCTCCAGCTTCTACACGATTTTGTAGACCTGCACCATATGCCCTCTCGCTCCTCTGGTCACAGGGCTGAGTCAACCGAGTCATTCCTCATTTCAAAAGATTGCATATCATTCATCATTTTTATTCTTTTTGTACTTTTTCCTGTTCTACTAAAATGTTTGTAAGCAAAAAGGAACCAAGAGAAATAAAGGTTTATCAGGGTGAAGGATGAATAGAAAGGCATATATTTTTAAGAAAAAGTGCATATTTTAGGGACATACATTGAGGGTAAATAGAAGCCTAACTGATTTCTTTTTTTTCCAAGGTGAAGGTAGTGGCAGCAGTTAAAACAGCTCCAAAAACTCCAACATTTTCCTCAAATGTGTCCATCTTTTTTGGATAAGATCTAGACTAGTAGATTTCTCAGAGGTGATAATAAAACACTTCCATAGAAATTTAAGAAATTGTTACTAAGCAAGTATGAATTTTAATCCTCTCCAAATCACATTTCAATAAGATGCACAAGAGTTGCAAATATGCTACTTAAGGCTACCTTGGGTCTTTTTTGATGCTTTTCTATAGAAGTTCCAAAAGGTGAGAAAGATAAAATGCTATGCAAATATTTGGAACGGATAACAAGACGACTGTTGTAATGATAAGATGTCAGGTTGACATTGAACTCAGGCAAAACAAGCATTGAGTCTGGGCTGATACAGGATGCAGCGAAGAGCTAAAGGAAGGAAATATAATTGATGCCAATCTAGCAAACTATACAGAAAATAAATTCTGTTAAACTAGCAATATATTTTTATGGGATTATGGGTCGATCAATGAAGAATATTGTATTAACCCTGTCTTCCCCCTTAGACTTTCAACTTTAAATTACCTTACATTTAATTAGATGACGCTAAATTAATGTGGCACATTAAAATTTAACAAGGCATACATACACCTATGGATTAAAAATGGATAACAGATATCCCTCAAAATATTGTTGTAAAGTGAGGCCACGTCTATGGAATTACTCTTGACTGTATTTTACTTAATGTTTTATTAAAAATCTGGAACAAACCATAAAACGATCCTGGTAAAAGTTTGTAAGTGATCATTGAAATAGTAATAAATCAGGAGGAGTTCAATTCAGTGGTACACTGCTTGGAAGACTGCATGCAAATTTTATTTTAATGTGGTCAAGTGTGAATAGTCATGTTGACCAAAGTTCCCTTGTGTCAGTGTTTCCAGGAGGCCTAACACAATCCTTCCATGTAGAAAGCTTCTTGAATAGGTGCTCAAAGTTCATGTTATCTCAGCATTTGACCCTCATGTAACTGCTTCTGTAATATTTTGTTTAGTTCTTGTGTCACTGTTTAAAAGATTTTCGAAGGACTGAAGAGATTCAGAGATGAACCACTAAAAAAAGCTTTCCTTGTACCTAAAGATTCCAGAAACTCATTCTGTTAGAGGGAAGGCTAAGGGACAGAAAAGTTTATAAACACACAAAATAAAACTTTGATCATGATCTCTTTGGTCTAAAACATAACAAAATACAGTGGCTGAAAGCTGAAGCTAAAAAAATCTAAGGCTAGAAATGAAGAACAAATTTTTAACAGTGAGGGTAATTAGCCAATGGAACAGCTAACAAATGCTTTCAATCAAGACCAAATGTTTTTCAAAACATTTCATACTCAAGTTCAAACAGAAAATATATAGGTCATGCTAGATGATTACAATGATCCCTTGTGACTCCATCATCTATGGCTCTAAGGATCTAAGCACACCCTGAAGACTAAGTCTGAAAACAAACAAACAAGAAATAAACAATTTATGAATACTTTTAAATAGTATGCTGTTTTTACCAAAACTAGAATTACTTCAGAAATAATTCAGAAACAGAAAAAGGAATAATCATTCTTTAGTAATTCATTTCAGGGTAATAAATAATTTTGCTCTACTCTGAATTTATCTTTTTGTCACTGGGGCTGAATAATGCCCAGTGAATATAGCTAAGGGTTGAGTAAAAAAAGAAAAACAGAAAGTGCTCTCGTGACTTCTTGAAGTTATTTTCACGTGATTTCTGGCATTTACATTTTGAGTGCCATGTGATTTTTCCTAATCATTGTCAAAGCAAAACTGTTTAGGTACAGATAACATGTATGAACGTAAAGATGTTCTCTGTCTCTTTCGAAGTTGCCTCTCTGTACCCTCTTGAAAAGTTTTGTCTTTGAAACTGTCTGCTGATCACTTACTAGAAAGACAGTGTAGACGGGTTAGGGGTTTTCTGACGCAGAAATATTTTTTTCCTCTATTTTTCTACTCAGACAATTTTTCATTAACACTATGTCTTGGTTTAAATGAGACCCATCTCCTTTATGGACACAAAGGAACAAATGATGTTTTTTCAAACTTTAGATAAACGGCAATCCTTACATAATGGTGGGCATTTCCTCTTTGGAGATCACCACTGAATCAGGACATTCAAACAAACTCGGGGCTAAGCTGTTCCCTGGGGCTAGGCTCAGTTTGTCCAAAGCTATGCTTATTACATGTGCTTTGGTCAGCAGATATGCAATCTTAGACAATAGCTTCTTTCTGCAAACAATAGCCAGTATTAAGAATGTCATCAGATATAATGGCTGTGAGTGGGACAATTCTGCTTTCTTATGAAAGCTTTCATAATACAGCGGTCAAAGTGTGTGTGTGTGTGTGTGTGTGCGTGCGCCTGTGTGTCTCTGTGTCTGTGTGTGTTTTAAGAAAGATCCACCAGCACGCTGCAGAAGCAGCCTGCGGGTCTCAGAAGAGCTGGTTCATGAAAGGTGCCATTTATAGTGCTTTCACAGGACCATAGAATGGAAACATTAGGTAATAGTAAAATCCCAGAGCTAGACTTACTAAATTCTGAAAACGTACTCACATTACCATGCTTTATAGGGCTTTGGGGACTTCATAACAACAATCTGTGCAACTGCAGACTTTGTTTAATGAAAAAATAAATAGAAATAGTTACCCCAAAATTAGCCTAAAGACTGGTATTCCCTTGTTAGTGCCCTTTAATAATTTTCACTATGCCTCCATTTGCACTCTGTCTAGAAAATAAAAGGCTTATTCATGCACAAAAACACAGATCTGCCTTCTCAGTGAGAAATTTTGTAACATTTCTGTAGTAGAATCAACTGTAGCAGCTCAAGGTCTTTTTCTGAAAGAGGAAAAACGGTTAGCTGGATATTGCATTACTTTCAGGAGATTTCTTCACTGTTGTGTAATTTATCTGACAGTTGCCACAGGGCTTACATGCCACTTTAGTTACCCTACTGATTTTTAAAGGATGGATATGCATGTGGAAATTAGGGGAGCATTCATTTTTCCCCCTAATTTCATCAAATTACATGCACTGTGATTTTAGATAAATCACACTATTACACTGTTTCCCTTTCCACATTTCTTGTGGGTTCACTTGGGTTTGCCTTTAAGCAGTCGCTATTTGCATCAACATCCCAACCGACTGGGTTAGTCTGATGTGTCCTCTAAATGGTGTCCTCTCAACAGCTCTCCTCAATGCTCTGTCATGAATTTGTTTGGGTTTTTCTTATCGGGAGGTATCAGAGCCAAAGCTCCAGAATGTCTCACTTTCTGCACAAGGCTTCCTGTGTATTTTAAATGAAACAGATATAACAAAGCAACCAATGTGAATTTATGCAGCACTCGTGTGGGAGAAACAAAGAAGTGGGTTGAAAAGAGGGACAGAAATATATCAGCCTTGCAATCTCAAGCGACCCTCAGGCAGGTACAGCACATATGCCTTCTGGCTTTAGTGCAGACAAAATTCAAAAGATCAGCCTTTTTCTGACCCCTGATATGAGCATCTGGCGAAGACCAGCATCCTTCACAATTTTGGCAGTTTGCAAAGACACAGACTGGCCTGGATTACAAATCGGAAACACTCATCACAGCTGAAAGTGTATTTTTTGCCATTGGGATAGTAGAAAGCTGAGACACACAGACACGCAGGAGGAGGGGAGGAGCAGGCACAGTAAGACTGCTTTTTCTCTGCTCTTGAAACCTATGATGCAAATATTTATGCATGAGGCTGAAAGGAATTCTTGGGTCATCCTTCTACCTTGTCTCAAAACACACCCACATCTAAAAGGAGAGCTCACAACTGTGCCTAAGTTTGAAAACGTGCTGATGTCAGAATTTTGCTCTATTTACATGCCTTCAGAGAAGAGCAGCCAACTACCTGCTTATCATAAATCTCTCCTCTCCCTCCCTTCATCCTCTCCACTGAAACCCCTACAATTTTCAGCACAGAACACCAATGCACAAGTAGGTTATTCTGTGTATGAAAGCAGTGCTTGTGAAAGACGTTGAATGCACAGTCCGGGAGATCCACATCCTCTGCAGTATAGCAAAGGAAAAAAAGATACATCATGGATAGCAGCACTGTCAGCTTCCTCGCTCCGACTTTCCAGCCTCACTGAGATTGAAGAAACACTCGCTGAGGTGAAAGGATCATTCATCTTTTATAGCCAAGTTGTTGTCCTAACTACTAAAATTGCCATATAGGCTGCTAATTAGAGCCAGTTACAGTTATGGCTTTTGCAATGCTGACAGATGTGAACTGTTCACCCAAAGCTTACCCTGAAGGTTGTGCCACTTATAAAAGCTATCAGATGTAACAATCTGCTAAACTATGGTAGATTTATACCTGCCTAAAGATGAAATCAGAGAGAACAAAGCTGGAAAAAACCCTCTAGAGATTGCTTGATCCGTCTCCCTACACCAGAAGAATATGTCTACTTCATTTTTGAGAGCTGTTGGTCTAACCCACTTTTATAGGCCTCCTCTAACATGGCCTCCAGAGCCCCTACATGTCACTCATTCCAGTGCTTCATAAGAACTTCCAAGAGAAGGGTTTTTTTAATGGTTAACCTGAACTATCCCCATACTTCCTATTTGCCATATTCCTCTCCTCTTTGCGGGATCCTGCCACGCACCAGGTAAACATGTCTCTCCAGTCTTTTCTCAGTTTATAATTCTTTCTATCTTTCTCCAAGGGTGAAATTTTCTGGATCATTCTCTGATTATTTTACTATTCTCTTTGGGCTCTGTCCAGCTGGGTTATATCTTCCCTATAACACATGGCCCAAGCCAGATTGGACACTGTTGCAGTTAAGATTTTGCAAGCCTGAAGAACGCAGGAGGGTAATTGGGTTGTCTTACAGGTGATGTTCTTGCCTATACCTCCCAGACTATGTTTATGGGAGTGCAGAAGCAAGATGCAGCTCACCCATGTGTACCATGTGAGTCAAACAACTCATTGCTGTCACCCCAGTTCTTCTTCTCCTTTGTCTGACTCCTCCTCCACCACAAAAAGGGGACACTCTGGCCACAGTGCAAAATCTCTGCAGGAGCACTGAGGAGCTTGAGATGTCGTTTAATGGTGATATTAAGGACAGAAATGAGCAAAAGACAAGAAGAAACCTTCATAAGACTGCTACCTCTCACCAGCACCACTGGGTGGGAGGTGGGTAAGTCTCCCTTTAGCAAAATATTTACCAGCATAGGAATAATCCTGTGTGCTTTCTTTTCACCATCTAATTCTTGCCTTGGTCCTATGATAGAAAAACTACATGTCATCCAGAAAAGGATCGTGTTCTTTAAAACACTACATAACAGTAGAAATACCCATAAGTTTGGGGCCTGATTGTTTTTCATAAAACTCATCTCTGAATACAGACAACACTCGAACTGCATTAAAACTGTTATTTTCATGACGGCAAATATCTCTGAGCTCGTGTATTAATCTTGAACTTTCATGTATCACAATGCCCCAAACGCACAGCTGTCAAACAGATTATTTCTGTGATTGATATAAGATGTATGGATATGACGTCGAGAAAAAGCTGCATTGTGGGACAAATGTCCCTGAGCTTTTGGTACTATAATTCCCAGAGAACTGGTATACGTTTGAATTGCTTTATCTTGGCATAATACTGAATTTTAGTAGAGGCCATATCAGCTCCCTTACCAGAAAACCACAAAAATCCCTCAATATAACATTTACAAATCACATAATTTAGATTTTTTTAAATTACCTGTGTAAATAAATATACACACAAACATAAATACATATGGAGAGAGGCACAAAATTATGTCTCAGCCATAGTATAGTAGTTATTAATATCCCATGCATTCTACTAAGAGCAAAGGGTTTCTATAAAAATTAAAATGCATGTATATGTATGCCCTTTGGGAATTTCCCTGTTTAAATATTTGCGCTTAGTGAGAAAATGTTGAAGAAATCTAAAAATGGGCATTACATTTGATGAGGTTGCTGCATTAAAAAAAAAAGCTAAACAAAAACCCACAATGAAATTTATTGCACATATCAGAAAAACTTCCCATGTAAAAACTAGGCTATAATAGCCTAGATTCTCCTTTAGAATGAGAAGTACACTTGTAACACTGTCAAATTATATTAGCTTTGTATTGTATTCACATCAGTGTCCTGATGAAATAAAGGCCCATATTTTGCCATCAGTGCTGAGCAGCATCCTTCCTCACAATTTGTTCCACTGAAATGAATAGTTATTTTGCTAGAAAGCGGTTTAGGGTAACATATTCTGGATCTATAAGATGAGTGGAAAGAAACAGCTCACCTTCCTATTGCTTCCTTAACAGTGTTATCATTAAACTTAGATGACATTAAGTATATATAAGTGTATATAGGTGTATACAATTTTAGATTATGAAGATACTTGCTACTTTTCACAACATTTGTCCATAATTTCACATTTTCTATGGCATTCTAGCTTAAAATAGTACAAAGATACATGGCATTTACGGCTCAGAAAGACCTTTGGCCTTTGACCTTAAAAGATCTTTATGCGGAGGCCCATGGTGGATTGATTTTTGACAGTACAGTGACAGAGCCATACAAAAAAGGTATTCATATTGACCAAGGCAGTGGATACTTTTAGGTCAAAATGTCAGCAGTTGTCTTTTTCAGCTGACATCCTGCTCTGAGAAAGTTGGATTTAAGGTTTTCTTGACTCTCATATTTTGATTTCTTGCCATATATGGCTATGTCATTAGCTCCCTGGAATGCCTTTCAGTTTCTTCCTTGAAAAATGCTAAATAAGTTCTCACTTTACCTACTGACTGAATAAGAATACAAAAACAACGGACAGCTGTGAGGCATCTGCGTGTCACACAAACACTGTTGGCACAGTTCCTGCATTCAAGAGATCAGCAAGAGCCTAGTAAATAAGCTTTCTTCACTAAAGACCACTTTTGTCCATGATCATTGGAGCTGTGCTTTACTCATACACCCTCTGAATTCCTCTTTTCTTCAGTAATCACACATGCCTAGCATGATGGCTGATTCTATTCTACAGTCCGGGGCCATGTAATTATGTGAGTAATTGGCAGACAAGATGTTGTGAATACCTGAATCCCAGGTTAATTGAAACTAACACCTGCCTGAACTGTGCTGTTGTAATGGATGCAATAATACAACAAGATCAGGTCCTATTGAGTTGCGTAGTCTTTTCAAGACAGGGTTTTTGATCTCCCTCCTTTGATTTGAGGGCGGTGGTAAACTGAAGTATTATGCCTTTGTTGAGGCTTATAAAAGATGAATCTGAGACTGAAAATGAAGATCTTTCCAGTTAATCTGTATTGAGAAAAATCGGTGAGCACACATCTCTTGCATCTTTCAGTTAGAAAAGAAACAACAGATACAGCTGTCAACACAACTGTAGTCAGTAACAACATTACGGTTCACCCTAGAGTAACCCCAGCCGTTACCCAGGTAGTACAAACTGCGAACTTTGGATTCCTGAGGCTCAGCGTGGCCAAAATTCCCACTAGCATCACCAAACAGCCCGAGCTGGGCGAGCGTTACGGCATTATGCAGGAGATGTTATTCTCATATTCTCGGGCTGAGGTTGATTTTCCGCCGCCTTGTCCTTCGTACTGACACTGCTCGCAGGCGATTCGTTTCGCTGTTTCCTGTGGTACTTTCTCATTGACAAAATGATGATAATGGTACGTCCCTACAGCACAGACAGACAGCAGACCTTCTGTCAGGAGAGCAGAGGAGGTATTCACACAAAGACTTCCAAGTCATAGAAAGGCCCTGAGAACAAGTATGCTTTATTTGATAAAATCTCTCAAGCACACATAGCTTTTCTTGTTCTTTTGCTGAAACTATGGCAATCTTACTCTCTTAAATCAAGGCATATAGACTATTTTAAACATAGTCTTTATCTGACATAACTAAACTCTTGGAAATATTTCAGTTCAAACAGACCTCCATTGCAAGAGGATACTGGATCAGAGCACAAAATCTAAGTAGTCTGGCAATGGAACCCGATGTATTTAGGAACAAAATAATATTCTACAGTTGTTATTAAAAGCAAAAGACCGGACTCGATGACCCAAAGTTCCTATTTTTCTAAGTTAAACAAGACATGATATTTCCATGTTAGAATAAATGTTGGTTTTACTTATAATGGTGCAAACTGTTTAAAGCTACTACACTCTTTGTAAAGGGAAAGTGAGTAGAAGAAATATTAAAAAGCCAAAATGTAGCCAGAAGACTTGGGATTTTCAAAGGCCCACGGTCCTCAGATTACTTGCGCAAGTAATCTTATTACAGACTTCTCTGGGAACTGCTTGACCACCCCAGTTGCCTCTGAAAATCACAATCAATTTATTTGTCTCAGGACTAATGGGGAGGGGAGAGATTTCAGGAATGAAAAGATTTTACTGTAATGACCTGAAGCGAATGGGAGAACAAAATGCCTGCCTTAGAAGTCATGAGAGGCACAGTCATAACAATTAAGGGCAAGAAAGAGAAGCGAGGAG
This sequence comes from Anarhynchus alexandrinus, assembly GCA_008711295.1. Classification (NCBI taxonomy): domain Eukaryota; kingdom Metazoa; phylum Chordata; class Aves; order Charadriiformes; family Charadriidae; genus Anarhynchus; species Anarhynchus alexandrinus. Next base: position 1,767,060 of record VUYV01000079.1, on the reverse strand, counting down.
GAGAGAAAAAGGAAAGCGGAGTTCCCAAATTTCAGCAGTTATGTAAACCCTAGTTTAAATATAATATGGCTGCAAAAGAAAGGCAATGGACTTTGGCTGATACCTTTTCAGAGACATTTTGACATTAAAAACCTGATAGTCTTTTAAACAGGGACAGGTAGATAAATGTAGGATATTGTATCTCTCTCTGGGAATCATATAACTATAGCAAGGCTGTAATAAAAGTAACAAGAAAATGTCATGATAGAAGATCAGTGCAGTTTTAGCAGCTGAACAGGAAGCTTGAACATGTTTACCAGGCCAGTGTTTTCAAAATCTCTGTGGCTGTGTCCTCTATACCTCTTGCTGTATCATTTTCTTTCACCTAACAGGGCCTGATTTTTTTTCAAGCTGAGCACTGTCTGACGAGCTTCCCTAATGTCTTTGTTTAGATCTGGTCTATAGATCCCACCTTACTCGCACTGATGTTAGGAGGAAACTCTCTTAGCAGACATCCTGTGGGACGACAATACCTAATTCTGTCTTTGTTTCCAGCATCTCACAGTGTTACATCCATCCCTTCAAACGTTGCAAATAATTCTTATATCTGCTAATATATTCTCATTTGTGAGCACAAGGTCTAGTAAAAACATCCTCAGTACCTCTTTAAAGGTGTTTTTCTGCTAAGATATTGCTAAATCAGAGTGTCTACTCTAGTGTTAAACTCATAGATATGAAACACAGCAAATAAATAGAAAATTAGACAAAAGCTGTGTATGAACACAGGGTTAATCTGACTCAGCTGCTTCACAGTAAAAATGGCAGGTATCTTGTCCAGGTAGGATTTCACTGAGAAATACCTATGGTGCATAAATGTTGTTTGATCAAGTGAGCCGTCCTCTCACACCATCACCTTTCCTGTAGTAAAGACAGAAGTATGGTGACCCTTTCCATCACACGTCTTCTGACAGAAAACGCAGGGAGCAGTGGCAATTAAGTACTGTAGTGTATATTTAGCTGAGATACTAACAAAACCCTAAGGTAATTCCCTGAAAGGCTGCAAATGCTGAGGTGACAGGCGGGGGGGCTGAGGCAGGGATGTGGGGAGAAAGACACTGCAGTGCTGGGAGAGAGCCATAGCGATGTTTCAGTCAAATCTGACCTACTTTAATGAAATCAGGTCATCTGTGAGCTCTTCATTACCCCCAGACTAAACAGTACAAAACACAGCAGCCAATGTCTCTGTCTTTTCAGAGTACCACTAATTCTCATTACAACATTGTTATGTATTCCTTAATATATATTGACTTAGTCATCTCACCACACCAAAGCCGGTAAACAGTGCTGGGGAAGGAAGTAAAGTAAACATGATTACTGACTTTAAAAAAAAACAAATAAATAAAAAATTGCAGGGTAAACACAGCCATGCCTCCAGAATGTGTCCTCAAGGGAATACGGAAACAAAAGGAGGCACAACTGTCTCACAACATTAGCCATGACGGATGAAGCTCACCTATCACACCAGAAAACTCTTAACTGTTACCAGCCACGTTAGCAGACAAAGCGGAGGCTGGAGTCAAGCGGAAGCTGGTACTGTAGGCTTACCCTCAAATTCTGCTCAGTGTTCAATCTTCTGTAAACTAGGAAGGTGACAGCCCCATCACAAATGAAATATACTGGTGAAGTTTTAATGTGATGCACACGTCTGCAATTTTGTTCATACGGAGACAGACTGTGTATATGTGTGTGCAGGTATGGATGTGTTCCCACACATGTATTTTATTATGTACATGTATATATCCACTTGCTCGTACACCAATATGTCTGTCCTTGGCAATAATGTACACTGAGAAGTATGCACTGCTTTTAGACCCAGAAATATATATACTTGTATATCTCTAGCTGTATATGCATATATACCTAAAGGCGCATATACACCTAAAGGCGCACATACATATATATATATATGTATAAAAGCATATACAGCAACAGACATGTGCTTGTGAGCATCATATTAAACCTACACTATTTACAGTACATGCATGTCTCTATAGTGAATAGGGTATATTTATGAAAAGCTACTGCGTACCAAAGAAAAACATTCAACTCTTATTAAAAGAATTAATATGTTTTGTTCCTATTGTTTATTACAGAAGTGTAATCTTTACAATTTCTGTTCAACATTAGTTAGAAGAGTATTTATGTTCATTTTGTTTTGGAGACCAAAGGCTCCACTCATTTGTCTACATAGGGCCATCTGGTGCCATGTGAGATCTGGCAGCTGGTGCCATAAGGAATGACACCCATCCTCCTGCTGCTACTCCAATAAACCACACATCACCATAGGTCCCATGCAATACCTGTGCCCTTTTGTGGACATCTCTGACACCTTAGCTCATCTCAAAAGGCACTATACACTAATGTACAGGCAACTGCATTGGGCCCTTGCCTTCCTTTACCTGTAGGCAGCTATAACTAAAACATTTGCACTGCATCTCACTGATTTTCTGCTTTTTCTAATCCACATTTAATTGGGCAATCTATTTGGTACTTACTTTCTTCCCTTACTATCTCATTGCCCAAATTACTTCTCAGTCTGTTCTGTCACCAATTAGTGGGTGGCTCAATGTACTCCACCTGGCTCCATGCAGGGGTCTAGAGTGCAGGAGTCCACGTGTGCCAATGCTTTGGACACAAGTATTTAGGTGAAATAAAGGCTTACAGAGGTGACGACCTAGACAGTACAGCCCTTGGGCAATGCCAAACTTTCTTGGGCAATGCCAAACTTTCTTGGGCAATGCCAAGTTAAGATAAACTAGATAGTTCTTGCCACTTTCACCTTTTTCCTTTTGTTCCTGTTCCTATTCCATCCCCTGCCTTGTGTTGGAAGAAAGGATTGCACAGCTACGTGGGGTCCAGATCTCGGCTAAGTTAGTAACTCCCTTTGAAACCAGTCTTACACATGTAGATACCACTCAAGTTCTGACACCTCATGGTATATAGAGTCATTATATTTTAAAATTATTACTTTGATGACTGGAACTAGAAGGAGGGGCAGCTCTCAGAGGTCCAGCTGGCTCTTCTAGACTCAATGCTTACTGACTATAGTGAAATAGAGTAGCCATATTTTGATTTCTTGCAACATCTGGAGAGTTATACCCCTACCATCTTCTATTTTCTTACAGCCTCTGCTGCTACCCAAACTGCTTATTTCTTCTATTTCTAGCCAGCTAAAATGTCTGTGTCATCCATGTGGTGGTTTTAAATTGACAGAGAAGCAGGACTGAGAGAAGCAGGGGAAGGACGACACACAGAGGAACAGGTAATATACCCTATGCACTTTTAATAGAGCACATGTGACAGTGGCTAAAATACTGCAAAAATATACATCATTTAGGAAATCTGAAAATTCTTGAATAAGCAGAACTAACACCTGTGTCCAAACAAAGGTCTTTAGTCTCCTTTCTAAAAGAGCTGGTGATAGGAACTGCTGAGTCTCCTTTACAGGCTGCAGTGATCCCTTCTCTGAAGGAGGCTGGGGGAGGGTAGGAGAGGAGAAGGTAGCATAGGACAGTAATTAGTATCTGTAAAACCCAGCTTTAAGCAGCATACTTAATGGTGGGATTTTAGCAGGCAAATATTGACGGCACACCAATGTTGCTAAGCTAGCAGTGCCCTGCTGAAGGGCTGGAATGTGCGAGCTGCACAAAAGCCTGCCCATGGGACAACACGGAACACCACTGCGCTAGCAGCATCTCTCCGTGCTACCATGTGCGTCAAAGGAGAGGGCTTTCTTGCAAAATTTGCTCCTTCCAGTGGGATAAGTCTATCCTCAGTTTTGGTTCTGGTTGCTGCTGTTTTTTCTGCAGAAGGAGCCAAAGAACAGGACTGAGAGAGTGATTTCTCCCTTGGAGGAAGCAAAGGCTGGGTGGCATTCTTTGACACAGGGGAAATTCCTAACACGCTGTTAATCCCCACAGGAGCAGATCACACTCTGCAGCTTCAACAGAGACCGTGTCTGGATCCACATTGTACCCAGACTCATATCCCACCTCTGTGTCACCTCACTTACAGGGGAATTTCACATCTGCAGCCTGCGGCTCTAAACGTATATTAATGAGGTCGTTGGCAGAATTTTGTATTGCTACCATTGAAAAGCTGTAAGAAAAGAAATGATGCAAGATAACTGTTGGTGTCTGAATATCATATCTGAAACTCCACCTGGGAACTCAGTATATGCTATGATCTGCTTTGATTCACCGTGGCTGGAACCTGAGATATGCTTTCCATGCACTGTGACTGACATAAAACACAGCTCAGAGTTAGATTACTTGTATCTATGCTTTTCAATCAGAGGTTTTAGCCTTTAGGCGTTTTCTCAAAAGAAATACTTTTATTTCTGTTTGTATATTATTTTGAAGTAAATAACTAATTGAGAAAATTAGGATTTTAGCACTGAGCAAAAGCTTTATTGCTTTTTGTGAAAAGCTGTTTGGCTAGTATTCCAGTATCATTATTTACATCCAATTACAGGCTCCTTTGGACCACAGAAAGGTTAATCCAGCACAGAAAAGTGAATGGAAAGTCTCCCATCCATTTCCAGTAGTTTGGCCTATGTTCATATCAATGGTCAGAATTGGTAGCTAGGTCTGATTTTCTTAAAAACATTTTCAGGAAAACATCATTGTGAAGCTTTACATCCTCAATCACAGTTCACTACTCCATCCAGCGTGCTTTAGGGTGTCTCCACAGAATGCAGTTCAGGCCATGTAATGCCACTTGAAATTGGAGAAAGGAAAGTACAATAGTTTTCGGAGATATCCTCAGTCAAATTAATCACGGACTGTTGATTCAGAGATACCAAATGTCAGAGATCTCTTTTGATTTTACCATTACCCAGGTATGTGCATGCATTTCGTTAAAAGCTAATGATATTTTTTCTCCTCTAGTATATCACTAAGGAGAATAGACAATGCTGTATCTACAACCCTATTCACAGCAAAAGCCAGGTAAACCAAAAGAACCACTTATAGCAAGCCAGATGTTCATAATCTTAATTTTGTCATCTCCAAACAATAGTGTTTGATTTGATACATGGTAAGCAATAAATCAGGAAATGCCATGACACATGAAAAAAGAAAAAAAACCCAACATGGCAATAATCTGAGAAAAACATTTCTGATTTGGATTATCAGTGGTTTTCCTGGCTGTGCCTCAGAGATGTTCAGACTGTGGTATGGCATGGGCTAGGTTTTAATGGCTATATTACACTACTGAGCACATCAGTGTATCATCTACCTGGGGAGAAGAGACAGTAGTCAGAATTGTACAGTCCAACAGTTTTCTAAAGACAAGCAGCAGTGGATACCATTTAATTTCAAAATGATAGAAAATCTAATTATATATAAAAACATCAAACCATACATAAAGTTGCCTGATACAGTATTTTTCATTTTTTTAATATATTATTTTACTGCTTTGACTAAGTGCGGAGAAATAATACATTTGCTGAACTGCGCTAAGGCCAAAGAAGACCCACATCTTTGTTTTCTTCATTTGTTGTTCAAATCCCCTCTGGGTTGTATCTGATGTATTTGTGGCTTTATATCCACATTAATTACAAACTTACATGGAATTTTGGTTTAACTGATTATACATGCTAGCAACAATACTAAACGTATACATGGAATTCATGTATACTCACAGCGTTTACAGCATGTATAATTCACAGCAGTAATTTGTAAATTTTATTATGTATCATCACTGTGGACTAAGTTTGCAATCCATACAACAATTTCCATGAATGACTTCTATGTAGCTTCTGCAGCCAACAAGAGAGAAGACCATAACATACCATAACAAACCATAACAAGAGAGAAGAACCAGAACATGAAGTTCAACAAGGCCAAGTGCAAGGTCCTGCACATGAGTCGGGGCAATCCCATGCACAAATACAGGCTGGGCAGAGAATGGATTGAGAGCAGCCCTGAGGAGAAGGACTTGGGGGTGTTGGTGGATGAGAAGCACAACATGACCCAGCAATGTGTGACCACAGCCCAGAAGGCCAACTATATCCTGGGCTGCATCAGAAGAAGTGTGGCCAGCAGGTCAAGGGAGGTAATTCTGCCTTTCTACTCTGCTCTGGTGAGACCACACCTGCAGTACTGCGTCCAGCTCTGGAGCCCTCAACATAAGAATGACATGGACCTGTTGGAGAGGGTCCAGAGGAGGTCCACAAAGATGATCAGAGGGCTACAGCACCTCTCCTATGAAGACAGTTGAGAGAGTTGGGGTTGTTCAGCCTGGAGAAGAGAAGGCTCTGGGGAGACCTTATAGCCCCTTCCAGTACTTACCGGTGGCTTTTTCCAGTACAGGAAAGTTGGGGAGGGACTCTTTATCAGGGAGTGTAGCTATAGGATGAGGGTTAACAGTTTTAAACTGGAAGAGGGTAGATTTAGATCAGATATTAGGAAGAAATTCTTTATTGTGAGGGTGGTGAGACACTGGAACAGATTTCCCAGAGAAGCTGTGGATGCCCCATCCCTGGAAGTGTTCAAGGCCAGGCTGGATGGGACTTTGAGTAACGTGGTCTAGTGGGAGGTGTCCTTGCCCATGGCAGGGGGGTCGGAACTCGATGCTCTTCAAGGTCCCTTCCAATCCAAACCATTCTATGATTCTATAATTTTATGATATTGTGGAATGATGCACTGGCTGATGTGATTTCCTCCAGGAGAACGGAGGCAAAGGAAGCTGGGAGGGAAGAAATACCAAACCCCATGCAGACACAGGCAGGTGTTATTTACAGTCATAACTTTTGCCCAAGAAGACAAGTCCGCCTGAGCTCTAGAAACACTGTAGAAAACCTTGAGAGGTCCAGACGTAGCTCAGAGCATGAACCATAGATGCTATTAATTGCTTCCAAAGGGTACTGTCTATATTGACCCTATGTTACAGTTAGCTTATGCCGATATATTTCACAGTTCATACAGAACTGCCTTGAAATGAAAAACTTGGATCTTGTTCAACAAACTAAAATACCTTGACCTGGATAGAACTGACCCCAAAGCAAATATTTCATTTTGAATTTGCTGACATAAATATTTGATTTTCAGATGAAAGTTTTTGCTTTTCAGGTTAAAAATGGCAATAAATAAAAATTCAACATAGGTATCTCTTCAATGAAAACATAAGTTTTTCTTCTAAAAATTTTATAGATTTTTTTTCTGTCTGAATGATTCTGATAAATACACAGCAATAGTATATACACAGTCACATATACACAAAAGTATATCTGTTAGATGCATGCACATATTTTCATATTTATTCACTTTTTGGAAAGACATCAATAATTTGCTAGCTGATATCAGCTGATATCCTAGGTCAGGATTCTCCATTTCAGCTAGCTGGAAAAGATGTTAAAATATGGGAAAGTTGGAAAAAAATTCATAGAAACAAGCACAAAAAAGACCTCTTGCTTTCTTGGTATGTAAAGAAAACGCTAAATAAACAATTTGTGAACCCAGTAATGAAAGTCAACACTTAAATCTGTGTGAGTTCTCCCTATGTGTATTTATTTTTCTCTCTCTAAATATTAAATGCAAACTTCAATACAAAGCCAAGAATTAGGTTCCATACATGGAAATGCCTTGGTGATTGTAAAAAATAATGCTGTGGTGTCTCTAGTTGGGAGGTTTGGAAGAAAAGGAACTAAAAAAAAAAACAAGAAAAAAAAGAAAAAAAAAGAAACTGTTCCACTTCATCTAGCAGTGCTGCAATACATCACTCCAATTAAATCCCAGCCAATAAGCAAAGGGACGTGTTAAGTAAAATTCATGAGCTTTGAATGCATGTGAATGAATATGCCAATCAGAATCAATGCCACCCATTCATCTGGTGTAACACCATGGTGATGACAATGAGCTTGAAACCAGCCTTTGTTGTCATCAGCTGTGCAGTAGTTGCCACAGCCCCAGCCTGGATCAAATGTGTGGGACATTTAAATCTTCAGCATGGCACCAACACACAGAACATCTTATTCATGCCAAAAAAGGAGCTATAATCAGCCTCCGAGTAAATAATTCAGGATCAGTTCCTTAAGGGGCACACATTGCTTTCCTTTAAAATGACCAAAAGGCTGTTCCTCTCCTTGCTTGACTTTACTATATGGACACAAGCACAGCTTTTTGTAACCACGGAGTTTATTTGTCAATTTAGCAAATCTGTTGCTATATTAATGTCTGTAGCTGAGACTTCTGTGGGCCTTAACTGATACTGCAATAGGAATATCTTTGCGGAGACCCTGCATCTCAGCCCTTTTGAGTGCTGCCGTGGCAGATGGCTAGCTCTCACTGCTTTTACAATAACCATTTCATTTGTGATGCTTGACCTGAATTCCATTCCTTGTTTAAAAGTGTGTCTCAGTTCTCAAATGGTATTTCACAGAATTGCCATTTCCATAGTGTTTCCACATGCTGTTCTCCAAATAACACATTTGCCCATAAAACAGGGTGGAAGAAAAGAATATGGAACGAAGTGTCACAATTGAAAATGTTTAATCTAAGTATATATATCCAAACACTGATGACAGCTTCACTTTTATTGGATTTAAATTATACCACTGATATTTTCTTATATGTCAGTTCATACCACTTACGGATCACATTGTATTTTTAGTTCTTTGTGCTATGAGTTACAGTTGCCTTTCTTCCATTGTGTTCTCAGTGGTTATAACATTGTAAATGTGAAATGCTATGCTAGAGAAACAGGTCTGTGAGTGGTGACATACACTCAACTTCTTTGAATAAATTAAGCATGCATGCTTTCGGTAATAGATCCACCCATTAATCAGTGTGTTTAAAACGATGTGACAACTGCTGCATAGAACTGATATTCCCCCAATTTACGAGCGGATATTACTCGCTGCTGAATACTTTCTCTGCACATTTCTCATGGTATTTCTTGGTTCCTGGGTAGGAATTTAATCTTTAGAGGAAGAAGAAGTGACCTGAAGGAACTTTATGTGGAAAGAGGTTCTTTCTGAGGTTTCTTCTGCAGCCAATTAAAATCTCAAGCAGAGGGAGCTTAAGACATCATTCAAGTACACATTTGATTAAGAAAGAGTAAACATGATGCCTAGATTTGCCAAGAAAAACATGCATCCTTTGGCCATCCCTTCTCATTCTCTGGGACTGAGTCCACAAGGAGTAAGTTAAACTTAATAGGGGGAATAAAGGTGAGGACCACAAAGAGACAGCAGAAATGATGCTGCAGAAACGATGCTGTCTGCCCATTAAGATTACCTATGACCCTGTATTGTGATCCTTCTTGTTACTGACCTCATCTTTTCCTACTGGAAGTGACCTGGTCTTTTCCTACTGGAATTCTGCAATGCATTTCTTCAAAAAAAATAATAAATTTTACCCTGCCTGAGCTTTTTGCAGCACCTTAAAGTGATCCACAGTGGTTTGATGCAAGTTCATGCAACAGACCCAAGTATGAGAGAACTATGAGACACACAGCAAAGATACATTCCACCTCATAGCAAAAGACATATTTCTTTAGACTCAAAGAGAATAGCAGATTGTTTCCAGCTGTAGTTAAACCCATACTTTATGGCACTGTGCAGTCAATAATAACTCAAATGTAAACAAATGATGTATCTCTGAACATATATCCATTTAGTTATTTTTTAAAAAAGAGTGAAAAATGGTATTTTCATAACTTGAGACAGAAACATTGTACTTGATCTGCGGCAGCATGAAAGCATGAGAATATCCTCTGTTGTTGCTCCAGCCCTTTAGGTTTTTTACCAAAGTGTGTTGACTTTCAAAAACCCAGAAAGTTCTCTTGTCCCAGTGAGTGTAAGGTAAAAGGAGTCCCAGAACCATGAATCTTTTTTCTCAAGTTTATCCTTAGGCAGCCACTAAGCAAAATGAAAAGCTGACAAAAATTCAAGTGTTAACAAGAAGTAACACACATATTTCTCCGGTTATTCTTTGTGATATACAGCCATGCCATTGCCACCAAGGCAAAACCAGTTCATGAATGTTTCAAGCTGATTGAAGAGAATGTGGGTACTTATCCTCATGGTGAGGTGGTTTCTGAAGTCCATTGCCACGTGGAAATAAAGGTTAAGAGTACATACCCACAGCTCATAAACTTGCAAAGCTCTTGGACAGGCTCCTGATCTCCTTACTTGCAACAAGTTATCACATTACACCTATGAAAAATACTTTCTCCCACCAGTTGCTTAGGGGACGGAATCTCAGCCCAAAGCTGCCCATACCATTCTCATATACCTGGATGACAACAGCACAATTGGCTTGAAGCTATCAACTCAGAACAAAATCCAGGTCACCTGGGCTTCTGCATTGCTCTCCGCTCTGTATCACAAGCTCCTTGGACCTGTTGTTTATTTTATTCCACCAAAGAAATCTCAAGTTTTTGCTTCTTATCGTCAAGACAGCGTTGGACTCACGCTAGCCAAATGATTGTATGAAGTCTCTGGTCAACAGCTCTTCTATGGTGAAATGGAAAATGAAAGGTTTTATTGTAATCTGGAAAGCTTTGTGGGAACTAATTTTTTTATGCTCTTCTGTTTGGGTTTTGCAGTAATAGACTCTGGCCTTAAAGGCAATTACTTTCTGTTATACTTAAGTGGACCAATGGGAAATAAGTCACAAACTTTGTTGCTTCTTGTCTGTTGCTGTGGTTTAAATGTCCATCTAATGAACTAAGCACCTTGTGTTTGAAATTATATGGCTACTTAGGTAGAAAATTAGATGGGTTCTCTCTTTCTATAAACACATACAAAAAACGCACACATTCATATAGAGGACTCTAACAGTTTTAGTGTCACTATTTTCACACTTAACCTTACTTCCTGACAGGTGGTCAAAGAAATTTCATTGCATTTAATAAAACAGGTCTCACACAAAGCTAAATCAGAAGTTGCTTAATGTGTATGCAGAGGCAAATTAAAAACAAAGCAAAAAAAACCCTCCAACAAAACAAAAAGCCCACCACTCTGACAGCCCTCAATAGCTATTCAAACTTGTCATAATTATATCACTAACTTTCTTCAGCAACTCCCAAACCAAAGGTGATGTTAGTTACATCTTTTGACCCATTCAGCCTTGGACTGTCTTACAAGAAAATTATGTAGAAAATAGTTAATGTTGCCTATGGTGGTATTTTCTGTGTGTTATTGGGATACCTGTCTGTTGGTATTAACAAGAAAGCCCAAACTCATCTCTTTTTGCCTGCTAATTAGCCACAATTTTGATCATTAATGACTGAAGCTGGTATTTTCAAAACATTTCTAAAGGAAACCTATAGATTTATACCAAGTTTTTAAAGCTGAGTTCCTCATGCTGCTTTGTGGATTTTGAAAAGTGACTGAATCTGAAGCTGCAACTGAGAGGTGCTGTATTTGTGTTTAGTATAGACTCTGTTTCAGCATTAGATTGAATGTGACATATCTCATAAATGAAGAGCTACTGTTGGAATATTTCTTTTACGGGTAATTCATTTACAAAATGTGTTCACATCCCATTTGCAGGGTGTTCCTTAAGATCAGAGATATATTTTATTAGATTAGAAGATCTAGAATCAATATTCCTTGCAACCACAACAGCATGCATATATAAAGAAGTAGAAAATAAAACAACGTTATTTAAAAAATATAACAAGTCACCAATTATTTCAGATTTAGGAGGCTGCTTATGGGCTGACTTGAGATGTAAGCAAATAAGTGCCAATTAATTAGAATCTGTGACAGTGTTCAGTACCATCTCTTTGATCTTTCAGTAGTAGCTGACAACAAAGCACACATACTCACAATCCTTTAGTTTCAGTCAAGTGATCAGCAAAACCTGTTCAGCTCATTTAAATAAGAGAAGCTGGTAGAGTACAGCTATATTTTATGGCATTAAGCAAAGATCTGAGTTCAGATGACAGCATCTGGCATTTATAGAACAGATAACTTGGAGCCATTTACATCATATGGATAACTTGAGTCAAACTTAAAAATGGATGAAGCCACAGGCCAGAGGCTACAATAAATTCCACAGTAACTCCCCTGGATCAGCCATTGGTATTCTGGCTATTTAACCACAGATATAACATTGCTCTGTGAACAGTGTCACACAAACATCTGGGCAGAAAGACACACTGTGGATAGTTCACAAACAGAAGATGCATTTGTTTCAGTGATATCAAAATTCAGAGGAAGCATAGAGCAACAAAAATGTGATGTGTACAGGCCAGAATCTAGATTTCTGTATAAACAGCTATCACACCTTCTTGACCTGGAGTGTTGGGATTTTTTTGTACATGTGTATATATTTTTGAGACCTATTAAAAGCAATAGCTATTTGTCTGTGAAAATGGGAGATGTTTGAAATATAATCAGCAATGTACACAGTGACACGAACAGTGCTTTCATTTTAGGTTTTTTTAATGCAATTTTAGAATGGCACCATTACATACACACATTAAAAATGTTTTTTCTAACATTGTCATATTTTAACCTTCAAAGATAAGGCACTGTCTTGCTTGTATATTTTCTTCTTTATTGTTCCAAGTATTTTGGCCTAGTGGGATATGTAGTTCTCTTCTAGGAGGCACACTGTTGAGAGAAAGCAGAAATTTAACTATACTGATGTTCTAGTTCAATGGAGCGGTTGCTCAAGTACAGAATTAAATCCCACCTCTAATTAGCAATTTAAGTTGAAGCCATGCCTAAGTGCTCTGTGGAGTTGAGACTCCGAGAAGACAACTGCAGGCAGACACTTTGATTTTCTCAGGTGATGTGGGTCAGATGATGGGGAGGACCATGGCAGCACTGCTTCCTGCAGCCGTGTGCTGCAGCGGTCCCCGGCCTCTGCTGACTCCCAGGCTGTTCTCTGGGTTTGTGCGTGTGCCAGCGACGGTTCAGCTGACTTGACAGCAGAGATTAGCAAATCCCAGTGCTTGGGCCTGAACACTCACACTGTTTAATTTGCTAGTACAGACTTAGCTCGTGTGCATCCATGTGCCCTACATGAAAAGGTCTTGAAACTGGCAGGTATTTTTTGGCACCCAAAAGTTTAAAGACTTTTAGACCTAAATAATGCCTAATTATTTGTGTTTCTCCAGGGAACAATCATCTTCTCCAGAAGAAAAAAGCTTCAAGAAGCTCTGAGATTTGGCTGTCTGCAGACACAGAAAGGTGTTTTGCTTTTCTGCTTAATTGTATGCGTCTTCTTTATCTTTTTCCTTTTCTTTTTTTGCATGGTTCAGTGTGCCCCTCTCATGTCCCAGAAACAAACACATTCCTCTCCTTAGACAGTTGCCCGCAACTTATAGGCCATGAGGTCTCTCCACAACCCTGATTTTGGTTTGTGAACTGGTTAATGCTCTGCATTAAAAATGTGATTTATCATATCCTCCCTCTCAGCAGGGTTCAGAAATAAGCGCAGCCTCCATGGTATGGGGAGAGGATCCTGAGCGTCAGCGCTTAGCTGGCCACTTGAGGACAGGCACTGAGAGGAGAGAGCTTTTGGAGAAGTGATGGCAGCTCTGGAGTTCTCTGAGAAAAAGTTGGAAGGAGCCTGGGAGGAGACTGCCCAGGCAGCCCTGCTGAGGAGCCTCCAGGCTCTCCCCTTTCCCTCAGGAATGGCTTCCAGAGGAGGATCTGGATGCGCCCTGCCTGAGATGCCCTTCACCCTGCCCGGCCATTCCAGGGCTGTCTAATCCCTCTTCCCCCAACAAGGCCTGATCTTGACCCCCACCCGCGGGGCAATGATGTACCCAGCCTTGGCCCATCCCGTGCCCCAGGGAGGTGACCAGCACCCATGTGCCCCCACAGGTGATTAGTCAGTAATCAGCAATGCTTTAGCAGCTGCTCCAGAGCACCCAGAGCACATTCAGGTTGAAACTGCCTCCACCTCCCTTCAGGAAGCATGTTCCTCCATGTTCCCTTCCCACTTGCGTTTGACCAAGCTTAGACAGTTTTTGTAAAGTGATGGTTCATTTCAAGAAAAATAATCTTCCTGCGCGCTCTCCTGGGGCCTGGGAAGGGAAGCCCAAAGGTCATCTTTTCCATGCAGAGCATGAGTGGCCATGTCACGTCAAATCAAAAGTTCATCTTGCCCAGCATCCCGTTCCCATCAGTGGCCAACGGCGATGCCACAGAAAGGGACAGCAGTGCAAAATATATCTTATTTCCTACAGCAAAACTTTCCAACCATCAGTGGTTTAGTGGCTCTTTGAGACCAAACATATCTGAAACGGTGAAGTTGCAGCTTGCAGGGAGGTTACAAAATCACTTCATGTATTTAGCTCAGGGCATTATTGCTTCCTCGTAGACCCAGGAGAATGGGAGATGGGAGGGAGGCAAGTGACATGAATCTGTGGCACATTTTTGCACAAACACAGACCCCAATTTTATTAAGCTTGCCTGGTTACAATTATGTATTTTGACACCTGTTTTAAGAATTTCTTATTTTAGCTTAACTTAGCCCTGTTCTAAACTGATTTAGGTTAAAACATTGTAAGTTTAGCCTAAGCAAAAAGAATTTAAACAGAGTCTTTTCACATTAGATTAACCAAACTAGTTGAAAATTATAATTTAACTCAAACTGTTGTAGCATTGTAGATGTAGATAAAGTGAATGTGTAACTAAGAGAACATGGCCTGGGGCACACGTTAAAATATCCAGTTAATCACAGTAGTAAGATGACTAGCCCAGCTCTCAGCCATAACATGAATTAGTCTATCAGCTCTCATACTTAATCAAATCAAAACATCACACTATTTTTCGCAGCCACAGAACATAACATACAGGCTCAAACTACCCATCAGCAATAGACCAAGGAAACAAATACTCTTCTTAGCTTGCTCTGAAAACATTGAGACCATCCACTCAAAGAAATATGTGGAAGTTAGATCCTATCAGTGCAGGTAAATTTTCCCTTTCCTTAAAATAATGTATTTATTAGAGTAAAAAAAGAAACCAGATTCTGCCAGCAGGAAGACTGAAGCTCATTGCAGCAGTCCCGTACTGCACTTTAGTCTTCCCCAGGAAAACTCTTTTGTTTACTGTTAACACATGTAACAATTCACATGAATACACCAACACAGATGAAGCAGCACAGGCTAATTCCCACTTCAGAGACCTGCCACATCAATTAAGAGATGGCTTATGCTTTCATTCTGAAACTTGAAATGCCACGCTGAAAAACTAAGCATTCTCATCATCACATTAACATTCAATTCAGCCTTTCCTGGCCCTTTTGCCATGCCTTAAGGTCATTTACAGCAGTAATAATAACAATGCTAGACACTCAGCCACGACAATATTCAGCTAAATCTACACTATGGAGTCCACTATTCTGTGGGACCACGAGCAATACAGGTTTCCCTGCCTGGAAAAGGCCAAATCATTTTAAGAAATTGGTTTGATACTGAGGAATCAGCATTAAAATTGTGCTACTGTGCTTCTAGCAAAGCACCTAAATAAATTATTTTAATTTTTCATTTATGATAAAGTCATTCTCGCTTTCCCTGCTAGTTACTAAATTTAAGTATGTAGGTGTTGAGCAATTTAAATTTCTTAATCTCAAGGATATTAGTTCAAAGCAAATATTGTAAAACATTATTTTTAAAATTCATTTGAAGTTTAAAGACATTCATTTTCAATGAGTTTATGCATATTTTGTCTTTTGTTTCTGTGAATATCCCAATGAATTGCTTGACAGGCAATAATATCAATAATTTAAAGAAATTGCATTTTTAAATGCAAGAATTTGTTGGAAACTTAGGTTTAGAAGTTATGTTCACTCCATAAGGAAAAACACTTCTAGAAACTTATCTGGTAAATGAAAATTGTTCCTACATTTTTCAGTGTTAATTCTATCAAGCCCTCTTGAGAAAATTGCAAGCTTCATTTTTAAATTTGTGAATAGAAAAGGGATTTGAGTAGCTTTTTTTAAGTGTTTGGTTTTTTTTTCATAATGTTTCAAATAAGAATGCCTCTTTTACTTTGCCTAAATGCTTATATAACATAGCATAGCATTTGGATGATCTTTAATGACTTTTATCATGACTATAGCTCACCTATTAATTAAGGAAGCATTTCTTAAAAAATAAGTGACCCTACAGAAAATAATTTGGACCTCATAGAACAAGTCTGTGCTGCAACAGAAACAAAATGTAAGTCCCCTGCACCCTGGTCCAAAACCAAGACACAAAACAATGCTTTTACTCAGAACTGGACACACGTACGGATCAGCCCCTGTCCCACAGTGCTCACACACTGTAATCCAAGTCGGATAAAGGAAAGGAGGATGGGAAAGACAAAGAGAAGAGAATGGCATAACAGTGTCACTTACTGAGGAACTAGGAAAAGACAGAACTGAACTGATACTTCAAAAAGTGTAATGATTCTCACTAAATATGGTTATGTGCAATACATGTCTAAGTTTTCTCTCCAGGTTCCCTTTACAAGCAGTGAAGCGTTGGTCATTACAGACCATGTAGCAGACAGTGTAATTCTGTTTGTCTTAAGGTAGATGCACACATCATGGGCTGCACTCACTAGATCTCCACCAACAATAAGAAAATCCAAAGGTTATTAGCTGAGGAGCGTATACTACTCTTCCAGAGATTGCAAATGAAGTGAGACGAATCTTACCCAGTGTGATGTTCAGTCTATCCTTTAATCCACTTTGTCTTTCAAATACATAAATCTGTAGTAGATGCACTATAAGAGCAACACGCTAACACAGCTGGAGATTGCTTTTATCAGCTGGGAAATATGGGCACTTCTGCTGCACAACATGTGGGCAATGAATCTGTTATCTCTAAGCAACAAGATGCATGTCCTGGGTACAGCAAGCTTAACACCAAGAGAGAACAGAATAGGTGCAGCAGACCATTAGCTAGGACTTCTGGAGACTTTCATGGAACTGTCAAGACAAATATTTTCTGTACAGAAAAAAATAATACGGCTAGGAAAATCCTGATAAATGATAGCCCCAAATGAGGCCAGTGAGGCTGTGTTTCTGAGCAGGGTTGAAAAAGACAGCCGTTCCTCCACAACGTACCTTCTGGGAAGGCTTGACTCAGTGCTGCTGCCTCCATCTAGTCTCTTCCCAAAAACTCTAGTGAGAAAAATGGGACATATTCAAGTTTTGTGAATGGTTTGCTCAAGATTGTCCAAGTTAGTTTTTAAAACAGGGAACATGAGAGTTGTCTTAAAAAAGGGGATCCCTGGTAGTGGAAATGGGGGCACTTCCCATTTGTTTTTGCATGTTGTGCTTCTTGAAAAGCTAGCAAGTCCAGCAGCTGAGGCTGAAGGTAAGCTAAGCAACTGCTAACAGCTTTGCTGTACTCATGAAAAATCAACAGCTTATCACATCAGTAATTGTGACTCACACTCATAATGCTCCATTGGCATTGGCTGTTACTGATATAGTATGAGCATTGATTTCATATCACATCAGTGCATTAATACAACACTGGCCAAATATAGCTGTTCACACTGATACAGCTACCTGTGCTATATAATACAATGAAGCACCCCCTAGTATATTATATGATTCTACTTTGGCCTAAATTATACCCTTTTCATGAGGGAGAAAATGAGAAAGGAAGAAAAACCACTGTATGTAGCAAGGAACAGATAGAGTACATTTTGAGAAACAGGATGGTTTAGTAGATAAATTGGGTGCATAAAAGAATGATTAAATAGTCTAGAACCCTTCCACCTGAAAAAGAGAGAACTAAACAGGGACCATCATGGAGACCTGAAAGTCCAGAGCAGTTGTAGAAGGTCAGTTTTTCTGCTGTGTGCCTTCTAAAAGAAGAACTAGGCATCCCAACAACCAAAATGAAATATTTCTTAAAGTGGTTCATAAAATAAGTTTGCATCTCCTTTGAACAGGGTGTAATGAATGTTAAATAAACCACATGATGTGAGACCCCCCTCTGGAGTCCTGTGTCCAGCCATGGAGGTGTTCGAGGCCAGGTTGGATGGGGCTTTGAGCAACCTGGTCTAGGGGAAGATGTCCCTGCCCATGGCAGGGAGTTTGGAATTGGATGATCTTTAAGGTCCCTTCCAACCTAAACCATTCGATGATTCTATGATTCTATGTTTTAAAGTAAAATTGAATGGGGAAAAAAAAATCTTTCAGGGATGATCACAAACACATACAGAATTCCCACTTTTTTGCCTTCAGAAGCTCCATCAAAATGATGATGGGTGGAAGAATACCCTGAGGAAATATCACTATCTGCTTATTATGCTCCTTGAACATTTTTCAAGACAACCACTTTTTTTGGTGTCTGTAGAAGAAAGGAGGGCTTTAGACTGACCCACATTGACCAATTTTTATGAAAGTACACTGCAGTACAGCAACAGCTGTTAAGTCCAAATTTCTGGCTCTTACACATCTACATGATCTGGCAAATCTTTTAGCAGATCCATTCACTGGCACAAATGGTTTCTTTTTTCATATTGAAGTCTCTGTGAATGAAATGACTGGTTGCTATTTGTAAACCTGAAAATCAGTCACCATTGCCTCAGTTGCAAGTTTTGCAATAAAATACTTCCCTCCCTCCCTGACACATTGGTGAGCTACAGTCTGCAAAGATCAGACACTCTCAGAGTTCAGACCTTGGACAGAAAAAAACACAACTCTTACAAAACAGGCATATTGCGTTCTGCTTCATCCTGTTCCATGCTCCGTGTGCCCAACCCACCAAGGGGTAAGCTGTAAGTGCTTCAAGAGACATTTGGATCACTTGGCATTTGTGTAGCAAGGGGACTCGAAGTCTGTGTTCAGTTGGCAATATACTGGGATAGGAAATCCTATTTTCACTTTTGACAGTATTCACGTGATATGACTGGCAGAAGATAAAATGATTAATTTCAGCATGTTAACCTGATTCTGCTTGGAATTTGCCATATCAGAAGTTGAGCATTTTGGTCCTGCTCAGGGCAAGTTTTGAAGGATACGCTTTAAACATTAAAGATATTCAATCACAGAGGTTGTAAGTCACAAACTGTAAGCAGAGAAGCACCTGGTAAACAGTCCTTAGTTTTAAATGATAGGTAGCTTGGCTTTCACCACAAGTGTAATTGCTTACCCACCTCTTTGGCTACAAAAGCTCTTAGGCAACTCTTGATCTTTTTGTATGCTCTTAGTCTACAGAAGGTCTTAGTCTCCTGCCTCTCAGCAGCTTCCTTGAATTATCTGTAATGAATTAATCAGTTCTGTATTTCTAAGACAGGAAAGACCAGCTCTTCTTCAAAGGTTACAGTAACAGTGACTACTTCCATTTCCCCTAGGCTCTGACTAGAAGAAGAATGTTTTACACCTTTTAGCTCTATCAAACATCAGTGCTATCAGATCTTGCACTGACAACAATCAGTAAGAAAATGAGAGATGTGTTAAAGACTTTGTAAATTGCTGGGGAAAGGACTGTGAGTTAAACAAGTTTGAAATCAAGACACTATGCAGTATGTAATTGTGTAACTTAAGAATTAGAATTGGAGTAGTTTATTTTAAAGTACACTTACAACACACAATACCCACATCCTGTTCACAAAACCACATGAGTAAATACACACATTCAGTCATTTTAGCATATTGTGTACCCTATAGAGATGGCCGTTCTTACTTACTACCACAGCTGCAGTAGACAGTGTTTTGCCTGCAAGCACCAAAGAAATAAGAACCTACGATGCTAATTATGCCAAGGGATACTGAGCCATTAAACTATTTCTGGTAGACCCAGCCTATACTATTCAGTGCAATTATGTAAAACAGTGAAATGGTAATTAGTGACAAAGCTTGGTACATGTGAGCTTTACAACATGACTCACATATCTGGAGATAAGATTTCATTAGTCCGTAATTGACCATTAAAGCATGAAATTTTTGCAAGACTTTCACCTTACCGAGATCACTATTGCCACTTCACTGTCAAAAGTCAGTTCCTGAAGCTATAATGCTATAACACTAATGTCAGAAAAGATGCAGTAATAGTTTTCATAGCAATCAACCAGATCAAGCTTGAGGTTAAAACAATATAGTTATATAGAATGCCTCCATTCAAAAATACATTTTTATGCAGTTGTATGGAAACAGTGTGGATGGGGATATTAACTTCAAACAAAAAGTAAAACAAGCAAACAATTGAAAACCAAACAGTTTGAGAACAGAAACAGATGAATGAAAGAAGAGTAGAGAAAGGGAGGGAGAAGAAAAGAAAGAAGGCAGGGAGGTGGGAAGGCAGGCAGGAAGGCAGAAAGGAACGAAGCCAGGAAGGAAAGAAGAAAGGAAGAGTTTCATTAATTTCTATATCTGTATGGCTGATCAGAAGACCAAAGTCCTGAACTAATTCAGTGTTCTCAAACAATGAACACTTCAATACTATGTCATCAACAGAATTGATCAATTTTGTTTCACTCATGTACAAAGGGGAAAAATCAAGAGATGTTGCACTGCTTGTATACAATATTTTAGTACACTGTATATGTTATAAACATTTTAAATACAAACAAAAATAATTTGACAAATATTCATAGAAGTTTTGATCATAACCATGTGCAAAGGATGTTTACCTGGCTATTTGTGCGCATTTAGTTGGGGAGGCAAGTAGTTGACACTAGCATAATTTAGAACTGTTCTCCTTACAGTTTTCAGACAGAAATCCTAGTCTGATAATAAAGCCGCATTTTACCACACATCTTCTCACTGAGTAGTGCCTTGTCCTATGCAAATTAAAAGTGGTAAATCAGCAGTAATGTTCTAATGGCTTTGAATGGGCTTTGGGTTTGGCCCTCTACAATAATCTCACTAACATTAGTGTGATTTTTTTACACAGAAAGGTTCTACTTAGTACAAAAAATATTGAAATTGATCATTAACATGCGTTATTCCTAGCCTATTTCAAGTACACTTCTAGTCTGAAAAGACTAAGGTTACACGAGTATGTGCTGTTCTTAATGGGCCTTCCTCCCTCCGCCTCAGTATCCTTCCTACGTAATATAAGCTCAGGTTTAAATGAGCTGATGCTGTTGTTCAGTGTGAGTTATACTTCACAGCAACTTATAATTCTGTACCCATGTAAAGCATGCTACAATAGGTGGCACAAAGAAAGCCCCAGAACTGATGCCTGTGGCTTGAAGCTACCACCCATGCTAGAAAGGGTGAGTGAGGATAGAAATAGTCTTAATAAGGAAGGGGCACTTATCTTGGATGCAGAGTGGATGCCTGAGAAGCGGCATGCTGCGGTATTTACGTTGTTTTGACGCTGGCCAATGACTATTTGAGTGTAGTGTCAAAACCCTTCTAACACGCATCTTTTGTAGATGAAAACGCAAATAAGAAATGCCCCTATGGGACAGTTTGGCATTTTTTTCCAAATGCACAGTATTGCATGTGCAGAGGTTTTGTCCCAAAACATATGGATCCCACCATGCAGAGATGGAGGTTCACTTTCTTGGTTCCTTCTAAGTCTGTTCTGTACAGCTAAACCACAACCGCTTAATTTTTCATGGGTTGACTTCCATAAGCCAAGTAGAACTTTGTTTCATACCAAACTTCAGAGACATAAATTGGATCCCCGTTTAGATTCGGTTCAACCTACACCACAGCAGCAGAGTCTGGTCCAGTTTTCTGCTTTGCTCAGACCACCTGTGCTGTAAACTACAGACGAGCTATATCACAGTAGGATCAGTGATTTGTTTTGCTTGTGGCCTTGCCTAGAGTGGCATTTTTATTGAAAGACAAAAATGTATAAAAATAAAATACAATTGACAACTGATTTGAACATACAAGGAAAACAAAGGTTTATATAAAGAATAAAGAGATATTTATTAAGAAAAGGTGCTATAAATATTTTTATAATGAATATAGGTATTTTTCCACTATGATTAATTTGGTTTTCAGGACAGACAAAACAGTCTTTCAGTGATGTTCTTTCAAAGAATAGATATACAAATCTGTACTTGCTACAGGAGAAAGAAGCATACATATATGGAGAAATACAAAAATAAAATAGATTTCTTTGGTGGTTTTGAAACAAAACTGTGCCAAATACAAGATGATTCATGTGTGCAACTAAAAAGAAAATGATAAATGACAGCCAATTGGAGGAAGCTTTTTAGTGACACCTGGCAGGGATTGGTCTTAGCTACCATGTCATTAAAAATCTTCATTAATGCTCTCAAACAAAAAGAAAACAACATGTTGATAAATTCATGACTGATTTCACATTAGGAGGTACATGTTAGCATAGAAGAATGATGCACAAGACCTACAGAGACTAACAAAAATGAGTGACTTTGATAAATACACGTTAGCGCTTCTCAGGGAAAAGAATCAGAAATACAAAATATGCAGTGGGAACAGGAATCTGGAAAATAATGCTGTCAACAAGCTAGTGAACAGCAATTATATGTGAACTGACATTACAAAAAGTCAGGAAAATGCTGCAGTTTGGCACGGCGTGCACAGACGTCTGATCACAGAATACAGCACTTCCAGGTGGCTCCTGTCCAACCATACGTACAGTTCTGTATCATACCCTCATCCCACCGTAACTAATGAAAAGTTGAGTTCTGTTGGGGTTTTCACTAACAAAAGGAAACTGGGGACACTCTGAAGTGTTTCTTTAATGCAGTCTTGTTTATTAGCACTGAAGTGCAGTCCCTTCTTTGCTTGAGCACCAAGGAAACTACAAACCACTTCTCAAATTCCAAAGCCCATTTTTTGGCCAGCACCTGTTTGAAGCCTACCTGAAATTTTCTGCAGGCCATTGACTGTGCTCACCCGCTGTGCCTATGCTAGTTAATTTAGCAAGACCAGGGTGCAGGTCTGCAGTGGGCCGCATCACAACCATTGCGTTGTCTTTATAGTTCAGGTTGTGACAACTAGAACTCTCCCAGCCAATGCACAGTTTCAGGAGTTAGCATGGCCCAGGGACTGTTCCCAACAAGGAACTTCGACACAGTTAACATATTTTGGAAAGGTATGAGAGTTTAGCAGTATGGGTAAGAACTATGCCATGCCCAGATTAGTCTCAGGATTAGATCAATTAGAACCATAGAATCATAGAATTTTCTATGTTGGAAGGGGCCTTTAAGATCATTTAGTTCATGGACTGTTCATGGAGGTGGTCAAAGGTCTTCTGCTTCAGATTGCTGGCATTTTCTCCTGCTTCTTCCTCCTTGCAAACAAAATTTATCTAGCTGCATACTTTCTCTCTCTGTCCCTGCCTTGTGTTCTACTCAGCTCTGCCATACAGGTTTTGCTTAGGACACAACAATTATGTCAGACCTTTGTAAACAATTACCTATTTGCTTGTTCCTTCACTTCACTTAAACGGAATTTATGCCCACAAATTCCTAAGTTCCCTACCCCCCTTGACACAAATCCACCGTTTTCAAAACCAATGAAATTCCAAATAATGATCTCTCAAAGTCTCTTTTAGACAGAAAGAAAGGGTTAATTATGCATGTATACAGAAAATGTCTTTTTATCTGGTATTTCCAGTCACCAAATCAAACCAAAGCCTATCCCAATCCCTTTAGAGCTCTTTCTGTTCATGTCCCACTTTTTTCTAACTATTGAGTGAGGTGGGAGTGGGGGGCTGCTTCCTATGGTCCCCCAGAGAATTTCTGCTGTTTTCTGCAGAATTTCTTGGCTGTGATAAACAAGTCCAGACTATTGGGGTTTCTCCCTGCAATGTCTTGCAGAATCGCTTTGTCTGGGAAACTGCGTTAAACTTCAGCACCATGGTATATAGATTATCTTTTTGCATAAATTTAATTGTATTCACAATGCAAATCAAAAACAGCCTCCTTGGCAAGAGACTGTTATTATGGAGGATACCTTTCAAAATTAAACAAGTTCTGAGCACTTAGCTTGCCTTGTGCAAGGCAGTCTTAGCAAACTAATCCTTCTATTTTAACATTTTATAGTCTCAAATCACAGAGACACTTGCATTTTGTTTAATAAAATAGGACTCTCTTCCAGTTTAAGTTAAAATAATCAAATTAGTCAGATTATTCACATTTAGCAGCACCACAGCTGAGGTTGCTGCAAGTTTTTAGCTTTTTCCCCAGTATAACTAATACGGAGTACTGTTTTATACCTTAACTGAGATTCTAAACCCACCAAAAGAAATGGTTTTGGGGTTTTTTTTGAGACAATAAGTGGCTGTCAATATCATGGATGCTTGTCCCAGAGCTTTTCCACAGAGCTGAATCTTCAAAATCCAGCCAAAGCTTCCTACCATCCTGCCAGCCAGGCGCTATGGTGGCCTTCCCAGTCTGGAGAAAGCAACGTTAAAACCTCAAAGATTTTCCAAAATGTTTTATGAGTTATCGGCGAGGATCTCATTTTCTCTCTACAAATTTGGTATATGCATCCTTTTAAATTCAAATGGCACTTAAAATTCTCTCACTTCATTGGTATACAAATTTATTATTGTGTTTGAAAATGGTATGATGTCATACAGTACTAAGATATTAATGACAAAACCAAATCACAGTCACTCTGGGAAAGAAGCTGTCTTTATCTACACATTTCCAGGGTATCTAGCAGATGTAGGTCCTGTGCTTGCATCTGAGGACTCAGGCATATCACCACACTGCAAATATGAAACAACAGAAATTTAATAGTGGTAGTAGCAAATAGCACCAAAAGAGCCTTTGTGTAACAAGTTTTGGTACCTTTCTGTATCTAACAGTAGTCAAATGCCATTGAGAAGATTTTAGAAATTCATTTCAAGCCAATGCTTCCAAATGGAAGCAAATGTCATAGTGGAACCATGGTTTTAGTGAAGAGCAATTGTGTGATTTTCTTATTGAAATGTACTTACAAACTTGTTCTTTCATGTTCTCTAGCATGATTCATATATTACTTGGTTTCCCTGCATTTCAGACTGATATTCCTTTCTCATTAGCATAGGAAGCAGAATATGCAGCAGCTTTTATTCCAGTCCATCTGATTTACTATTAGCAGCCACAGCTAAGGGTTAAGATTCTGGACCACAGCTTGTTATTATTAATGCAAGCCTTACAGTCACCACTAAAATAGGCAAAAGATTTGCCATACTTTTACCAGAAAGGTATGAGGTAAATGGTTGTACAGGGCTATTGGCCAACAAATGTTAAAAACTAAAGAATGGATCTCTTTTAAAAATATATTTTGAAAAGAACGTTGAGCTCCCTCAGGTCATAAATCCTCTGGTCCCCCCTGTGTGGTCCTCAAGCATAAATTAATCACTTCTTATAAAAGCACCTGTGAATTAAAGCAATTTTAAGCATAAAATATAGGTTTGATTACCAGTTCTCGATATCTTAGTCACAGCAGCAATGTAGGTTAGATTGACAGTGTTGGTAATATTTTCTGGGACTAATTAAAGCCATGAATTATTTAACTGTCTGACAAATAAACAGGTCACATGAGCTTTCTCTTATTATTACAACTTGTATCTATTATAAAACCTTTCCTCTCAAAAGTGTAATAACTGAGCAAAACTCCTGTGGAAGTTAGTGTATGTCAATATAACTTTAGATCAGAAATCAGGAAACAAACTACCTTACAAAATCCTGAAACACATGGTTAGCTCTCATATTGCTGATTTCTGGAGCTTTCTTCTGGAAAAAAACCAAACTCCTGCATTATAATTTGCACAAGATGGCTCATCATTTCAGGTTTTACCTCCATTGTCATTAGTTACTATCTGGAAATACAGACTTTTTTTTTTTACATTGAGTTGGCATTAATTTATGAATTTTTATGAGCTACCAAGGAGCTTCATAGGAATTGTAATTCGTGTTCCTTTATGTCACTAGACTACTTGCTGAGTCACACACCTTAGATACAATATCTGTCTAGGCAAGACATTCCAGTGTCTCATGCACATGAAGCTTAGCAGCTGAATCTTTTTCTGACAAAAATAGGAATATTTTTTTTAATTTCATCCTGCCTTTTTAAAAAAAAAAAAACAAACAGGATTTGGACTAGAAGCATACATCTCTTGCTTTACTGAAATAAAAGTCCTTTCCTTGTGGTCAACAGGTTCTGCTGTGCTAAGAGCCCAAGGTATTTGATAACTCCACAATGCACTGGTGAGTTCTTAGATTGTCACTTTTTAAAGGTATGTTTCCACTTCAGGAAGAAAAGATGCTCCAGAAAAATAGCACATCCTCTAGGACCACTTTCCCAATCTGACCTGCAAGGGGAATTTTTCCAAACATAAAACTGTAATTCAAGGAAGAAAAGAAAAAACGTAATTGGCTTGAGGAGAGGGACCTTCTTTTCCACCAGGCATTCATTTATTCTTCCTCAGACTGCCATACTGTGATCTGAGTTCATGCCTTTGGAAAAAGAAGTCTGTAGAAAATTGTGAGATATGATGACCTATTTACAGATCTGCTGCAACACAGGAAGAAGTAAAAATCTAGCTTGGGAAAAGTCAACTGTAGGGGGGAAAAAACAGTTTTAAACAGTATTACAGGTTTACAACAATAATATTTGGAAAGTCATTTTCATCTCCACCCATCTCAAATAGTAAAATACTTCATCTTATCGTAATTTTCAAATGTTCATAATTATTCATATTATTTTACTAATTAAGGGCCAGCCACTGTGGCCCATTGTGGCACATTTTGGCACAGATTTGTATTGTCCTTCATCATGTTTTTCCTACCTTGTACATTGAAGAGCTACAAGCCACAGGTCCTTGTTCTCTGGTTTTAAACCACTACCACCAGAAAAATCTCTAAGCAATCACTCTTCTTCCAGTTAACTTGAGGAGGTTACAAATGGCAGAGGGGAGGGGACCAGAGCTGCCCACTTCTACCGCAAATTCTCTAGTTTCTGGATGCTGCTGGGGATACTGCCTCTGCTTCATCTCATCCTTCTTCCCCCTGGAAATCACCACTTAAAAGGTACGAACCCTCATGAGAGGCTTTATAAAATTAGGGTGGCATTTCTGAAAGCACTGAAGGATTTGGCTCAGTCTTGCTCTCACTGAAATGAAAGCTAAAACTCTTATTGGCATCAAGGGGAAATAATAACCTCTTCGGCAGGGGCTAACATGCAGCATGCTTCAGAAACGCAGCTCCCCACAAGTTACACACGTTACTGTAAAACTAAAGATTTGAGGCATTTCTTTCAACACATTCATATTCTTCCATTCACATATATGTCTTGCAAATGGGAATACAGTCACTTACGCTTGTAGCTAAAACGGTGCCTATTTTGTCAGCTCAGCAGCTGAAGAGTGGGGCAATAAAAGGTAAGATCAAAGGGCTTAAATAGCCTCTGCGGTCAGAATGACAAAATGCTTACAGCCTCGAATAGGATGTAGTCATTAGACTGGGGAAATGAACGATTTTGCTGAATGGGCACAATGGTAACTGATTTGGAGTGAAACAATGGGCCTTCACCTCATTGTAAGATCAGGAAGATTTGCTAGGTACACAGGAACACTGCAGCTTCGTTTTGAAGTTAATATGGGATGAATAAAACAATGGGAGAAATGATCCAAGCAGGGCAACATTAGAGCAAGTACATTGATGGGGTCAGGGTATTTTGACCTTTAGGGTTAACCAGATCAAAGGGTTTGCTGATTAGCAAAGTTGCTTTTTTTCTTTTTTTAATTACCGTAAAATTGGCGTCTCCATGGTTATTCTTTTAGTTACCTTTGCAGGTAGACATTGTCTATACGAAGCAGAAAAAATAGTTCATGACAAGCTCTTTGTAATTTGAGAAGAGAAGGTGCATCCACTACAGGAAAACAAATCTGTGGAATGTGTTTTCTTAAGGATGATACTAATTCCTCCTATAACATAAATGCCTGATCAAGGCCCATTGCACTCAATGGAAAAGCTGCTTAATGGCTTCAGAGAAGTTTGTCTCAGCCTTTAAAAGAAGTTACCTAGCTTATTTTATCAAGTAACTAGGCCTCCTTTTCTGTTTTCACTCCATAATATTTTAAATGTATGAAAAAGTAAGGTCATTGTTTTAATTGCAAATATGGTGCCATAATAATAGGAGAGAGGAGAGCTAAGAAGGTGCATTTCTACAAATTAATATAGTGTTCTACCATATTAATATGTCATACTTCTATGGTCCTTTTTACTTCTGAAGTATGAGAGGTGGACCCACATCGTGGTCTGCTCTTTTTGCAAGACAATGAAAAAGCAGAATTAAAAACTTCACTTACTAGAATTAGGCACCTCAATCCATATTTAGGCAAATGGATTTGAAAGTGTGGCCCTCAAAGACATGCCAATGGCCGCCAAAATTTTCCATGCTACTCTGCCTCTTTAGAGTTGTTTTAATTATCTTACATGAAGAAATTGCCCAGGATAATCTTCAGTTCTCCTTCTCACTCCCACAGCTAAGGAAAATGAGTGCAACCAAGGCATTTAAAAAATATTCAGTTACCTCTGCGTATTGCATTGTGTCCTTGGTTATTTGGAAGACATTTCAAGTTCAAACCAGTTGTTCAGGAACAGAGGGAGCAGATTTAGATGTAAAAACCCAGATACCATTTAGGAAAAGACTGGGAGCTCTGCAGTCCTTCCTCCATTGTCTTCTTGTTTTCAGGCAACTTGTGATCCTGAAACCTCGTATCATTTCCTAATATTTCTGTGAATGACTTAGAACCTCATCTTCTCTACATCTCCTTCAGAAAATCCTATCTATCAGTTAAAGGTCTAAGTCCAAGGGAGCTGCTTCTGGATCCTTGGCTTTCTAATTAAAAAACAGCCCTTTCACATGGAAATCTCAAAAATCTAAACAAATTTAACATGCTCCCGTTATCATTTGGTTGATAAGCTCATTTTTATATTTTTAAGACAGCTGAAAAAAAAAATCTGCCAAATTCAGATGAGGGCTGTATCTTCATGTCTCCCAGATGTTATTCAGCACATGTTTTGTGCTTGCATCTGTGCTTGCCTGCTGCAAGAGAAAAAGGTGTTTTCCAAGTTATATTTGTAATGGAAAAGTAGCAAAGCATATTTTTTTTTTCATATCAGAAAAGGGGCATGATATATCAGAGGGTACAAATACATTCAGATTACTCTTGAAGTCATCCTGTTAGAACCCCAACATAACTTTGCCTTTCACCTAGAAGTGATTGCTATTTAGAAGCAGTCTACAGTCTACATATTTAGTTCAAGAGACTGTTCCATCCTATTGACCCACTGCTTTCAGATCTATACATGCTCACATACAAGTAGTGCCTGTTAGTGGTCATGCACCCGTGGGATTTTTTTTAAGACTCCTTATTAGAAATATCTTCCAAATAAATATCCTCATAGTTGGATGGGTTGACTTATTATAGTATGTATTTCAAATTTCTCAAGATATTCCTCTTTGAGAATTACAGGTTTACATATCAAAATGGAAGTTTAGAGGAAAGTTATGAAATTGAGAGGAAATGAAAATGTACTAAATCTTGACTCAAATATTAAATACCTTTTAGATATGTCCTATACTTTGTTCAAGAAAATTATTTACCTGTAACTCAGTTTCCTTAGGATGTAAGAAAAGTGAGACAAATAAACCTTTCACCTGTATTTGTTAAACATTTCCTCCTGACTGCACTTTAAGAAGCAGGTATGTATGCTTTAAATCTCTATCTATATGTATTCTAGAATATTTTATGAACTCAGCGCAAGACATCTCCAAGAAAATTTGGTTTTACAATATGTTTCCATTGAGAGGATGAGACCAAATTCAACATTAAAAGATGGCATCAAAAGATGCTCTGAACTGGAGAGTGTATATACACACTAAGAATTACAATAACCTTTCTACATTAAACCAAAAAAGAAAGCAGACATTTTTCCAAAGAAGCCAGGAGAGCAAGCACTGAGCTGTATATAAGTATCTCACAAATGTTAATGCATATGTCCTGAAGTAAGAAGGTTATGTTATTTCTGCTTTAGAGAAAGAGAACTGAGAACAGAAGAAGAAACTCTAATGCTGTAGCTGACAGTGGCCACCTTACTGCTTTGAGTGAGGTCAAGGTTTCACTCATAGGCATTGAACAGAAGCT
Source organism: Anarhynchus alexandrinus (assembly GCA_008711295.1). NCBI lineage: Eukaryota > Metazoa > Chordata > Aves > Charadriiformes > Charadriidae > Anarhynchus > Anarhynchus alexandrinus. Next base: position 1,737,006 of record VUYV01000079.1, on the reverse strand, counting down.
TTCATTTAATTTCATTTCAATTTCAGTAATTTAATTTCTAAGCTCTAAGCCTCAAAGTTTAGCTACTGATTTTACCAGGGATGTAAAACTTTTTGGGGAGCTGAGTCTTAAAAATTTTATGGCATTTAATCGCTTGTGATAAACATTTGCTTTAAAAGAATTTCCACATTAGCTCTGTGATACTTCCTCAAGACATTGCAGTGGGCCAAAGCAACTCAGATGGACCGTTATGGGGAGTGCCCAAGAGCACACTCCTCCTGGACACTCCTCCTAACCACTGTCCTCTTCCTGCTCAGGAGGACAGTGGTTAGGACATTCTTGGAGATCCTGTGATTGCTTTCAAAGATTTTGGAAAACAGCCTTTATGGAAAATATCTGGAACTCCCTCAGACTGGCATAATTTCAGACCTCATAGACCAAGAAGGCATTCAAAGCAAAACCCAGCTCCTGAAGGGATAATTTATATGGAAATTTTGCAGTGTTTGGTATTTAGGAACCTGGATTCTATCCATTGCTAACTTATTATTTTTTTTCGTAATTTGCCCAGAAGGCTTATGAAATGCATTATAAATCCTACATTTAAGAAAAGAGATACTATTGTGTTCTCCCATAGTCGTGCTGTCACTTAAGCAAATGGCTCTCAGAAAGATCTCTACAGTTGGACCCATCCTTGTTCTAGCCAGGATTTATAAGGTAGCCCCATACAAAAGGAACAACATGTTCAAAGAAAAGATCAAATTAAATGTGTAACTCAGGCTCCAGCTTGGCATCTACTGTGTTAGATTCTAAATCAGCTACTAGAACATACCTGGTGAGCAGCTGCAGACTGCTGCTGAGTTATCAGAGACCTCCCACTTGGTTACTTTCTGTCTGCTGGATCTACTTCTACACCCTAATTGTACATGAAGTGTCATGAAAGGGGAATTCCAGTGCTGAGAGGGGAGAGGTGGAGGTTTGCTTTGGGAAAGGATGATATGACTTGCTGTGCAGGCACAATGGCTTAAGAAAGCACAGTTTTGTGAGTGCTGGTCAAATGAAAATCCCTTACACCAGGCAAATAAGAAAATTAAAATATTGGTGGGTTTAATGCATGTAAATATTTCAAGTTTAATTTGCCTTTTAAAGTTGCAATTATATGTAAGTGACAGATGATTTACTGATTTCAAGGGATGGACATGCTAACAGAGTGACCACACGTAGTCTCAGCGAATCGAATCCTTGGCATGACAGACAAAATCTGAGATGAAGTGTTTGAGACAGAAAAATCTCTCCTTCCTCCCTGCAGTCCCATGCATGATTACAGTTTCCACTTCTGCTAGCTTTTGGAAGCCTAAATGAAGCAATGCCTGCGACAAACCCGGTATTAGGGGCAGCAATGCAAATCTCAGGGCCCTGGCTACTGAAAGCATAGTGGAGGGAATGGTCACTCCAGCTCTATGCTTTGGCCCAGGAGAAGCTGGTGCAGTGTAAAGGCTGAAGAAACATGTGCCAGGTAGCCACAAGGTGAGCACAAGAGGAGGCACCCACCCCTGCAGTAACCAAAACTCTGGAAAAGCCTCTCACTCGGCTGCTGCCCTTCTCATCCTGCCCCAGACCTCAGCCCCACATTCTGCAGGAGACAAACAGCCCTGAAAATCAGGCCCCTTTAAAGAGCTCATGCTAAGCAGTCAAAATCAATTAGCACTCTCAAAGTAGGATGAATAATAATGGATTCAGAATTGCCTTGGTACTCAGGGGACTGGGATTCAAGTCTTACCTCTCTCAGACTTCCTCTGTGACCTTGGGCAAACCTATCTGTTGCTCTTTTCCTCTAAATCATGTTTTATATATTTTTACCTCACAGAGCTTTTGCAAATGTTTTTGAATCCTTTAATTGCAAAGTACTCAAATTCTGTACTTCATTAATCTATACAGAGTTTTGAAAATATGAGGTTGTGTGATTTTCTTCCCTAGACGCACTGAGCTAATTGCAGTATCTTTTGGAGCTGTATTACCATTTTCTTAAATGATCTACAAAAAACATTTAAAGATGCAATGAAATAAGGTGGGTGCAATAATTATATTTTCCTCAAGAATCTCTGGTAAGGGATAGGAAGAGAATGACTACATTAATTTTTATTTTTTTTTTCATTGAGACAGGTGAAGGGCCCAGACAACTAAGCCTCTTTTCTTTCAGAAGCAGGAAAAGACTCACAGGTGTTGATGAAATCACCAGGATGCAAACAGGAAGGAAAAAAATGAACCACACACCTAGGACAGTGAACTGTTTCAAAGGCAAAAGTGATAGTTAGTCATACTTGAAAATCCATAAAAGATGAGCAGCTTTGAAAATCACCCTCTATGCACATGCGATGTTTGTAAAGGTACCTGCTGTAGTGGTAAGTAAATATTGACACCTGCCTGCCATAAGCATTCTGCACAAGGTAGCATCTTTCTGGATTTTGTAGTCTGTAAGTCCTGGATGTTTTCTAGAAAAAAAAAAAGCATGTTCCATAAATTCATGACAAACTTTTATAGCAACGTTTTCAAATTTAAAGTGTCTAAATATATTAGAAGGCACGTACACATGTGTATGTATGCACACATATGTACACTTTCAGATCCACATATACACAAAAGAAATGCACTAAATTCAGGGTTTGTGTCTTCACGGTCTTAGTTGAAGGGAAATTTCTTGCTGCTTAACCTTTGGGTTTGTTTTATTTTAAGACAGTTACACTTTTCTTTATACTTTAAAAATTAGGGTGCTTTTTCTTCCCCCTATCCTTGTTTCATGCAGATGATGAACCCTTTGAAATGTGCTTGCTCTTGTTGCCCACTAGAAGGAGAGGGGTGAATGCCACATATCTAATTGTGTGTCTCCACAGAAACTTTCCTCTAATTCCTGGTTGCTAACCCACATTCTTTAAGTCCTCTGGCCTCTTTCCCAACACTCCTCCTCTGTCTCACAAAGAAAAGAATTTGCTTTTTTTCCCCCCTATCCAAGGTCTTTTCTCATTTCAAAGCAAGCTACTTGAATGACTATTCAGTGTGTGCAGAATGAGGTCTCTCCACAACACTATGCTATAGTAAAAGCCGTGTGTGCTTATAAAGGCTGCTTGAAGGCAGCCCTACCCCACAGTGGCCCAGGCGGCATACACAGCACCCTGACCTAGCCATCTGTATGCAAATCTCCACAGACTAAGTAAACTTTCATAAAAATGTTCTGGCCCCTCTTTCTGTGTGTTTAGCAATTATTAGTGCACATTGGTCCTTTGTGTTATATTATTATGCTTTGTGTGCAGAGGAGACTCCCTGGCACCTGCGCTTGTAGGTGGCAGATGGCAGTTCTTGGCAGCAATACGGAAGTTTTCCTGAATGCAGCTAAGCCACAAACTGGCATCTTTTATTTCTTTATGCCTGTACTGAGGAGAAAGGATTAGTGGTAGATTACCAGTAGCCTATCAAGGTATTTAACAAAAAAAAAAAAAAGAGAGAGAGAGGGGGGAAAAATTCTAGTGAATGTTTTCAAAAAGAAAAGGAGAGAAAAAGAGGAGACTGTACAGCAATAACTTGCATTAAAAATTGCCAACAAATATCTATGTATTAATTCAGACTTTTACACACAGAGGTCACAATTTTACCTTTTTCACAAGGGTGAAAAATAGATGCCTTGCCGCTAAATTCATGTTTCTGGAATATTTACTATATTTTTCTCCTGTGTATTTATGTGGAGGTTTAACATGACTGCTATGTTATTGATAAACTGTCTGTTATTATAAAGGATCACAAGGTGTCCAACAATCTGATAACACAGAGAGCAATCAAAATGCAGCTGGCTCTGGGGTGTGGAGAACCATTAAATCAACCGCTGCTGCTCAGGGTGCTGCACAGCATGAGTGGAAAGGAGAAATGCTGGCTAATAACATCTACTTGTGAATACTTAAAGGCAGGAGTGGTTTCTGTCTGAAATTAGACACTAAAGAAATCAAGAAATCAATGAAGTGCATATAAAGCTTCTAGATGCTAAAAGAGGGCATACATTATCGATGAGTACGAGCTAGGAATGGTGGGCCCAGTAAAACAGAAGAGCGAATGATTCCTACGGAAGGAAATAGCGGGAAGGAGGAGGCTCTGGGAAGTTGTTCCCAGTCTCTTTCTGACTCTGTCAGCTCCTGAGGTGGAAGGCCAGCTGTGATTTCTAAGAATGGGTGTTTCTATGGCTTATATCATCTTCCTCAGTAACCGAGTTTCCAGGACTACAAACAGCATCTTAAAAGAGTCTTTTTCTGTATGTTTCATTTTTATAGCATGTTTCCGTGGTACATGATTTCTGCCCTTTAAACCATTTTTAATAAATGCTATCATTCTCTTTGACTACGTCCAGTGTTAGACTTCTCAGAAGATCACACAGAAGCATAATACTCAAGGGAGAAATAGTCTGCTGTGGATAGAGCGGTTCTCACCCCATTAGGTGGGCAAAAGAGAGAGTGTTTGAACCACAGACCTCAGAGCACAGGGAAAATACTGTCTCGTTCCAAGGTAAGCCAGGGAGACTGTACCACGGCAATGCAACCTTAGGTGGCCTTTTTAGAGCAAAGATATAGGAAAAAATATATGGAAAGGGAGCAAGGCACATAAAACAGAAAAAGGGATGGGGAGAAAAAAAGAAGGGGTACAGAAGGAGTAGGGAAAATAAAAATAAAAGATCAAAATATTAGGTGACAAAAATAGTAAAACAAATCAAAGAAAATACATATATACTCAGAAAAGCCCACACCACACAAAAGAAAACAAACAAAAAATCACCAAAAACCAAGATGGATAAAAACATGCATGGAGGGAAAAACAATTAAGGGAAAACAGAGACAGAATGAAACATAAACTGATGATATTGTACCCAGACATAGGAAAGAATAACGGGGCGCACCTCAAAAAAGTGTAGGAACAATTGTTGCTGGAATAGTATAACCGCAGACGCAGTCTGCCCGTGCAAAAACCACTTGAAGTGGACACAGTAACACTTAACTAAGACGACCCTTTGAAAAGGACAGGGAAGTCCACTACTTATCAATATCAGCCAGTACAGAGCACACTACTGTATTTTAAGTGATAAAATCCCATGGCTGTGCAGATGCCTTCAAACCCGCAGCTCAAAAACACACTTAACCTTGTTCCATATATATTTTAATTGTCACTCAATGTGGTTAATATTGTTGCTGTATGTTTCTTATTACCTTTCTGAAGACACATGTAGTGCAGCAACTGCAGGGATGGAGCTACCACAAAGGCAAAGCACCCATCTTTCTGTTACTTCCATCCTTCCACAAAGCACATGGTGCTAAATAGTACAGGTTAAACCTGTTAATTTATCTTTCAAAATTTCTGTCTGACTAGGGAGAATGTCATGGTCTTGACAACACTGGAGCAATATTCCAGCTATGTTAATTATAGTAAAGGCTGAGAAGTGAGAAAAAAAAAAAAAAAGAAGGTATTTGGCAATTAGACTAAAAGGAGGGAGATTCATAGATTCAGCCTACCTGCTACAGTGAGACATATTGTACAATAACTTCAACAATTACTCGGATTTCCCATGTTCAGGCAATAAAACTTTTTTCCAGAAGCTAAATTAAAGCATGTATTTTAGAATGCAAAACTTATTTTAAGGACATCAGGGGGTAGTGTAAAGCCCGTACACGGAAGCTATCCATCCTGCAGAAAGAAAGTGTTGATTTTATTGTACTTCAGTTCATTCTTAAAGACAGAGAATCCCCTCCAGGGCATGCAGGAAAGTAACTGCTGACACTGGCTTTCTTACTCAGAGAATTGCTTATCATTATTTTTGGAATAAAAGTTATTTTGGTTGTATTTTAGAACTAGTAAACAGAAGACTTGGTAAGTATACATACATATACCTACATATTTACATACACACACACAAACACACACTCCTATGTTTATGAAAAGGCCTCTTGGTGTAACATTTAAAAGGAATTTAGTCGAAGAACTTTACAAATGACAGCCCTAAGGCACCAGTAGAAATTGAGGAGCTTGTGACCCCGGCTAGACTGAGCTATTACGAATGTAACATACTGTAAAGCAGATGTCCAGACTCAGAAGTGCCTCAGGTGCATCATTCATCCTCAGACATACGGCAGAGACATTGAGCTTACACCATCTGAAAACTTCTGGAGTTTAGTATTAATTCTCCCACCCAATAACAATTGTCTTATGCAGCTGTTAGAAATTACAGCATGACTGAAAGGAAGAGTTTTATTTCTGTTTCCATTTATTTTCTTTTCAGTGGCAAGAGGGTAAAGTGATTTTACAGAGCACAGAACTGTATTCAGTAAGGACCAGTGCTCACCATTGTTATCTGAGTGTGATGCTCGAGAAGTTAATAAAAAAGCAGGCAGACAGTCTCCTTTGGAAGATTCAAAAAGCGTCTGCTTCTCTCCAGTGGACAACAGGGCACCTAGCCACTTACTTGAGTTTACCAAGCATTTACAGTGTAAGTTCAAGTAAGGTGCCAATTCAAAGCAAGCTCAAAGACATTCAATGGGTACTAAAAAGTCACTTCAGCTTCAAATTTTTGTTTCTCCAAAGATACAGGAACTGAAATTCTGCTAGTTTTCTTGGGACATTGTTTGATATGTTGGTTGACATCACTTTGGTATCTTTTCAGAAGATGCCTACAGTTCTGTTGAATCACTGCTTCCTCCTCTGCTTTGATCTATCTGATGAACCTATGGTTTTTGTAACTTGTAGTTACAGAAGAAAAAGTGTCATCTTGCAAGATACCAAAACCACATGGCACTCATTAAAATTACCATTTGTAACAACACACAATGCTTGATGTTCCACACAGGCCCATCCAAAGGCTCTGCTTTCCCCCTGCTCACCTCCCTCACCTTGTTTGTGTACCAGACTGTGGAGGCACCTGAGCTGAACGCTCGCTCCTACACAAAGGCAAGGGCTAGTAGTGTCATCTGTGGAGATCGGTCAGCTTTGCAGCCTTCTCCCCTGTTCTGAAATGTGTGAGGCCATACTGAAAAGCACATTCATTTTTTCTGAATTAATGCTGGAAGCTGCTGGTATTACAGAAATCAGTTTTTAAGTACTGGATTGAGGTTTAAATCAGTAAAAAAGTAATTGCAGATTATTAGATCACTTGAAATATACCACTACAAAGCAAAGTATCTTTTTTTAAAATGGGAAATACATAAATTTGTATAAACTGTCCTATATAAACACCTCATCTTTTTGCCATGATTGTATTTTTACTGTCCCTCTGGAGGAAAAAAGTTATAACGGCACCAGGAGAAATAAAATCCCAAACCCCTTGGTCCTAATTCTTATAATATTTGTACTTTGGAGCCAAGGAAACATTTTTTCACCTCATGTACACTGGGATGACAGCACACTCTGCCCCAGGAAATGACTACTGATAAACTGAACCTTGCCAGGTCTCGTTCCTTGGCCCAGAGGCCAGCTGCTGTGGTCTGGTCAAGTCTATGCTACTAAACTTTCTTAGTTTCCAAAACAAGATGGCCACAACCAAACTACCTATTGGGAGTGGTCCCTGGCCTGTTCAAACTCCTGAACTTTGCCTGGGAATTGTCTGGGAGACTGTTAATCAGCCTTGATCAAAGTTGTGCCAGGGAATGTTTTTCAGCAGTATAAATTATTGAGTTTCAGTAATGGCTCTGGCTCCCGTTAGTTCACTGGTATAGATACAACCAACAAGAATGGAATAATGATTGATCTTTACATGCATTTATTTCTTTTCCTTTCACGACACAAGGAAATCAAATAACAGCATTTTATGCATTAGAGATTAGTGCTCACCAGAATTATCTGAATACAACACTTTTAGATAACTCAGTAGAGCCATATAGATATATATACGCATTTACATATCTATATGTGGATACGGCTATATTCATTTATATATATATATATTTATAGCAAAAATTTTGGAGGGGCCATTTAATTTCGCCCTTGGAAGCCTCAGTCTGTTAGAGGCCAGGAAATTATATAATATTGGGGCAGACCCTCTTTATATCTTCATCTGACATTGGCCATTGCTGAAGATAGGATCCAGGACTTGATGAACCTTCAATTTTACCCCATGCAACAATACTGGTGTTTAGAAAGCCTGTCCAGGTTCTAGGAAATGTATTTTTTTGATCGTCCAAGCATACACACACAAACTAATAATGTGACAATATTCCATTTTTTTGGTTTCATTTTCCATTTCACTCTATCATCTTAGATATCCTTTATGGTGAACATCCCAAAAACACATGTCAGGCAATAATAAGGCAAATGAAGTCTTGTCCCTCAGGTTTAGCTGCAAAATTCTATTCCTAATTTATCTGTAGTTCATAAGAGTTCAAGATCTGATCATTAATGAAGATTTAACTCATTCTACATCCTAACTCTGTGAGATGTGCATGTGTACAATGCTGTTCCATAGAGTTAGGTTACTTCAGACTTTCCCAGCAAATTATTTGAAGTGCTCCAGACATGATGTCTAAGATAGCTTTTCTTTTAAATTAAGCAAGGCATCCTCATGAATTAGCGTAGTAGTAGCCTCACCCAAATACCACTGAAACCATTGGAATTTTTCCATTGACTTAGTGAGGTTTGGTTCAAGCTCTATCGAATCTCATCCAGATATTGTCTGATGAGAAAATATGTGTGTGCTTCAAAATGCTCCCACACTTTGTAAAAGGGATGGGAGTCGGGTGAAAAAACTGCAGGAAAAAATAATGGGAACACTTATCTGGGCAAGTAACCTTTGAAACTGATCATCATAAGTTAAAAGCCAGTATCTCACCAAAACAGTGAAACCTATCCAAATCTTGATTGAATAATTTTGATCCAGGCTATCAAGATGCTTCATTCCTTTCATGATATAGCACTGTAAAGTCTTGCTGAACTCAAATAATTCAGAAAGCACTCAGCACCTTGCAGAAATGAAGGAAAGCACCTTTTGAGGGAAGACACCCTCTCACAAATATGCTTATGGAAAAGCTTATTATTATTTTCAGACATCCAGTTGAAATCTGTGGGATTTGTCTCATCTTACTGTAACCACTAAGAAGTAAGGCATTATTCACCTTGGAATTCCCTTTTGTCAAAGGAGAGATGGGCATCTCAGAAGAGATTTCTCACAGCTCTCTTAGACATCTGCCTCGGTATGAAGTGAATTGCCTTCTGGGAGTGCCCATCTCTTACCATTGGCTGCTGGGAAGCCCTGGAAGATTTGCTTGGAATATACACATAACTGAAGTTGAGATGGATCACAGTCTGAGAATATTGGTACTTTTCTGCATGTTATGTAAATTACTGCTGACTTTACTACGCAGATATGATCATTTGTGTCCCAGCTTTACAAGGCTGATGGGACTGTCCATTTCCATCCCACTACCATTCATGATTTTCACATGGGACCTGAGCCACCTTTATAAAATCAATGAGAGTTGAATCAAGTATTGTGTTGAAAATAATGCTCCAGAAACTTTAAAGAAGCCCTGGCCTCCTGGGAATCTTCCCCTCTGCCAGGGGAATTCCACTGATCAAAAAAAAAAAAAACAACAACACAAAACCAAAAAAACCAACACCCACAAACAAACAACAAAACCCCAAACCCACAACCATAAACATCAACTTCCTGCAGAACAAGTGAAAACATAATGCTCCAGGATTGCATATCCAAGGAGAAAATTTTAGTGACTAAAAGCAGTGACTGGTGAGGAAATTTCTGGGAAAAAGATCACAAAGCAGAATGAAATGAGGAATGTAATAGTTTATCTTTAGAGAAAAAGCTGAATGATTCACCTTACCCCCTTTGCAATATGCTCCTAAATACAAGTAGTGTGCAACACACTTAAATACTCTGAGATTACAGGTGAAGCCATGGTCCTAACAAACTGAAAACCTGTAATGAAACTTGATAGGCTAGTTAAAACAAAAATAGCTTCGATTTTTACATAAATCATACTGCATTACATCCATAAACTTGAGCCTTGTAATATGTGAGAGATTTTCAAATGTTGCTTGGCAGTCATTCATTGGGAGGAATTAACTCTACCGGCCTTGAGATAGATTGAGGGCAACAGGAGGATGCAAAAGGCAAGGCTCGTATTCATTGGAGGTTCATGGTATTTACAGTGTTTTAAACAATCATGTTCTAAGGTTGATTTTGCAGCCTGCCTTAGTCACTATCTCCAGTCAAGGCTCTTGTGTAAATGGGGTTTGTTCCACCCCGACAGTGTGCCTATTGTAACTTGGGGCCACCTGTTAGACAGCATGAAGTGTTGCCTAAAAAAATACACAATAAGCAGATTGTTTGTTACAGTTGTGCACAGACAACTGTATTAGTGTTCTTCACACCATATGTCTATATAAACAGAGCTGCAGTGAGCTATTCACCAGAGACTCAAACACTGATGAAGAAGCTTCTCTTAAAAGACCCGGGGCTTACAAGCATTGGTTCACCTGTTAGGCTTACATCAGGATTTCAAATGCTTGGCTTCAAAGGATAAATATTCCTTCAGAACTTTTTGCAGGAAGTTCTATGCTAGAAGCAAAAATAAAAAACCCACGCAAACAAAAATACCCACCCCATACCAACATAAACTCCACATTTGGTGGTTTTAGTAGTTGTGTGCAAAGGGAAGGAGAGGGAAATTGGCTTTACAGAAGCAGTTTGACTACCTTCAGAAGTAAAAATAATATTATATGATTTTATAACACATATGATAATTGCTGTTGTTGCTATTATCAAATACACCTTCATTCATGTGTCAAGACTAAGTTTGAAGTCTCATAAGATGACTTTGTGAGCTCAGTCATATCCAGGGTTCTCACAGTCTTGGTGAGACTACCTTGGACAGCCTCTTTTATTCATTTCACTTTTTCACAAGGTGAGATTTTGAGGGAGGGAAAGGAATGAAAATGTCTCTTTTTGTTTTGTGTAAGGAAAAATGTTACAGTAAAATAAGTAACAGACACCACTGATAGCCATGGGGTAAGAAAGAATAGAATAGAATAGAATAGAATAGAATAGAATAGAATAGAATAGAATAGAATAGAATAGAATAGAATAGAAATTACACAAGTCTTTTAACAAGGTTCATGCAAAGACAATCAATTCTGTAAACCCAGATCTCAGTAGTTATTGTGCGATGTGATCATAAAAGGCATATCAAGGCCCAACAAGCTCTGTTACACAACTGCCTGACAGTACTGGAGTATATGTGAGGAAGCATATATTAATGTCTATTCCTCCTGTTGCAGAGAAGAGGCATGGAGCAAAAGTCTCTTTGGCTGCCATCCTCCTGCATCAGTTTGCCTCCTGGAGCTGGTGCAGGTGTGGGACATAAACTCTTCCAGCAGAAAAGCCCATTGCAGCTAAGTCCTCCTGGAGCAAGGACACAGAACCAGAACACGAAATGGGGGTCACCATCTGGAGCCTGCTCTGCTGCTACAGCAGCCTCGCTCAATATTATGCTCTCCAAGGCTAAATTATTACATGATTCTCCAGCCCCTACAAAGACAGATTTTTGAGGAGGCTCTTCCTACAGCACTAAAGCTGATCCCCAACAAGCAAGACACCTATCAGAAAACAACAACAAAAAAAAAGGAATTATGAGGGGATTTTTATTCTCCAGCATAGAGCAAAAGAACCTCAGCAATTTATTTTCTAATGACTGTTATAAGAGTTCACTTTATAGCTGAAGTCCTCTAACCAGCATAGATCTACTGTTCTAGCTCCAAATACATACTGGAATTATTTTAAGCCTGTTTTCAAGTATGAAGTGTTTACTCTGATACTGTTAAAAAGTCGCTGTGCAGGTTTTGGCTCTATTCAAAACAAAAACATTACAAACTCATCTTCTGTCTTTTTTGTCTTTTTTTTTGGTTTGTTTTCAGAAAGGAGTGTTTGCTCTAAGGAGCAGCATTAAAGAGAAGATTTTTAAAAGGTTCTGCTTCAAGGTTAGTTAACTCACATTTTTTTCACAAATTACCATGAAAGCTTTTTCCCTGTGCTGGTTTCTTTCTATTAACACAAAGAATACAATGCCTCCCAGTTTTACACATTATATTGGTCTCAGTTTGGAATAATATTTTATTTAATAATATAGGCATCATTTTTTTAAAAAAAAAAGTCAAGCTATTGTGTTTTCTCAGCACTGTTCTGTGTAATATTTCTGAATTTCTTTTTACTTCATTGTAGAAACACTTTTTATATCCAGATGCATGGTAAAGTCTAAAGCTGCACATGTTTCATATCCTTCTTTCCGAAGTCAAATATCTGAATTAGTTCATGGTTAAATAAGTCCAGTTTGGAAACAGTTTTCCTGACTATGCCTATGGTGGCACTCTGGATGGGTGCTGAAATTAGTTCATAATGGTAATACCTTGACACCCTCAGCTGAGATGTTATTGTGCATTCAACATTCTACAGCACGGAGAGCTACAGCATGAGGGACGTGGCTGCATAATAAATGGGGGAAGCGTGATTAGATCTCACGTACAGTTTTGGCCTACCTACTATAGTTAAGAGTAGCAGTGAAGATACCATGGCATGATTTCTACTTTAATGCTAGCAACCAGAGAGAGAGCTCTAAGTTTTACATCAGGGAATGCTGCTTTGAAACAAAGGAGCTCAGGCTCCTGGCTAAGAAAATGGCAGAAGCAGGGGAGTGAAGACTGGTGAAAGGCTGGAGGAGGATTCCTGTTTTCTTTACTCTCCCAAGATCTGCTCCAACCATGCCAACTGATGTCCACCAAGCAACTTATATTTCATATTCTTGTTAGTAAGATATGCCAGGGCCCATACTGCCACTCTTCATTTTGTAACTAGAGATTAAGACCATCATGACCATGAAAGCATGCACCATAATCCCACATACTGCATCTTTGCTGTACAGCCCTCCCTAGAGAGACAACAAGTGGATAGGAGAGGTTTTATTAACCCTATTTCACAAGCAATCTAAAAAACTGTGACTATGCCTGGACCAAATCACAGCGGGTCCCAGAAACAGCAGGATTTTTTTGCAGGAGGAAAGGATACAAAGTGGTGGGAGTCCACCAGCCTGCCAGGAGCGTTAGCTGGATTGTTCCAAAACTGAACTGAAGGAGTTTATGCAAACAAGCAATGCAGACGGATGGCAAATTTGGCCTCAAACCCCACTCCAGGATTGACACTTGCACAAAGTCACTCAGACAGTTCATAGGAGAACTCACAGTGAATCCAAATCTCCAGTCAAGAGACTGGTCCTAGCACAAAATCCTAAGAAAAAAAAAAAAAAAGGCGAAATGAGCTTCTGTACAGTGGCCAGACTTGTGAATAGAGCGAAATGTGTTCATTTTTCTGGCAGACCAAACAAAAGAGAATTCCCTTCCCTCCCAAATTCTGTCTTGGGTTATACGAAATCTTTCCTTTTGTTATCAAAACTGTTTTCTTATATACTTGTGTTTCCTTTATTTTCTTATTTTTTAAATATAAATTACATTTAACATAGAAACTTTAAAAATTAAAATCTGATACGTTTAGTAACAACATTGACATGAATACTTGTTTTTTTCAATATTTTGATTTGGGTAGGTGAGAAGGAAATAAAGGGTAGGAAGCAAAAACTTTTCACAGTTTAATCTAACAATGAGGTTAACTTTCTTTACTGCAAAACAACATTTCTTGATGATTTTAAGAGGTACTATGTACGTGATTCCTCTGTTATCACAAATCATTACTAATACAATGAAACTGCTTATTGCTAATACAATGAAACTTCAGCTGCTGAAGAAATTAAATTTTTCAATAGCAATTTTAAAATTTTATCCTGCAATTAAAAGTTTCCTTGCAAATGAAGCAGCAATGTCAAGGTGTGCAGTGGAATTATATAACCTGCTTTTATTCAGTGCTAAATATGGCTGTAGATGTAATTCTGTCTGGAAACCTTTATATAAAATGGCAAACAGGAAAGTTGCAAGGCTCTGCGTGATACCCCAGTACATGTGGCCATGCTCCTCTTTGCTTCATGAGGAACTTTAAGCTACTTTCCCCTCCAGTTCTTCAAGCAGCTTTACTCTGGGAGACATGGGGACAGAGAATAAATAAGAAAAGCAAGGAACGGTGGCAAGGCAAAATATGAAGGGGTCTGGCAAAGGCAGTAAGCACAGCTCCTGTAGCACTGTGATAGCTGAGATGTCAAGAGCATGCATCAGAAATGAGGAAGCCAATATGCTAGAATTAGAGGCACTATGCGTTAGTAGCAGCCAACCTGGCTTCATATTTGGCTAATGAATACATACACAGGTTTCAGGCCTGCTGGTGACATTCACACAAGCTGACGAGTAGGAAAATAGGAATTGTTTTTACTCAAAACAAAGATTTTTATTGAAAATGTCAATGTTCAATTAAAGAAAAAAAACCAACAGAAAAGTCACAATATGCAAATTTTTCTCATTTATTTATTTTGCTTAAATCTTTTAATTCAGCATTTAGAGGTTTTGACCAAAAAGAAAAAAGAAAAAAAGGAAAAACAACAAAACAATACTCTTCTAAAAAGGCAGAGGTTTTTTGCGATTTGGCAGAGGTTTTCTGGGATTTGTCTTCACCTAACTGAAATTTTATCAGCTGCTTCATTTGCTTGTACGTTACCGGTTCAACACCAATGTTTCCAACTTGGTAAATGACACAGGTCTTCTTTTATTTAGGTTGTAAGAGCCCTGAATCAAAGCCTGTGTCAATGGGGGCTTGACAATATTCCTGACATGCACATTATATATTGATTATTATATATTGATATTATATATTGATAGCTTCCTGGCTGCTCCTTTAACATATACGTCCATCCGTATTTGTTCAGCTTCTTCTGGGATCAGACTTTAGTAAACAGAACAAAAAGCAAGTAAACCAAAACAAGAAAATCTCAGGCTAAGGCTGAATTTCCTTAAAACTGTCTACTTTCTTCTGTGTCATTAGGAATTAATTTCTCAGAGGTACCTCAGAGGTCTCTTAAGATACTGAAGTATTGCTGGTAACCTGTGTCTAACATCTCCCCAGCAGTAGTTCTGCTGTTGCAATAACTGGAATATTAGAAGACTGTGAACTCTTTTGGGCATGAAACTGGTTGTTTTCTTTAATTTTTTTTTTTGCTTTTTTTTTTGCCTGCTGAGTGCCTAAACATACACTGGAGCTCTAAAAATGCAGATCTGAATGATGCTAACCATGCACCTAAATAGTTTTCTGTGATCTAAGTTTAGAGGTATATCCTTATATAGCACTACACTGTGCTGGTTGGTGTACTGGCTCACCAGGAGCCAGTTGGGGTGTTTCTGTACAGTGACAGTTTGTTGTAGTTAAGCAATTATTTTTATCAACTATTTGCATCATAAATAGTGTGGTGAGCAGAACTAGGGAAGTGATCATCCCCCCGTACTCAGCACTGGTGAAGCTGCACCTCAAATACCGTGTTCAGTTTTCATAGAATCATAGAATGGTTTAGGTTGGAAAGGACCTTGAAGACCATTGAGTTCCAACCCCCCTGCCATAGACAGGGACACCTCCCACTAGACCAGGTTGCCCAAGATCACGTCCAGCCTGGCCTTGAATACCTCCAGGGATGGGGCCTCAACAACCTCTCTGGGCAACCTGTTCCAGTGCCTCACCACCCTCAAAGTGAAAAACTTCTTCCTAATGTTCAATCTAAACCTGCCCTTTTCCAGTTTAAAGCCATTCCCCCTCGTCCTATCACTACATGCCC